>VFSX01000506.1:75000-118341 GCA_016618255.1 Chlamydomonas sp. UWO 241 | reverse complement strand
CTTGAGCTCGATTGCCAGGTCAGCGTTGTGCGTGTCGTGCTGCGTGCGTCAGTTGTACGCCAGTCGTGTCAGTTGTGTCAGTTGTGTGTGTGGGGGTGGGGGCTTGAGCTCGATCGCCAGGTCAGCGTTGTGCGTGTCGTGCTGCGTGCGTCAGTTGTGCGCCAGTCGTGTCAGTTGTGTCAGTTGTGTGTGGGTGTGTGGGTGGGTGGGGGCTTGAGCTCGATCGCCATGTCAGTGTTGTGCGTGTCGTGCTGCGTGCGTCGGTTGTGCGCCAGTCGTGTCAGTTGTGTCAGTTGTGTGTGTGTGTGTGTGCGTGTGTGTGTGTGTGTGCGTGTGTGTGGGTGTGTGGGTGTGTGGGTGGGGGGCTTGAGCTCGATTGCCAGGTCAGCGTTGTGCGTGTCGTGCTGCGTGCGTCAGTTGTGCGCCAGTCGTGTCAGTTGTGTCAGTTGTGTGTGTGTGTGCGTGTGTGTGTGCGCGCGCGTGTGTGTGTGGGGGGGGGGCTTGAGCTTGATCGCCAGGTCGGCCACGTGCGTGTCGTGCTGCGTGCGTCAGTTGTGCGCCAGTCGTGTCAGTTGTGTCAGTTGTGTGTGTGTGTGTGCGTGTGCGCGCGCGTGTGTGTGTGGGGGGGGCTTGAGCTCGGTCGCCAGGTCAGCGATGTGCGTGTCGTGCTGCACGAGTGAGAGACAGAAAGAGAGAAGGAGAGAGAGAGAGAGTCGAGGATGCTCAATCTAACAGCTGGCCAAGCCTTGAAGTATCATTTGGAATACTCATAACCACATTTTGGCTGTGGCTCTACTTAGGGTTCAATACAGCGGAGCATCTGTCTCACCCTGTACTCCATCCTCGAGCATGGGATAGTCCAGGCCACCGGGCAGGCAGCACCGCATAGCTGGTCTACCACACAATTACAAGGAGCAACTGATGGGGAGGGGGACTGGATGGGGATACAGCAACGGCGGCATGCACCTCACCCTGTAGTCTTACTCCTCAAGCATGGGGTGGTTGAGGCCACGCAGCACACACCTCCACAACAGCAGGCCTGCAGCACTAGGAGTACTCCTTCTGCAGTTGCACGCCCAAGGGGCAGCTTGCAGCACTCCAACAGTTGCCTCACAGCTGACACAGACACAGCGCCATCCATCTCACCCTGTAGTCGTACTCCTTGAGCATGGGGTAGTTGAGGCCACGCAGCACACACGTCCACAACAGCAGGCCTGCAGCACTAGGAGTACTCCTTCTGCAGTTGCACGCCCAAGGGGCATCCCGCAGCACTCCAACAGTTGCCTCACAGCTGACACAGACACAGCGCCATCCACCTCACCCTGTAGTCGTACTCCTCGAGCATGGGGTGGTTGAGGCCACGCAGCACACACCTCCACACCAGCAGGCCTGCAGCACAAGGAGTACTCATTCCGCAGTTGCACGCCCAAGGGGCAGCCTGCAGCACTCCACGGTTGCCTCACAGCTGACACAGACACAGCGCCATCCATCTCACCCTGTAGTCGTACTCCTCGAGCATGGGGTAGTTGAGGCCACCGGGCAGGCAGCGCTGCTTCACGTGCTCCACCTGTGCGGCACACCAGGGTTTGGTGTCTGGAGTTTAGGGCTTAGGGTTAAGGGTTTAGGGTTTAGGGTTTGCAAGGGTACAGGTCTTAAAGTTCAGGCCACCGGGCAGGCAGCGCTGCGTCACGTGCTCCACCTGTGCTGCACACCAGGGTTTGGTGTCTGGAGTTTAGGGCTTAGGATTCAGGGTTTTGAGTTTGGGGTTTAGGATTTGCAAGGGTACAGGTTTCAAACTTCAGGCCACCAGGCAAGCAGGCACTGCGTCACGTGCTCCACCAGAGGCAGCGAGGGTTTGGGGTTTCGAGTTGTGGGTTTAGGGTTAAGGTTTTAGGGTTTTAGAGTTTAGGCTGAAGGGTTTGCAAGGGTACAGGTCTCAAACGTCAGGCCACCAGGCAAGCAGCGCTGCATCACGTGCTTCACCTGGGGCAACGAGGGTTTGGGGTTTCGAGTTATGGGTTTAGGGTTTAGGGTTTTGAGTGTAGGGTTTGGGGTTTGTAAGGGTACAGGTCTTAAAGTTCAGGCCACCAGGCAAGCAGGCACTGCGTCACGTGCTCCACCTGGGGCAGCGAGGGTTTGAGGTGTCGAGTTTAGGGTTTGATGGATGTTGCAGTCAGGAACACCTCTCAAATAGAGTGCCACCCTTGTAAGATACACTCGCGCGGGCGTCGCCCCCGCTGCCCCGTCGTCTCGGCTGGCAGCCCCGCGCCAGCGGCTGGCAGCCCCGGCTGGCAGCCCCTAGCAGCCCCAGCTGGCAGCCCCGGCTGGCAGCCCCGGGTGGCAGCCCCGCGCCAGCGGGGCTGCCCACTGTTGTCGCCAGTCGCCACAGGAGTGGTCAAATGTGTTAAAACGGCGCCACACTTGACATGCTGGCCAGTATTAGTCCCTCGCGGAAGTGGGGCTGCCCCCTTTGGGTGACTTTAAGACTGTATAAGACCGTGCTCGGCACATATGGCCCGAGCACCTTACTGAGATGGCTGGCTGTTGGTGGTAGCGAACCCCAACTGCCCAACTTATAGGTTTCAGGGTTAAGGGTTTAGGGTTAAGGGTTTGCAAGGGTACAGGTCTTAAAGTTCAGGCCACCGGGCAGGCAGCGCTGCGTCTTGTGCTCCACCTATGTGTGGGTGTGGGCGAATGAATGTGTGACTGGGTGAGTGAGTGGGTGGGCGGGTGGGTGCGTGATTGAGTGAGCGAGCGAGCGAGTGGGTGGGTGAAAGAGTGGGTGAAAGAGTGAGCGAGTGAGTGAGTGAACGAGTCAATAAGTGGGTGAGCGAGCGAGTGCGCATGCGTAAGCAAATTGAGTGCCACCCCTCCCGCGCCCCTCTGAAAAAACCCATCAACACAACTGGCTTGCCCAAATCTTTAACGCATGTGCACCTCCGTGGTCTGCCCCCCCCTCCACACACACACACACACACACCTGGCTCGCCTCATTCTCAAACGCATGTACCTCCTTGGTCCTGGCCTCATCCCTTGGCCACATTCCCCGCTACACACACACACACACACACACACATTCCGTTCCATTTTAGATCGTTACATAGATAATGGCGATATTGTTCCAGAGGTCTGCATAAGGGCGTCTGTCAACAGCGGGTGACCACTCGTCGGACTGTACAATCGGCCACACACACACGCACACACACACACACACACACACAAGCACCCACCTGGCTCGCCTCAATCTCAAACGCGTGCACCTCTTTGGTTTCGTCCTCTTCCGCGCCTGCAGCCAGCTCCTCAAAAAGCGTCTGCTTGCGCGCCTTAGGCGCATCGCCACCTGTGTGTGTGTACGTGTGTGTGGCCGATTGTACAGTCCATCGGACGTGTTAAGACTTGTGCTTGCGCACCGGAGAGGAGGCCGGCAGCTTAACAAGTGTGCGTGCGGGTTGGAAGTGAAAGGGCATGGACGCTGCAAGCTGGCTTGCCTTGTGCAGCCACCCACAGGCACACGAGGCGCAGGCACAGAGCTACAGGCTGGCTTGCCTCGTAAAGCCACCCACACAGGCACACGAGGCGCAGGCACAGAAGCACCCAGGCACGCAGCCAGGCACAAACAAACAAACAGAGGCCAGATACCACAAAACGGCACAGGCACAGGCACACAAATACACATACACACACACACACACATACAGATGCCAGCTACCACCCAGGCACACAGACACACGCACAGGCACGCACCCAGTCACACACCTAGTCACACACAGGCCAGACGCCGCGCAGGCACACACACAGGCACGCACACACACAAGCACACACCGAGGCCAGCCACCATATAGGGACACGGGCACACGCACGCACGCACGCAGACACACACACACACACACACACACACGCACACACTAAGGCACACACGCACCTGCCCCTCCTGCGCCCTTCCCACTGCCCTTGCCGACCGCCCCCTTGCTCGCGTCTCCCGCCGCCTTGCCCTTGCCCCCTCCTCCTCCTCCTCCTTCGTCGCTGTCGCCACCGCCCCCATCGGATTCGTCGGACGAGTCGCGCGCCTGCGTGAGGTCCACCTCCGCGAGCTTTGCCGCTGCGCGCTCCTTGAGGGCCTTGGACACGACCAGGTCTGCGTGTGTGGGTGGGGGCAGCAGGCACAGAGCGGGTGAGGGTGGGGCGAGGGGGTTTGAGACAGCTCTGCCAGCGTTGCCCCGAGCGTTGCCGCCGCGCGCGCTCCTTGAGGGCCTTGGGCACGACCAGGTCTGCGTGTGTGGGTGGGGGCAGCAGGCACAGAGCGGGTGAGGGTGGGGCGAGGGGGTTTGAGACAGCTCTGCCAGCGTTTCCCCGAGCGTTGCCGCCGCGCGCGCTCCTTGAGGGCCTTGGGCACGACCAGGTCTGCGGCAGGAGGAGCAACAGCAGGCACAGAGCGGGTGAGAGTGGGGTGAGGGGGTTTGAGACAGCTCTGCCAGCGTTGCCCCGAGCGTTGCTGCCACGCGCGCTCCTTGAGGGCCTTGGACACGACCAGGTCTGCGTGTGTGGGTGGGGGCAGCAGGCACAGAGCGGGTGAGGGTGGGGCGAGGGGGTTTGAGACAGCTCTGCCAGCGCTGCCCCGAGCGTTGCCGCCGCGCGCGCTCCTTGAGGGCCTTGGGCACGACCAGGTCTGCGTGTGTGGGTGGGGGCAGCAGGCACAGAGCGGGTGAGGGTGGGGCGAGCGGGTTTGAGACAGCTCTGCCAGCGTTGCCCCAAGCGTTGCCGCCGCGCGCGCTCCTTGAGGGCCTTGGGCACGACCAGGTCTGCGTGTGTGGGTGGGGGCAGCAGGCACAGAGCGGGTGAGGGTGGGGCGAGGGGGTTTGAGACAGCTCTGCCAGCGTTGCCCCGAGCGTTGCCGCCGCGCGCGCTCCTTGAGGGCCTTGGGTACGACCAGGTCTGCGTGTGTGGGTGGAGGCAGCAGGCACAGAGCGGGTGAGGGTGGGGCGAGGGGGTTTGAGACAGCTCTGCCAGCGTTTCCCCGAGCGTTGCCGCCGCGCGCGCTCCTTGAGGACCTTGGACACGACCAGGTCTGCGGCAGGAGGAGCAACAGCAGGCACAGAGCGAGTGAGAGTGGGGTGAGTTGGTTTGAGACAGCTCTGCCAGCCTTGCCGCCGCGCGCTCCTTGAGGGCCTTGGGACACGAACAGATGTATGTGGAGGGGAGGAGGAGGAGCAGCAGGAAAAGGTCAGGTTCGCAACGTTCTGTGCCCCCCTGTCCTTTTGCTCGAACAAATGCCCAAATGGCAGTGGGGCCGCGCACGCGCGCGCGCGTGTGCGTGTGCGTTTGCGTATGTGCGTGCGTGTGTGTGTTTGTGTGCGTTCACGCTCACCCTCGTCGCCGCCCACGCGCGCTTTGACGATGATGGAGTCCGTCATCAGGGCACGCAGCGTGTATGTGTGTGTGCGTGTTCACGCGTGCGTGTGTGTGTGTGTGTGTGTGTGTGTGTGTGTGTGTGTGTGTGTGTGTGTGTGTGTGTGTGTGTGCATGTGCGTGTGTCTGTGCGCGCACCCTCGTCGCCGCTCACGCGCGCCTTGGCGATGATGGAGTTGGCCATCAGGGCGCGCAGCATGTGTGTGTGTGTGTGTACGTGTGTGTGTGTGTGTGCGTGTGTGTGTGTGCGTGTGTGCATGTGCGTGTGTGTGTGTGTGTGTGTGTGTGCGCGCTGTGGCGTGTGTGTTGTGTGTGCGGCGTATGTGGTGTGTGTGTGTGTGTGTGTGGCTGGCCTCAGCCGCGCGCCAAGCCGCCCAGCCCCCGCCCCGCCAGCCCATCCCGCCCGCACCAGCCCGCCCAGCCCGCCAGCCATCCCGTCCGCCCAGCCCGCCCAGCCCGCCCAGCCCATCCCCGCCCAGCCGCCCAGCCCCCCTACCCCCCCTGCCGCCCCCGCCCCCTCCCTCCCGCCGCCGTCCCCCTACCTGCCCCCGCACCCGCCCGCGCCGCCGCCAACCCACCCCCTGGTTTCTGCACGCTTCAGCACCTACCCGCTGCCTTCCGAGGCACAGTTGACGAGGCCACCGCCCCCCCTACCCACCCCCCCGGCCCCTCCACCGACCACGTCGTCCCCGGCGCCGCCACCGCCGTCACCCCCACGCGTGCAAGGGGACGCGTGGGACTGGGCTGGGCCTACGCCGCCGCCGCCGCCATGCGCGCCACCATCGTGTCGCCGGCCCCCGTCCGCCGCGCTGCGTCCTGCCCTACCTCCCCCACCGCCGCCACCCCTGCCTCCCTCAACGCCTGGGGCGCCGCCGCCAACGAGCTCAGCCCCCCTGGCCAGAACGAGCGCTACGGGTCCCCACCCACGTTCGGCACCACGATGCACTACGTGCACGCCGTCCCCGAGCCGTCCCCGCCCAAGCCCGGTGTCACTACCCGGTCGCGCAGCGCAGCTGGCCCGGTAGGGCCACGCCTCTGAGCGCACCCCACGCCGGGCAGGGCGACTAGCCACCGACCCTGCACCCACCGTCCCCCCGGCTCACGCGCGCGATCCCGTCCCACAATCTCTTGGGATCGCGCGCCCCCGCCTTCGTCACCCACGACACGACTTCGTCGCAGCTTCCTACAACTGCTGCACCCTCTGGGGGGCAGCAGACGGCACACGCTCCGACCCCATGGCGCACCCTGGCATCCTCGCCGCCGACCTCGGGAGCCTCGGCATACACATATGCGGCCTCCAGGAGGTGCGCCACCCCGGCTCCGGCCGACACACCCTCCCCAACGGCTACCAGTTCATCTGGTCCGGCCGCACCCCCGACAGTAAACGACCGCACGAACACGGAGTTGGCGCCCTCCTGTCCCCCGACACCGCCAAGCTCTTGCGTGCCGCCGATGCCGGCTTTGCCGCCATCAACGAGCGCATCATGGTCTTGCGGTTTCAACCCAACGGCACCCTCCCCATGACCGTCGTCATCGCTTACGCCCCTACGGAAGCCGCCGCCGACGAGCCCGCCAAGGATCTGTTCTACGAGCGGCTCAACGAGGCCCTTTCCGACACCCCCTCACACCACTTCCTCCTGGTCCTTGGCGACTTCAACGCCAAGGTCTCCGCAGCGTCCCACACCGTTTACCCAGCGGTTGGTCGCCACACCTGCCCCCCCCCACACAGCACAACCTTGACCTTCCCACCCAACTCCCCCCTCGCTGAGTTCCACCACAAACCCGGCATCAACGACAACGGACACCGGCTCCTTGACCTGTGCGCCGCGCACAACCTCGTTGTCACTTACTCCTTCTTCCCACACACCCCGTCGCGCGTCTACACCTGGTACAGCCGTACCGGCAAAGACTGCAACATCCCCGACCACATCCTCGTCCGACGTCCCCACTTGAGCTCAGTACGAGACGTCCGCGCGCGATGCCCCCTGACCAGACCACTCCTCACCGTCGTCAAACCTGACCACGCCCTCGTCACCACCCTCATCCGGCTCCGTTTCTCCAAAACATGGACCCACACGCGCGCCCACCACCCACGCCCCGCTCCGACCCCCCGCTACTTCACAGACCTTCCCCGCGACCCGACACGCGACTACGAGGTACGCAGCGGCTGCCACAGACGCCCTCGCCATCCCCCCTCCCGCACCCCTTCCCCTCACCCTCGACCAACAACTGGCCCACTTCATCGTATCCTTTCACGCCGCAGCCAGCGAGGTCCTAGGCCCCCGCCCACCCGAGGTCCCCATCGACTTCAACCTCTCTGACCGTTCGCTCGAGATCGCCAGAAACCTGCAAGCTGCCCGCGCTGAGGGCGCCCCCCGGGAGCAGTCAAAGCACCTGGAGTCCGACCTCAAATCCTCCATCCGTGACGACTCCGACTCCCACTGGAGCGCCGCCGCCAAGCACGTGCAGAACGATTTCGACAACAACAAACCCCACACCGCCCACCGCACACTGTCCCGCCTCGTCGACCGCCCCCACGCCGCCTCCGCCCTCGCCGTCCGCTCTGGCGACCACTTGTGCTTCGGCGTTCAAGCCGTGGCCGACGCGTTTGGAGAACACTTCAAACAACTCCACGACCTCACCTCAACCGTATGCCTTGCCACGCTGGACTCACACCTGGCCCATGCCCCCTCCCCTCCTCCCCCGCCGTTGATGCCTCCACCCTCACAGGGCGAGGTGGAGACCGCGATCACAACCCTTAAAAACTCCGCCCCCGGTTACGGCAACATCACCGCCCCGCTCATGAAGCACGGCGGCGACATTGTCACCGGAGCCCTCCACCGTCTCATCATCTCGTGTTGGAACACCAGAACCATCCCTACCGCGTGGAAGCAGGCGGACATCTGCCCCCTCTACAAGGGCGCATCATCCGGCCCGACCACAGCCGTCAAATCCTACCGTGGCATCTCCCTCCTTGCCGTCCCGGGCAAAGTCTACACCCATGTCCTCCTCACCCGCCTCGGACGACACCTGGATGACTACCTCTCCACCTACCAATTCGGCTTCCGGCCCGGCCGAGGCACCACCGCCCCCATCTTTACCCTACGCCGCCTCCAAGAGGAGTCTCACCGCGCCCAAGCCCCTCTTCACGTGGCTTACGTCGACCTCTCCAAGGCTTTTGACCGAGTCAACCACACCGCCCTCTGGCACACCCTCCTCCGTCGAGGCGTACACCCCGACCTCCTCTCCCGCCTTGAGAGCCTCTACTCTGGTGCCACCGCCAGAGTCCGTGTAGGCGGCGCCTACTCTGCCTCCTTTCCCCTCGAAGCTGCAGTCAAGCAAGGCTGCCCCCTCTCCCCCCTCCTCTTCAACATCTTCATCGACACCGTCATCCGATCCCTGATAGCCCAGCTCCCCAATGCAGGCATCCAAATCGGCTACGTGGTGAACGGCACTCTCCACACACCCCTCCCACGCCACGGTTTCGACTCTACCCTACTCCCCCTCCTCCTCTACGCGGACGACATAGCTCTGATGGCACTCGACATCGATGCCCTCAAAGACATGCTCGCCCGCCTCGACCAGATCTGCTCCGACCTCGCACTCGAGATCAACTACGCCAAGACCGTGCACCAAACCCTGGGTCACCCGTCTGCCCACACCGACACCCCAGCACCGATCTCCATCCTTCCACTTCCTCCTCTAACCCCCACCTCGTCCACCCCACAGACAAGTTCAAATACCTCGGCAGTATTTATTCCACACCCGCAGCCCCCCCCCCTCCGATGCACACCCTGTCTCCCACTCAGACGCCGGGATACTCGATGCCGAGATCTCACGCCGCATTGGCTCTGCCTGGTTTGCCTACAAACGCCTTACCCTACGGTTCTGGGACGCCCCCCCTGAAGTCATCTCTGACTCTACTAAGATCCGTCTGTACAATGCCTATGTTGTTTCCGCACTCCTTTATGGATGCCAAGCATGGACACTGAACAAAGCCCACATCCACCGCCTCGAGGTTACTCACAACCGATTCCTACGCCGCCTTAAGCGGATCCCCCACAACCTTTCCCCTTCCTCCCCTCACACCTCCACCATCGAGATGCACGCCAAGGACCCACCCACAGCGCCCATCATCGACACCATCAACAAACACCGAGCTGCGTTCATCGGTCCCCTCATCCGCCACCTCCCCCCCTCTCCATCTCCTCAGCCCCTCCACCCTCCCCACCCCAGCCCGCCATCTTCCCCTCCCCTCCCCCTCCCCAGCCCCTTCACCCTCCACCCCCATCTTCCCAGCCACCGCCGCACTTTTCATGTGCCGTCGACCGGACGCGGATGGCCTCCACGCGGGAGGGGCCATCACGTCGTACCGGCAAAATGCAGGTGACATTTTCACATCCCAACGGTTTCGAGACGCCGTCAAGAATCGCTTTGACCAGTTCAAACGAGAGCGAGCCAAGTACGCCGCGTACCCAGAGCTCACGCGCATCCTCGACAACCGAGTCCCACCCGGATGGCTCACCCTAGCGAGATTTCCACAGCTGTGGGAGTCCATATGCGGCGATCTGATTAAGGCGGGATAGAGGTTGCGACCACCACACAGCCTCAGAGAGAGTGAGAGTGATCACAGTCAGTTTAGTCAGCGTACAACACAGCGTACTTAGATGCAGTGCCTCAGAGGCAGCCCCCCCGCAGCAGAGTGGCATTATATCCCCTCATAGCAACGAGTGGTCTCCCGCTATTGACAGACGCCCTTTCGCCGACCTCTGGAACGATCGCCGTTATCTTTGTAACGATCTTGAATGGAATGGAATGTGTGTGTGTGTGTGTGCGTGTGTGCGTGTGTGTGTGCTCACCCTCGTCGCCGCCCACGCGCGCCTTGGCGATGATGGAGTCGGCCATCAGTGCGCGCAGCACGTCCGGGTATGCGCTCTCGACGAAGAACTTGTTGCGCTTGAGCACGAGCTTGACCTGCATGGGGTGCAGGGTGTGATGGTGGTTTTAGGGTTTGTGCATAGAAGCAAACCCTACGATCACAACGGGTGTGGGTGTCATGGTTTCAGGGTTTGTGCATAGAAGCAAACCCAAAGATCAGCAGGCATTCGCGTGCCGGGCAAGCGGCGAGCTTGCACAGGGCGTGTACATATGCATGAGCAGCAGTACAGCTTGTTGGATGCTATAATGGGCGTACTGTTAGCCTCAGATCATTGGATGCAGGGCGTGGGTTAGGTTGCTCTCTCTCGGCGAAGATCTTGTTGCGCGTAAGCACGAGCTTGATTGCTCAATAGCGTGTGTATACACAGGTCGCGGGACATGCACTGAGATGGGAGTTGAGTATGGCGGAGTGGCATGCAAAATAACACGGCTTCCTCCTCCTTCCTCTCCCCCTTCCCCCTCGCACACACCTTGCCATAGCTCTGCGTCGAGTCGCGGATGAAGGCCTTGACCTCGCTCCCTCTCCTTCCCTCTCCCTCTCCGTCCCTCCCCCTGGCCCCCCCTCCCCTTCTCCTCCCCCTCCCTCACTGTCTCTCCCTCCCTCTCCTTGCCTGTCTCTCTCCCCCCCTGTCTCTCTGCCCTGCTATCTAACACCTTTCCGTAGCTCTGCATCGAGCCGTAGATCCTTCCTCCCTCACCCTCACCCCACTCTTCCTTCCTTCTCCCTCCCCCTCCCCCTCCCCCCCCATCTCCCTCTCTCTCTCTCTTTCTCTCTCCCTGCCTCTCTTTCTGTCTTTCTCCCCCCTTCTCATAAACCTTGCCGCAGTTATGCGTCGAGTTGCGGATCCCTCTTTCCCCTCCCTCTCCTTCCCTCTCCCCCCTCCTCTACCCCTCCTCCCCTCCCTCTCCCGCCCTCCCCTCCCTCGCCCTCTCTCCCTCTCCCGCCCTCTCTCCGTCTCCCGCCCTCTCTCCTTCTCTTCCTCTCTCCCTCTCTCCCTCTCTCCCTCTCTCCCTCTCCCTCTCTCCCTCTCCCGCCCTCTCTCCCTCTCCTGCCCTCTTTTTTCTCTCCCTCTCCTGCCCACTCTTTTCTCTCTCCCTCTCTCCCTCTCCCTCTCCCGCCCTCTCCCTCTCCTGCCCTCTCTCTTCTCTCTCCCTCTCCTGCCCTCTCTTTTCTCCCCCTCTCCCTCTCTCCCTCTCTCCCTCTCCCTCTCCCTCTCTCCCTCTCCTGCCCTCTCTTTTCTCTCTCCCTCTCCTGCCCTCTCTTTTCTCTTCCTCTCTCCCTCTCTCCCTCTCCCGCCCTCTCTCCCTCTCCTGCCCTCTCTTCTCTCTCACTCTCCTGCCCTCTCTTTTCTCTCCCTCTCCCTCTCTCCCTCTCTCCCTCTCTCCCCCTCTCTCCCTCTCTCCCTCTCTCCCTCTCCTGCCCTCTCTTTTCTCTCTCCCTCTCCTGCCCTCTCTTTTCTCTCTCCCTCTCTCCCTCTCTCCCTCTCTCCCTCTCTCCCTCTCCCGCCCTCTCGCCCTCGCGCCCTCTATCACCCCTAAACACACCTTGCCGTAGTTCTGCGTCGAGTCGCGGATGAAGGCCTTGACCTCATCGCCGAGAACAACCTTCGATGGTGATGATACGTTGGTGGTAAGGTGGCCGGAAGGTGGTGGTTACGTGGTTGCAAGGTGTTTGGAAGGTGTTTGGAAGGTGCTTGGGAGGTGGCTCCCCAATGGCAGCAGCGTGCAGAAACACAGCATGGGCCTGGGCCTGGACTTACGAGAACCTTCTCGTACCTTGGCCCGCCCCCCAGGTTGCAAAACCAACAACACCAGCATGGATGGACCCATGCGTTTGACAATCTCTGCCCATCGCCCCCCGGCGCACTGTCGGCAGCCGCTTCAGCACACCCTCGCCTGGGACCCATGGGATCCTCGTCCCAGCCCCATTGATCCCCCGAACCCACATTTTTGACCATCCACATTTTGACAGTCTGTTCAGTACGCTCAACTCCGTTGTCGTATACAGCCTAACGCTCGGGACACCAGTGCCCCCTGGCATCTGCATACACAATCTGGTCCTCCTTGACCACCTTTGACGGTCGGTTGAACACTCATGATCGCCTCAAGTCTCCAGGTCCACTTTCGGGACACAGTGCCCCCACCCTACCACATTCCCAACGCCTGAGGCGGCGCCTCGGGCGGCACATTTACTTGTGCGGACCAGGCCGCGCCTCAGGCGCGCCGACCGCCTCTGGCGTCGCCTCAGGCGCACCTCTGATCGCCTCAGGGGCCGCATTAGGCGACATCCCGACCACCTGAGGCGCCACCCCAACCGCCTTAGGCGCCCACCACCGCCTGAGGCGCACCCCTGACCGCCTCGGGCGTTATGACCGCATTCACTTGCGCGGATCAGACGACGGGGCTGTGGTAGGAGCATAGATATACCCATGCGCCACCCGGTCTGCCTCTTCACCCGCCCTTGAAAACGTGGTCCTCGTCACGCATCTCACCCACTCACCTTTGACAGCCTGTTCAGCACGCTGATGATCGTCTCAGTCTCCAGCCCCACGCTCACGGCAGCGTACAGCGAGTGCGGCGTGAGCTGGTACTCGTGCACGCTCTCGGGCCGGCACACCGGCTCGGCGATGGCAATGAGGAAGTCGTACGCCTGTGTCATCATGCATGTGTGATATGTGTGGAAGGTGTGGGGTGTGGGAGGCGTGGGAGGTGTGGTTGTCGTAAAACGGCACTCGTGCACGCTCTCGGGCCGGCACACCGGCTCGGCGATGGCAATGTGGAAGTCGTACGTCTGTTTGACCACACAGGTGTGATATGTGTGGAAGGTGTGGGAGGTGTGGGTGGTGTAAGACGGTACTCGTGCACGCTCTCGGGGCTGCACACCGGCTCGGGAGAAACGCCAGGTATGATGTGTGATGCATGGCAGGTGCGTGTGCGTGTGCGTGTGCGTGTGCGTGTGCGTGTGCGTGTGCGTGTGCGTGTGCGTGTGCGTGTGCATGTGTGCGTGCGGGTGTGTGGGTGCAGGAGCAGCGGGCATCCCTCTCCCACACACACGCACCTGCTTGTAGATTGGCGAGAACGTCTCCAGGAACACGCGCTCTTCGGGCGTGACACACACGCATGCACGCACGCACGCACACACACACACACACACGCACGCACACACCCACATACGTACACACACACACCCCACACACACACCGCCACCCCCCACACGCCTGCTTGAAGACCGGCGAGAGCGTCTCCAGAAACAGTGTGAAATGTGTGGGAGGTGTGGATGCAGGCGTGGAGGCTTATTTCCACGCACCTGCTTGCAGATCGGCGAGAACCTCTCCAGGAACAAGCGCCAGTGGGCGTGACGCACACACACACGCATGCACGCACGCACGCACGCACACACACACCCACACACGCATGCACACGTACACCCCACCCCACCAACACACCCACACACGCACAGCCACCTCCCACGCGCCTGCTTGAAGACCGGCGAGAACCTCTCCTCGAACACGTGTGAAACATGTGTGGGAGGTATGGGAGGTGTGGATTCCCACGCAACTGCTTGTAGATCGGCGAGAACATCTCCAGGAACACGCGCCCGTTGGGCGTGACACACACGCACGCACGCACACACGCATGCACGCACGCACGCACACACACGCACGCGTATACGCCACCCTTCCCCACACACACACCGCAATCCCGCACGAACCTGCTTGAAGACCGGCGAGAACCTCTCGTCGAACACGTGTGAAACATGTGTGGGAGGTGTGGGAGGTGTGGATGACCACGCACCTGCTTTTAGATCGGCGAGAACGTCTCCAGGAACACGCGCCCTTCGGGCGTGACACAAACACACGCGCATGCACACACGCACACACGCACACACGCACACACGCACACACACACACGCACACACGCACGCACACACTTACTCCCCCCCACATGCACACCCAACACACACCGCCACCTCCACGCGCCTGCTTGTAGATCAGCGAGAACGTCTCCAGGAACACGCGCCCGTCGGGCGTGACACAAACACACGCACATGCACACACGCACACGCACACACGCACACACTTACTCCCCCCCACACACACCCAACACACACCGCCACCTCCACGCGCCTGCTTGTAGATTGGCGAGAACGTCTCCAGGAACACGCGCCCGTCGGGCGTGACCCACAGCGGGCGGTTCCCGTGGTCCGGCTTCAGCGCCAGGAACCGAAAGTTGTTGTCGACCTCGGACAGCTCGCCGCCCTTACTGCCGCGGGCGCACGAGGCGGCCCCGCCCTTGCCTTTGCCTGCGCGCCACAATCAGTTGTCGGGAGCAGGAGTGGGAGAACGAGTGGGAGTGGGTTCAATGGGGGTAAGTTGTTGTTGACCTCGGACAGCTCGCAGCCCTTACTGCCGCGGGCGCACGAGGCGGCGCCGCCCTTGCCTTTGCCTGCGCGCCGTAATCAGTTGTCAGGAGCAGGAGTGGGAGAACGAGTGGGAGTGGGTTGAATGGGGGTTAGTTGTTGTTGACCTCGGACAGCTCGCCGCCCTTACTGCCGCGGGCGCACGAGGCGGCCCCGCGCTTGCCCTTGGCTGCGCGCCATCAGTTTCCACGAGTTGGAGTGGGTTGTCTAGCCGGCGGGAGCGGTAGTCTATCGGCCGGGAGTCGGCGGTACTCTAGTACTTAAGTGTGCTGGAGTATCGGAGGGTGTCTCTAGTAGAAGAGTAGCCTGCTTAGCTGGAAACCCTGTGTTACTGTTACTGTTACTGGAGTGGATAAATTGGGGCGGTGGGGACGGGCTTACTGCGCAGGCGAGGAGGCGGCCTCGCCCTTGCCCTTGGCTGCGCGCCATGCTCAGTTTTCGGGAGTAGGAGCGGGTTAAATGGGGTTAGTTGTTGTCGACCTCAGACAGCTCGCCGCCCTTACTGCTGCGGGCGCATGAAGCGGCCCCGCCCTGGCCTTTGCCTGCGCGCCACGATGTGTTGTCGGGAGTAGGAGTGGGAGTAGGAGTGGGAGTAAGAGTGGGAGTGGGAGCGGGTTAAATGGGGGTTGGTTGTTGTCGACCTCGGACAGCTCGCCGCCCTTGCTGCAGCGGGCACACGAGGCGGTCCCGTCTTTGCCCTTGGCTGCGCGCCATGATCAGTTGTCGGGAGTAGGAGTGGGAGTAGGAGTGGGAGTGGGTTGAATGGGGGTTAGTTGTTGTCGAACTCGGATAGCTCGCCACCCCTGCCCCTGGCGCACGAGGCGGGCCCACCCTTGCCCGCGGCTGCGCATCACTGCATCGTCAGAGATTCAGTTTGGGTTTGGGGGCGCTTCCGTGAGGGAGGGAGGGCACAACCCACCACCCCCACGGGCGCACGAGGCGGACCCGCCCTTGCCGCTGGCAGCGCACCATTATTTGTCAGGAGTTTGAGTGATTTAGTTGGGGGCTGAGTTGGGGCGGTTGGGGCGGGCTTACTGCGGCAGGCGGCGAGGCGGCCCCGCCCTCGTTCTTGGCTGCGCGCCATCATTTGTCGGGAGTTGGAGTGGGTTAGTTGGGGGCTGAGTTGGGGCGGTGGGGACAGGGGGCATCCACACCGACCTCTGCCGTGTTGGTGCGCCGCGGCCCGCCCCAGCATCGTGTCTACCTAGATTTGAGGCTGTGGTGAGGTGGATTTCCAGCATAGTTATACCGATAGTTAGGTAGAGTGGCGGGGTCGCCCACACCGACCTGCCGCCTTGGCGCGCCGCGGCCGCCCAAGCACCACTGTCTTCTCTAGCTAAATTTGAGGCCTTGGTGAGTTGGGTTTCCAGCATAGTTATACCGATAGCAAGGTAGAGTGGCGGGGTCGCCCACACCGACCTGCCGCCTTGGCGCGCCGCGGCCGCCCAAGCACCACCGTCTCCTCGCCCTCGTCCTCATCGTCATCATAGTCGTCCGACCCAGGGTCCACCAGCTCGTCCGGGTCTTGGTCGTCGTCCTCTTCGGCGCCAAACGCGCTGCCGCCGCCGCGACGGCCCTCGCCATACACGTACTCATCGTCGTTGACCTTGAGGTTCAACACACAGGTACAGGTTTCAAGGGGTATGCGGAGTTCAGCAGGGTTTGTGGGCGTCGTTCGCAGCCCAACCCCAGCCAGCCCTGAGTGCGTACGCGGTGAACCTGCGCACAGCAGTGTGGGCGCCAACTGCGCACGCGCAGGGACCTGCACGCACGCACGCACGCCCACACCCACCTTGGTCGCGCGCTTGCGCTGCCCACGTCCGCCGCTCGCCTCTGACGTGGACGGCAGCGAACTGTCGCTGGGCACCTCTATCTTGGGTTCGTGCTTGGGGCGGATCTTGCGTGCACGCGGCGGCAGGCCACCTGCCGCCTGGCTGCCCTCGCCATGCGGCTCGGGCGAGCCATGCATGGGCCCGCCGCCGCCGCCGCTGCCCCCGTCCTCCTTCTTCTTCACCACCAGCTTCATCTTCTTAGCTGCACCGCCCCCGGGCTCCATGCTGTTGGCGTTGGACATGATGGGAAGGGCTCTTTCTCTGCTTCGCGCCTCGGGAGCTGTTCAAGGACTGCTTGCTGCTGCCTCACACGCGCATGCACACGCTGCTAGCGCACAACGCCTGCTATGTGCGTGCCATGCATGGCACAGTGGCGTGCATTCTGCTACTGTGCCACGCACTTTTCCTCAGATCGACCCAGATCCGTGCTTGGCTGTTCAGCTTGCGTCGCTTGCCCGTTCTGATAACAGGACTGTGACTGTCCTCGTATAACCGAGTTTACGCTCCATGCAACTCCATGCTCCATGCAGAGCGTTTTGTGTGGAAGGCTGTTGTAAAGCTCGTCATCATTCTACCCCCCGGGCACTGTCCACCCTTTAATTAGCTTCGACATGGCGCTTATATCGGGCGCCAGTAGGGCGTGCGGCGCGAGCACAGGTGCAGCCTCATCCTCATCTGTCAGGCATGTGGCGCGCCCATCGCCATGCGTTGTTCCCTGCTCCTCATCCTGCAGCCAGCCTACGAGGGTTGTGGTGGCGTGCGCTGGCCATGGTCGCGGTATGAGGGAGGGAGGACGAGGTGGAGGGAAGAAGGACGCTGGTGGCGGCGCGAGCAAGGGCTTCGGCGCCCCACCGCCGCCCCCTCAGCCCTCCAAGCCTTCTTCCAAGAAGAACGAGATGGCGTTCGAGGCGGATGAGGCTGACGGAGGCGGTGAAGCAGGCCGCGACGCGGAGGCTTACGAGGCGAGATCAGAATACCAAATCTACACAGACTCCGAGTACAAGCCCAAGCGCTTCATCGGCCCAGTGGAGCTGAAGAGGACGGAGGGTGAGGCATGCACGGGGGCATGCGGCAGCAATTGGGGTGCCCATTGGGGGCGTGGGCTGACTATGACATCGCCATGCGCGCGCCATGCCTGCATGGCGGTCATGCACTCGGCCCGCATGCCTTTCGCCCGGCCCCTCCGCCGGCGCTTGCACAAGCCCCACCTCATGCATGCTGCCACCTGCTGTGCATGTTTGCCATGGGAGAGGGACGCAACAACTTGCACTGCATGCACCATGAACGCGGTCACCACATCAGGCGCGGCACTGCGCAACCAGGCCGTGCCTCTAGCATTCGACCGCACAGCGTAACAGAGCGTAATCGATACGGGTGACCAGGCTCCAACTGGCCAACTTGTAACTGAATGCTCGGGACATCGGGGCTAACGGCCCCCAATCAACATAGCCCAAATGCGAGCGCACACACGGACGTATGTGCACAAATACGTACACAAAGGCACACACACGCCATGCGTACATGCACGCAGTCACCACATCAGGCGCGGTACGGCGCAACCAAGCCGTGTCTCTAGCATTCGACCGCACAACACACTCCAAGCGTAACCGATACGAGTGGCCAGCCTCCAACTGGCCAACTTGTAACTGAATGCTCGGGACATCGGGGTGAAAGGCCCCCAATTTAAAAGAACTTGCGCACACACACGGCATGCACACACACACAGCGGTCTAATGCGCCATCAATGGCATCCGACGGACTGTAAAATCGAACACACAGCATGCACGCGGTGACAATCAGGCGCGGCACTGCGCAACCAGGCCGTGCCTTTAGCATTCGACCGCACAGCATAACAGAGCGTAACCGATACGGGTGGCCAGCCTCCAACTGGCCAACTTGTAACTGAATGCTCGGGACATCGGGGTGAACGGCCCCCAATCAACACATGCGAACGCACATGCGAACGCACATGCGAGCGCACACGAGTGCGCATGTGCACACATAAGCATACACACACGCACACACACTCACACACCATGCACGCGGTCACCACATCAGGCGCGGCACTGCGCAACCAGGCCGTGCCTCTAGCATTCGACCGCACAGCATAACAGAGCGTAACCGATACGGGTGGCCAGCCTCCAACTGGCCAACTTGTAACTGAATGCTCGGGACATCGGGGTGAACGGCCCCCAATCAACACATGCGAACGCACATGCGAGCGCACACGAGTGCGCATGTGCACATGTACGCACACAAGAGCACACACACGCCATACCTGCATGAACGCGGTCACCACATCAGGCGCGGCACTGCGCAACCAGGCCGTGCCTCTAGCATTCGACCGCACAGCATAACAGAGCGTAACCGATACGGGTGGCCAGCCTCCAACTGGCCAACTTGTAACTGAATGCTCGGGACATCGGGGTGAACGGCCCCCAATCAACACATGCGAACGCACATGCGAGCGCACACGAGTGCGCATGTGCACATGTACGCACACAAGAGCACACACACGCCATACCTGCATGAACGCGGTCACCACATCAGGCGCGGCACTGCGCAACCAGGCCGTGCCTCTAGCATTCGACCGCACAGCATAACAGAGCGTAACCGATACGGGTGGCCAGCCTCCAACTGGCAACTTGTAACTGAAGCTCGGGACATCGGGTGAACGGCCCACAACAATCGACGCATGCGGCGCAGATGCGCATGTGCACATGTACCACAAGAGCACAACACGCCATACCTGCTGAACCGGTCACCAATCAGGCCGGCATGCGAACTCTAGATCGACCGTGCAGCATAACAGAGCGTAACCGTACAGGTGCCAGCTCCAACTGGCCAATTAACTGAATGCTCGGGACATCGGGTAACGGCCCCATCAACACATCACCACATGCGGCGCACACGAGTGGATGTGCACATGTACCACAAGAGCACACACCCGCCATCCTGCATAACGCGGTACACAATCAGGCGCACTCCAACAGGCAGCATTCGACCGCACAGCATAACAGGCGTAACGTACGGTGCACCTCAACTGGCCAACTGTACTGAATGCTCGGACATCGGTAACGGCCCATCACACAGCGAACGCACTGTCAGCGCACACGATGGCTGTGCACACATAAGCATACACACACGCACACCACATGCACGCGGTCACAATCAGGCGCGGCACTGCGCAACCAGGCCGTGCCTCTAGCATTCGACCGCACAGCATAACAGAGCGTAACCGATACGGGTGGCCAGCCTCCAACTGGCCAACTTGTAACTGAATGCTCGGGACATCGGTAACGGCCCCAATCAACACATGCGAAACACGAACGCACATGCGAGCGCACACGAGTGCGCATGTGCACACATAAGCATACACACACGCACACACACTCACACACCATGCACGCGGTCACCACATCAGGCGCGGCACTGCGCAACCAGGCCGTGCCTCTAGCATTCGACCGCACAGCATAACAGAGCGTAACCGATACGGGTGGCCAGCCTCCAACTGGCCAACTTGTAACTGAATGCTCGGGACATCGGGGTGAACGGCCCCCAATCAACACATGCGAACGCACATGCGAGCGCACACGAGTGCGCATGTGCACATGTACGCACACAAGAGCACACACACGCCATACCTGCATGAACGCGGTCACCACATCAGGCGCGGCACTGCGCAACCAGGCCGTGCCTCTAGCATTCGACCGCACAGCATAACAGAGCGTAACCGATACGGGTGGCCAGCCTCCAACTGGCCAACTTGTAACTGAATGCTCGGGACATCGGGGTGAACGGCCCCCAATCAACACATGCGAACGCACATGCGAGCGCACACGAGTGCGCATGTGCACACATAAGCACACACACAGCACACACACGCACACCTGCATGCACGCGGTCACCACATCAGGCGCGGCACTGCGCAACCAGGCCGTGCCTCTAGCATTCGACCGCACAGCATAACAGAGCGTAACCGATACGGGTGGCCAGCCTCCAACTGGCCAACTTGTAACTGAATGCTCGGGACATCGGGGTGAACGGCCCCCAATCAACACATGCGAACGCACATGCGAGCGCACACGAGTGCGCATGTGCACATGTACGCACACAAGAGCACACACACGCCATACCTGCATGAACGCGGTCACCACATCAGGCGCGGCACTGCGCAACCAGGCCGTGCCTCTAGCATTCGACCGCACAGCATAACAGAGCGTAACCGATACGGGTGGCCAGCCTCCAACTGGCCAACTTGTAACTGAATGCTTGGGACATCGGGCTGAACGGCCCCCAATCAACACCTGCGAACGCACATGCGAGCGCACACGAGTGCGCATGTGCACACGTACGCACACAAGAGCACACACACGCCATACCTGCATGAACGCGGTCACCACATCAGGCGCGGCACTGCGCAACCAGGCCGTGCCTCTAGCATTCGACCGCACAGCATAACAGAGCGTAACCGATACGGGTGGCCAGCCTCCAACTGGCCAACTTGTAAGTGAATGCTCGGGACATCGGGGTGAACGGCCCCCAATCAACACATGCGAACGCACATGCGAGCGCACACGAATGCGCATGTGCACACATAAGCATACACACACGCACACACACTCACACACCATGCACGCGCTCACCACATCAGGCGCGGCACTGCGCAACCAGGCCGTGCCTCTAGCATTCGACCGCACAGCATAACAGAGCGTAACCGATACGGGTGGCCAGCCTCCAACTGGCCAACTTGTAACTGAATGCTCGGGACATCGGGCTGAACGGCCCCCAATCAACACCTGCGAACGCACATGCGAGCGCACACGAGTGCGCATGTGCACACGTACGCACACAAGAGCACACACACGCCATACCTGCATGAACGCGGTCACCACATCAGGCGCGGCACTGCGCAACCAGGCCGTGCCTCTAGCATTCGACCGTACAGCATAACAGAGCGTAACCGATACGGGTGGCCAGCCTCCAACTGGCCAACTTGTAAGTGAATGCTCGGGACATCGGGGTGAACGGCCCCCAATCAACACATGCGAACGCACATGCGAGCGCACACGAATGCGCATGTGCACACATAAGCATACACACACGCACACACACTCACACACCATGCACGCGCTCACCACATCAGGCGCGGCACTGCGCAACCAGGCCGTGCCTCTAGCATTCGACCGCACAGCATAACAGAGCGTAACCGATACGGGTGGCCAGCCTCCAACTGGCCAACTTGTAACTGAATGCTCGGGACATCGGGCTGAACGGCCCCCAATCAACACCTGCGAACGCACATGCGAGCGCACACGAGTGCGCATGTGCACACGTACGCACACAAGAGCACACACACGCCATACCTGCATGAACGCGGTCACCACATCAGGCGCGGCACTGCGCAACCAGGCCGTGCCTCTAGCATTCGACCGTACAGCATAACAGAGCGTAACCGATACGGGTGGCCAGCCTCCAACTGGCCAACTTGTAAGTGAATGCTCGGGACATCGGGGTGAACGGCCCCCAATCAACACATGCGAACGCACATGCGAGCGCACACGAGTGCGCATGTGCACACATAAGCATACACACACGCACACACACTCACACACCATGCGCGCGGTCACCACATCAGGCGCGGCACTGCGCAACCAGGCCGTGCCTCTAGCATTCGACCGCACAGCATAACAGAGCGTAACCGATACGGGTGGCCAGCCTCCAACTGGCCAGCTTGTAACTGAATGCTCGGGACACCAGGGCGGAAGGCCCCCCACAAACACCACCCGCACGCGCCACGCACGCATACACACACACACACACACACACCTGGTGCATGGCGTGTCCGCATGGCTTGCGTGTCGGCATGGCGTGGCCGCATGCTAAGCGCATGACGCCATGCTCCCTCCCCCATACACGCAACCCGCCAGGCGGTGCCACCTGCCTCGCCGCATCTGGACCAGTCGACCCTGGCACGCTGCTCATGCTGCTCCCGGCCCTCGCATTCCTCGAGGCCGACTTTGGGTCGGTGCCGGAGCCCGAGGTGGGTCACACTTTGTGTGCTGTGCTGCAGCACACTCGCCGTACTTGGCTATTAGGCTGCTTCCGACACTTACACCCGTGAGGCTGACGTTGGGTCGGTGCCGGAACCCGACGTGGGTCACATTTTGCGCGATGCGTTGTAGCATACTTGCTGTAATTGGCTACTAGGCTGCTTCCGGCCCTCGCGCCCTCGAGGCCGACTTTGGGTCGGTGCTGGAGCCCGAGGTGGGTCGTATGTTGTGCGATGTGCTATAGTTAATTGACTCTTAGGCTGCTGCCAGCCCTCGCGCTCCTCGAGGCCGACGTTGGGTCGGTGCCTTGAACCATCAACCATCAAAATACAACTTCCGGAATGCCGAGGGACTGTACAAAGCCTCGACCTGTAACTGGAACCTGCAACCCCTATGTTACTGTTGCCTTGTGTTTGTAACTGAAACATGTAACTGCAACGTAACTGCAGACCCTGCACGTCGCTCCTCCTAGCCCTACAACCGCTCACCCGCTACCCTGCTGGAACCGAGCAGTTATCCCTTGCAGCCGTGCCTGCAGCTGTAAGCTGTGATTTGAACTGGGACCTGTAACCGCCATGCAACCACAGGACCTGCACGCCGCTGTGCTCGAAGACGGGCTGTCTGCCTAAGCCCCTCCTAGCCCTACAGCCATTCACCCGAAACCCTGCTGGAGCCGAGTTACTCTACCCTGTGAATGTTACTGGAACCTGCAACCGCCATGCAACCGCCATGTAATCGCCATGTAACCGCCATGCAACCGCAGGACCTGCACGCCATGTGCAAAGACGGGCTGTCTGCCTACGCTCCCCCTAGCCCTACAGTTGTTCACCCAAAACCCTGCTGGAGCCGAGTTACTCTACCCTGCAACGGTCACTGAAACCTGTAACTGCCATGCAACCGCAGGACCTGCACGCCGCGATGCTCGAGGGCGGGCTCTCTGCCTACGGCCCCCTAGCCCTACAGTCGTTCACCCGAAACCCTGTCGGAGCCGAGTTAATCGACCCTGTGACTGTTACTGAAACCTGCAACTGCCATGCAACCGCAGGACCTGCACGCCGCCACGCTCGAAGATGGACTGTCTGCCTACGCCCCTCCCAAGCCCTACAGTCGTTCACTTGAAACCCTGTTGGAGCCGAGACACTACCCTGCAACTGTTACTGAAGTCTGTAACCGCCATGCAACCGCCATGTAACCGCCATGTAACCGCCATGTAACCGCCATGCAACCGGCAGGACCTGCACGCCGCAATGCTCGAAGACGGGCTGTCCGCGCCGCTGCGCCGCGTGCTCGATGCGATGTACGACGGCACGCCAGAGTCGCTGGTGGATCTGGGGGGTGGAGCGTGGGGGAGATGGGTGTGTGGATGGGGAGTGGGTGTTGAGTGGGGAGTGTGGGAGAGTTTGGACGAGAGTGGTTCGGGGGAACGCTGTGTACGACGGCACGCCAGAGTCGCTGGTGGGTGTGGGGTGTGGGAGAGTATCGGTGTGAGGATGGGGAGTGGGTGTGGGTGGGGGAGTGTGGGGCGGAGGAACGCTGTGTACGACGGCACGCCAGGGTCGCTGGTGTGGGTGTGGGGTGTGGGGGAGTCTGGGTGTGTGTGGATGGGGAGTGAGTGTGGATGGGGGAGTGTGGGCAAGTGTGGGGCGGAGGAACGCCATGTACGTCGGCACGCCAGAGTCGCTGTTGGGTGTGGAGTGTGGAGCGTGGGGGAGTATGCGTGTGGGGATGGGGAGGGAGTGTCGAGTGGGGGAGTGTGGGGCGGAGGAATGCTGTGAACGACGGCACGCCAGAGTCGCTGGTGGGTGTGGGGTGTGGAGCGTGGGGGGATGGGGAGGGGGTGTGGAGTGGGGGAGTGGAGAGGAGTGTGGGGGAGTGTGGGCGAGTGTGGGGCGGAGGACTGCCATGTATGACGGCACGCAAGTGGGGGAGTGTGGGGGAGTGTCGGCGGAGAACAGTGCTCGACGCACCCCCCCACACACACACACACGCCCTTGAACACATACAAATTCAACCGTTTAACCTGCCAACACCCGTTACCCCCCCCCCCCTCGCCACACAAACCAAGAATTTCAGCTCGCTCCCTCACGAGAATTTACCTTGAGCTCTGGTAACTCCCTCTTCCTCCACACACCCCCTGGAATACAAATCAAGCCATCAACCCCGCCTGAACCCTAAATCCACACAGGCCAAGGACTTCAGCTCCCTCACGACGATCGACCCCAAGCTCTGGTGACTCCCTCCTACTCCACCCACTCCACCCCTTGAATACAAACCAAACCCTAAACCTGTCTTACGAAACCCAACAAAACCCTTGACCCTTGATCCCCCCCCCTCCTCCCTGCCACACAGCCCAAACATTTCACCTCCCTGAACACGATCAACCCCACGTTCTGGTGACCCCCCCCCACCACTCCTACACACCCACCCTCCCTTGGAAAAAGACGACCCTCAATCCTGCCTGAACCCTCTAAACCCTCACCCCCTCACCCCCCCCTCGCCACACAGGCCAAGGACTTCAGCTCCCTCACAACGATCGACCCCAAGTTCTGGTGCCTCACTCCTCGTCCACACACAACCTTAAATACAAATCTAAACCCTCACCCCCGCCTGCACCCTAAATCCACACAGGCCAAGGACTTCAGCTCGCTCACGACGATCGACCCCAAGTTCTGGGCGTCGCGCGGCGCGAACGACGCGGGCGCCCCGCCCGTCGACGCGCGCCGCCTGCTGTCCATCATCCGGTCAAACTGTTTGACCGACAGCCAGCAGGACGCGGCGTCGATGCACGTGCGGCAGCAGGCGCCGGCAGGGTTCGTCGGGTTGTGGCCAGAGTTCTCGATGCTCAGCCACAGGTGTTTGTGTGTGGCTGTGGCTGTGTGTGTGTGTGTGGCTGTGCGTGCGTGTGTGCGCGTGCGTGCGCGTGTAGCTGCGTGCTTGTGCGTGTGTGCGTGTGTGTGTGTATCTGCGTGTGTGCCCACCACATCCAACTGCGCGAAGCACACATGCCGCCAGCTGCAGCTGTGTCGACCCCCGACCGCCCCCTCCCTCCTCCCTTTCCCCCTGTGCCGCAGCTGCGCGCCCAACACGTCTCTCGTCGTCGTCGATGTCCGCATGCTCGTGCACTCGGCCACCCACCCAACCACCCCATCCCACCCACCCACCAATCCACCCTCTCCACACCACCCTGCTGAGTCGCAGCTGCGCGCCCACAACACCTCGCTCGTCGTCGTTTGAGACCGCATGCTGCTCCACCCACTCACCCTACCCATCCGCCGCTCCCCCACCCATCCCTCTCACCCCACCACCACCCTGTGCCGCAGCTGCGCGCCTAACACGTCTCTCGTTGTCGTCGGAGACCGCATGCTCATGCACTCGGCCACTGAGCTCCCGCCGGGCGAGCCCCTCACACGCAACACGATCGGCACGCTCGTGACCGCGCCCCTCGGCGCACGCCGCGAGGCGCTGGCGGCGATCGGCGCGGTGCGTGCACTCCGAGCACGATCCCTGGTCCTGAGCTGGTCCTGGGACTGGCCCCGCGCATACGCATGCACAGCACATGCACGGCACGGTACCAGCTGCCCGCCGTCTATGCCCACCACCGCCGCCGCCGCCACAGCGCCACCACCGCGCAGCCCTCCCACACACATACGCCCCATGCCACATGCACGCACCACACATGCGGCGCTCGCGCGGCCTTGCGGGCTCTCCTGCTAGACCTCCTTCATACTTCAAGTATAGGTCCAACTTACGCCCTGGGGTCCTCCAGGCGCGTACATTTAAACCCATGCTATACTTTTTGCTCCAGAACTACGCGTTGGCAGGCAGCCGGCTGGTGGCCACCGCTCCTCACAAGTATTTGTTAGGGCCAGACCTGGACTAGGCGGTGGTACTGGGGCTAGAAGGTAGTCTTCGCTGGAAAGCCGATGTCACTTTTACTGCATGTTACTGTACACCCGTGCAAACCCATGCAGACCTATGCAAACCCATGCCCATGCAAACCCATGCAAACCCATGCATGCACCGCGCAGGTGCGCGGCGTGGGCGCTGGCGGCGCGTGCGGGTGCGCGCGTTGCGTGACCGAGGCGGGCGCGAGCGAGGCGGTGCGCGGCGCGCTCGACGACGCGTTTTCGTGGTACCAGGAAGAGGCGCTGCCGCAGGTGCGTTGCTTCATACAGCTCTCCAAGCCCATTTGTCATGAAGCACTCGAGTGCTTGTCCCTCCTCGGGCAGTACTAAGGAGGGCTTGTGTTGTGTCAGCGCTAGCGTTTGCGTGGTACCAGGAAGAGGCGCTGCCGCAGGTGCGCCGTTCCTTCCATCCAATCACCATGGAGAATTCATTTGGCGTGCATCACTTGCTCGGTCAATAAGCAGGCCCTCTGCTGTGTCGGCGCGAGCGTGGTGTGTCAGCGTTTGCCTGGTAGTTTTTCCGGCGCGTGGAGCCGGATTTTGGAGCCCTGGAGCCGGACTTTAAGTCAAACGGCTCCAGAAGTTTCATTGAAACCCGTGAAAACGAAACCACTGGTGTGGCACCAGGACAAGTCGCTGCCGCAGGTGCGCCGGCCGCTTGTGATTGGCTGGCTCTTTTCAGCAAACACACACGCACGCATACGCGCACATACACGCACGCACTCCCACACGCACGCGCGCACACACGCGCGCACACACACACACACATGCGCACGCACACACACACGCGCGCGCTCATGCTCACATGCCCGGCGCGCGCGCAGTGGAAAGCGTGGAATCAGAGGACCTGGGCGGCATCACGTCGCACTGTGTGACTCACACAGCCCTCATCCCCACCCCCTGGCTCCCACCCCCCCGCCCGCCCGCCCGGCTATGCGCCAGGAGTCATTGAGTGTCGTACTCTGTGACTCAACACACACACACGCACACGCATGCACACACGACCTCCCCCCCCTGCCCGTGTGCGCAGTGGAACGCGTGCAAGGAGTCGGAGAACCAAGACAGCCCTCACACAGCCCTCATTTCCTCCCCATGGCCCCCCCCCTGCCCGCCCGGCTATGCGCCAGTAGTGTGAGTGTCACACTCTGTGACTCACCACACACACACACCACACACACACACACACACAGGTCTAATGCACCATCAAAGGCGTCCGACGGACTGTAAAATCGACCACTTACACGATCCACACACGATCCCCCCTGCCCGTGCACGTGCAGTGGAACGCGTGCCAGGAGTCGGAGGACCTGGAGGGCCTGCGCACGCTGCGCGACGAGGCGGCGCAGATCGTCGAGGAGGTGTGTATGTGGGTGTGTGGTGTAGGTGTGTGTGTGTGTGTGTGAGTTGTGGGGGCGCGCAGGTTGTGGGGCGTGCACGTGCACGCGCACGCATGTGCAGACATTGCGGCCCCAGTATTGCGATTGCGACCGTTGGTGCACTGCGCTGGTGCGCTTGTTTGCGCGCAGGTTGAGAAGGCCGTGATGTCAGAGGCACACAGCGGAAGCACACACACACACATAGTCGAGGTTCACACGCACACCGTGTGGGACAAATGGGAAGGTACGGTGTGTGTGGGTCCTGACAGCGCACGTCCTTGCAGGGGCGTGTAAGGCAAGGTTGCCCGCAGGCACACACACCTGCGCGCATGTGCGCACCCCGCGGCCGCTGCCCTGCCGCCGCCCACCCGTTGCCATTGCGCGAGCCTGGCCTTAATTTAATTGTGTCGATTCACTTGGGACGCGTGCAGGTTGAGGAGGCGGTGATGTCGGAGGAGGGCCTGGACGACACACAGTGCACGCACGCACCCACGCACATGCGCACACCCCGCGGCCGCTGCCCGTCCGCCGCCCACCCATTGCGGTCGCAAATCTGACCGGGCATTCACTGCGCTGGTGCACTGCGCGTGCAGGTTGAGGCGGCCGTGATGTCGGAGGAGAGCCTTGACAGCACGCAGCACACGCACGCACCCACGCACATGCGTACATGCGCACACCCCACGGCCGCTGCCCTACCGCCGCCCACCCGTTGCGATCGCAAATCCGACCGGTTGTTCACTGCGCTGGTGCACTGCGCATGCAAGTTGAGGAAGCGGTGCTGCGGGAGGAGGGACTTGGCGGCACGCAGCACACGCACCCACACGCACCCACGCACGTGTGCACATGTGCACACACCGCGGCCGCTGCCCTACCGCCGCCCACCTGTCGCTGTCGCAAATCTGACCGGTCGTTCACTGCGCTGTTGCACTGCGCGTGCAGGTTGAGGAAGCGGCACTGCCGGAGGAGGGACTTGACGGCACGCAGCACACGCACGCACACGTACACACACCGCGCACGCTGCCCTACCGCTGCACTTGCGCGACTCTGGCCTTGTCTTACTCGTGTCGATTCACTTGGACGCGTGCAGGTTGAGGAGGCCGTGATGTCGGAGGAGGGCCTCGACGACACGCAGCGCATGTGGCTGCGCGCGTCTGCGTACGACGCGTACGACATGCTCGTTATGGTGAGTGGGCCGCGTGTATGGTGGGCCACATGGCCGTATGGTGGGCTGTATGGTGGGCCGCATGGTGGGCCACATGGTGGCCATCCCTTGGGCACATCCTAGTCCCTAGCTGGACCCTGACTGCGCTGGGCCCCTGCGTGCCCCCCCTAACAACAGACAGACGAGTTTGTCGCCGGGAACGCGAGCAGCCTCGGCCACCTCGCGCGCTCGACCCTAAACTACCCTCTAAGAGCTCAACCCTCAAGGGCCTAAACCACCCTCTCAGAACCCAACCCGGGCCCTCAACCCTACCCCACCCCCTCTGCGTGCCCATAGACGGACGAGTTTGTCGCCGGGAACGCGAGCAGCCTCCCCCACCTGCGCGGTGCGCTCGAGCTCATCCGGGCGTTTGCGCCGGGGAGCGAGAGCCACACGGCAGTCGCGGTCAAATACGACGCACTTGCGCGGGAGCGTGCAGAGCTTGCAGGTGAGGCGTCTTGTGTATGGTCGGTTCCGGCAAGCCTGTAGGTGTAGGGTGGTAGTGTCGTGTGACAGTCCCACACGGCGGTCGCGGTGAACTGCGGCGCGCTTTCGCGGGAGCGGGCGGAGCTCGCGGATGAGGGGTCAGGGGGGTGGCTGGTTGGTGAAATAGCTGTCGTTGATTCCGGCAAGCCTGGAGCCTGGGCGAGCCTGTGGTCGTCGATAGTCCCACACGGCGGTCGCTGTCAAACACGACGCGCTGGCACGGGAGAGGGCGGAGCTTGCGGGTGAGAACGAGGGGGGAAGCGGGATTTCCGGGGAGGAGGGTTTGTCGTCTTGCTGCGTGTGTGTTTGTGGTGGAAGCGCCTAGCTAATATGAGCTGAAGATTGTCGTGCACGGGCGGTCAAGTACGACGCGCTGGCGCGGGAGCGTGCGGAGCTTGCAGGTGAGGTGTCTGTGTGTGGTTGATTCCGGCAAGTCTGAAGGGTAGCAGTTGAGCATGCTAGTCCCACACGGCGGTCGTTGTCAAGTACGATGCGCTGGCACGGGAGCGTGCAGAGCTCTCAGGTAAGAATGGGGGGGAATCAGGATTTCTGGGTGTGTAGTCTTGTTGCGTATGTGTGTGTGGTGGAAGCGCCTTGCTAATGTGAGCCGTATATTGTCGTGCACGGGCGGGTGAAGTGCAACGCGCTTGCGCAGGAGCGTGCAGGGCTTTGCAGGTGAGGTGTCTTGTGTGTGCTTGGTTCCGGCAAGCCTGTAGGTGTATAGGGTAGTAGCGCCGTGTGATAGTCCCACACGGCGGTCACGGTGAAGTGCGACGCGCTGGCACGGGAGCGTGCGGAGCTCGCAGGTGAGGGAGAGACAGGGTGTGTTCCCACTCACGACCTGCAAGTTCCTTCTAGCCTATAACAAGGGTGGGGAGCGACTTTGACTGTCACGTCCTCGACGTCGCAGACGCTAGCGACGACGACTGAACGTCTGTGACTAGAAGAAAACACGCATCTTCTAGATTGACTGGGGGGCCGCTCCGGGGCCTTCTAGCGCGACTAGAAAACCTAGAAGTTTTCTAGAAAATTCCTAAGAGTTCGAGTGGGAACACACCCTGGGGGGGGGGGTTGCTTGGAGCGTCTGGTGCGCACGTGTGCACATGGCGGATGTGGGCAGGGGGGGGGGTCATTGCTGTTGGACGATAGATGTACGGTGGTTTGAAGCGCCGCGCGCGGGTAGGGGGGGTTGGGGTGGGGTCCGCTTGAGGAACGGTCGAGCCTTTCGCCGCGTGTGCTCGTGGGCTGCTCGGTCCCTTGATAGGCAGTCAGCACGGAGGGCGGGGGGGGGTCATGGCTGCTGGTCGATAGATCTACGGTGGTTTGAAGCGCCGCGCGCGGCAGGGGGCAGGGGGGGTTGAGGGCGGGGGCGGTGGTCCGCGTGAGGAAAGGTCAAGTATTTCGCCGCGTGTGCGTGGGCTGGTCGGTCCCTTGAAAATCAGTCAGCATGGATGGGGCGGGGCACCCGCAGCCAGGGAGGGGGCTGGGGACCTCCCGTCCCCATACGTCTGCTCGCCCCCGTAAAGCGGCCGCACGGAGCTCGCAACAAGGGACTGGGGACCCCGGGGGTCCGATCCCCCCCCCTCGTGCCCCCCCACACCCACCCACCCAGAGTTCATGGCCTTGGAAGGGCTTTTCAGGCCGAGACCAATAAACTGCTAAAGCCCTCCCTGCTGCGCCCTGTCCCTGCTGCCCCTCTCAAGAGTACATGGCCACGCAGGAGCTCGCCGAGGCAGGCCGAGGCCGCGGCCGTCGCGCATGGTCGTGCCAGTGGGGTTTAAACTGCAGCCCACTAACAGCCTCGCCTCGCCCCTCATTCTGCTCCCTTATCCTGCCCCCGATCCCCCCCCCCCCCACCAAACAACCAACACACCACAGAGTACAGCGCTCACGAGAGCTTTCAAGCCGAGGCTCAAAGACAATCCAAAAGCAAACAGTTCCCCCACTATCAGGCCTCGCCCCCTGTCGAGCTCCCATCACCTGTCCCCTCCCCCTCCCCCCCCATGATATACAACACACACCGAGTACAGCCATGCGAGAGAGGCTCCAAAGCCGAAGCCACGACGCGGCAGCGGCGAGGGCGCGCTCCAAAGAACTCCCCCCCCCATTTACAGCATCGTCCTGCTGCTGACCTCTGCGCGCGGCCGCCCCTTTCAAGTACAATGGCACTCAAGAGCTCCAAGCCGGGGCCACAACGCGGCGGCGCGGGCGGGCGCTAAAAAAACAGCCCCCATATTTACAGCCTCGACCCTGCTGCTGCTCCCCCCCCCCCTCCTGCACACACACACACTTAGTACATGGCCACGCAGGATTTCTGCAGGCAGAGGTCGCCGCACACTCCAAAACAGCCCCCCACTACCAGCCTCGCCCCTCGTTGCTCCCTCTCATCCTGCCCCCCCCCCCCCAACACCACCACCACCACACAACCAACCAACCAACCAAGCGTTACATGAGGCCATCCGCATGCACCGGCAATGCCTGTACTACTAACAGCAGTACACCCCGGCAATCGAATAGCGGGTGACCGACCAGCGCCTGAATCGAGTGGATAGTATCCTTGGTTTGGGGGGGTCGGGGGGTTGCCTCTGAGGCACTGGCATCTAACTAAAGGCTTGCTGACTGAAGGTTTGCTGACTGTGACCACCATCATCATCATTATCTACTTTGTTGGCTGCCTGCTCCCGCATTGGCTGCCATCTCTCTGCAAATACCATTCCACAGGTGTGGGAACCTCGCGACGGTGAGCCACCACATACAATCAAACACACACACACACACACACACACACACAGAGTACATGGCCACGCAAGAGCTCCAAGCCGAGGCCAAAACGCGGCGGCGGCGCGGTCTCGGGCTCGGCGTGCGCGGCAGCGGCGCCAGCGGCGGCGGCACGTCGCTCGCGGCGGTCCGCTCCGCACGGGAGCTGCGGGAGACGGCGGACGACGCGTCCGAGCTGTACCTTGACGCGTTCTTCACGCGCTACGGGTTCCTGAGCTTGAAGGTGTGTGCATACGTGTGTGTGTGTTTGTGCGTCTTTCTCTCTCTTCCTCTCTCTCTGTGTGTGTTTGTGTTTGTGTGTCGGTGGTGATGTGTGTTGGGGGGGAGGGGGCTGACGACGCGTCAGAGCTGTACCTGGACGCCTTCTTCACACGCTTCGGGTTCCTGAGCTTGAAGGTGTGAGCGTACGTGTGTGTGTGTGTTTGTGTGTTTGTGCGTCTTTCTCTCTTCCTCTCACTCTGTGTGTGTTTGTGTTTGTGTGTTGGTGGTGATGTGTGTTGGGGGGGGAGGGGGCTGACGACGCGTCAGAGCTGTACCTGGATGCCTTCTTCACACGCTACGGGTTCCTGAGCTTGAAGGTGTGTTTGTATGTGTGTTTGCGTCGTTGAGATGATCAGAAAATCATATCCATTCGCAGGCAACACCACACACACACTCACACACTCACACACACACACACACGCTTGCCTCTAGCCGATGAAGACTCTGTGCAAGGGTCTCGAATCTGCTCGCGCACACCCACACTGTCAGCCCCCCCCCCTCTCTCTCACACACACACACACACGCACACAAACTCTCTCTTCCCTCCGGTCGATGGAGATTCTGCGCGAGGGCCTTGAGATGTCCAACAAGGCGCTAGCATGAGTCATACCGCACCATCTATGCGCGTTCACACACACTCACTCGCACACACTCTTCTTTCCAGTCGATGGAGACTCTGCGCGAGGGCCTTGAGATGTTCAACGAGGCGCTCGTGACAGTCCCATGTTCAACAAGAATCCGTCTTGACGCACTCATAAACGCTCACACACACACGCACACACACACACACACTCGCAAACGCTATCTTGCCCACAGTCGATGGAGACTCTGCGCGAGGGCCTTGAGATGTTCAACGAGGCGCTCGCGACAGTCCCATGTTCAACAAGAATCCGTCTTGACGCACTCTTTCACGCTCACAAACACACACACACACACTCACTCGCGAACGCTATCTTGCCCACAGTCGATGGAGACTCTGCGCGAGGGCCTCGAGATGTTCAACGAGGCGCTAGAGCAGATGAGCATCATGCGCGCAGAGGGCAAGACCGAGTCGCAGCAGGACTATATCATCGACGGCGTCAAGTTCAGCCTCGTGGATAAGGTAAGAGAGAGGGATGGGGGGGAATGGAAAAGAAGCGGTAGGGAGAGGGGGGGGGCGGGGGGGAGGGAGCGAGCCTTACCAAGTCGCAGCAGGACTGTGTGATTGAAGGCGTCAAGTTCGGCCTCGTGGATAAGGTAGAGAGGAGAGGAGAAAGAGAGGGAGGGTGCAGTGATTCCCCTGCGCGCCGTATACCGCTCCGAGCCGGATTTCCCATTTCCCAGAAAACCACCCCACACTTAGTGGGTGAGGGCGTGGAGCGATGCGTTGGAAAGATCTTGCCGAGAGCAGCACAACGGCATGCGTTGCATGAATGCCCGCTGTGCATTGTGCCTGGTTTGAGCGGTCAAAGTTGCTGGAGCCGGCAAAGAACTAATTACTAAAATCCTTCCCAGGCACCAATGGTGGAGGGTTGACAGAGGGGGCGAGTGTGTGCGCGCGCACGCGCGTGCGCGTGTGTGTGTGCGTGTGTGTGTTAGTTACAAAGTTAGGGCTTCCCTCTGAAGGGGACGCGGTGGCAGGGCACGGAGGCGCTGCTGTAGGCCCGTTTTGGACCGCATTGAAGTTATACGAGGGACCATTTCGTGTGCATGCGTGACCGATTCGCAGCTGGACTAAGTGATGCACCCACCAATCCACCACGCACCCACACATCACTCCCACACCCAACCCCACACACACACTCCGCCTCGCAGCTCGGCTCCGCGCTCGGCGGCGCCCCGTCGTCGTCTGGCCGCATGTCGGTGCGCGAGGCGTCAGCTGCAGCTACGGGTGGGTGCATCATGTGTTCCATAACTTTATTTTCTGCCCCTTCCCCCCCCCCATGCGTAAATAAACATCATAAAAGAGAGGCCTGGCCAGCGTAGCCCGTCGTGCCAGACTCGATCAGAGGGCGCTCCGCCGCCATCCACAGCCGCCATGCACAGCCATGCACAGCCATGCAGCGGCTGCGGGTGTGTGCATGACATGCCCTGGGCTCGCATGGGCTCGCATGGGCAGTTTGGAACGCGCATGCACGCACCACGTGCTTTCTGGTCAGTAGGCCTTGCCTAACCGTCAGCTGCAGCTGCTGGGGGGTGCATGGCACACCCTGCGGGCGCATGAGCAGTTTGGCACGCCTTGCAGCTGAGCACGTCAAAACACGCCACGGCAGTGCCCTGCCTGCCATGTCTTCCTGTTTGTCTCTCCCTCCCTCTTGCTCGCTCTCCCTCTCTCCCTCTCTCTCCCTCTCTCTGCCTCTCTCCCTCTCTCTCCCTCTCTCCCTCTCTCTCCCTCTCTCTCCTCTTCCCTCTCCTCTCCCTCTCGCCTCTCTCCCCTCTCTCCCCTCTCCTTCCCTTCTCTCCCTCTCTCTCCCTCTCTCTCTCTCTCCTTCTCTCCCTCTCCCCCCTCTCCTCTCTCTCCCTCTCTCTTCCCTCTCTTCCTCTCTCCTCTCTCCTCTCTCCCCCTCTCTCTCCCCTCTCTCTCCCCTCTCTCTCTCTCTCTGCCTCTCTCCCTCTCTCTCCCTTTCTCCCTCTCTCCCTCTCTCTCCTCTCTCTCTTCTCTCTCTCCTCTCTCCCCCCTCTCTCCTCTCTCTCCTCTCTCTCCTCTCTCTCCTCCCTCTCCTCCGTCTCCTCTCTCTCCTCCCTCTCCTCCCTCTCCTCCCTCTCCTCCCTCTCCTCCCTCTCCTCCCTCTCCTCCCTCTCCTCCCTCTCCTCCCTCTCTTCCCTCTCCTCCCTCTCCTCCCTCTCCTCCCTCTCCTCCCTCTCCTCCCTCTCCTCCCTCTCCTCCCTCTCCTCCCTCTCCTCCCTCTCCTCTCCCTCTCTCTCCTCTCTCTCCCCTCTCTCTCTCCTCTCTCCTTTCTCTCTTCTCTTTCTCCTCTCTCTCTCCTCTCTCTCCCTCTCTCCCTCTCTCTCCCTCCCCTCTCTCCCTTCACCTTCCATCTCCCTTTCCCTCTTGTACGCACGGCACCTGCTTCCCTCCCTCTCTGTACGCACGGCACCTGCTCCCCTCCCTCTCTGTACGCACGGCACCTGCTTCCCTCCCTCTCTGTACGCACGGCACCTGCTTCCCTCCCTCTCTGTACGCACGGCACCTGCTTCCCTCCCTCTCTGTACGCACGGCACCTGCTTCCCTCCCTCTCTGTACGCACGGCACCTGCTTCCCTCCCTCTCTGTACGCACGGCACCTGCTTCCGTCCCTCTCTGTACGCACGGCACCTGCTTCCCTCCCTCTCTGTACGCACGGCACCTGCTTCCCTCCCTCTCTGTACGCACGGCACCTGCTTCCCTCCCTCTCTGTACGCACGGCACCTGCTTCCCTCCCTCTCTGTACGCACTGCTTCCCTCCCTCTCTGTACGCACGGCACCTGCTTCCCTCCCTCTCTGTACGCACGGCACCTGCTTCCCTCCCTCTCTGTACGCACGGCACCTGCTTCCCTCCCTCTCTGTACGCACGGCACCTGCTTCCCTCCCTCTCTGTACGCACGGCACCTGCTTCCCTCCCTCTCTGTACGCACGGCACCTGCTTCCCTCCCTCTCTGTACGCACTGCTTCCCTCCCTCTCTGTACGCACGGCACCTGCTTCCCTCCCTCTCTGTACGCACGGCACCTGCTTCCCTCCCTCTCTGTACGCACGGCACCTGCTTCCCTCCCTCTCTGTACGCACGGCACCTGCTTCCCTCCCTCTCTGTACGCACGGCACCTGCTTCCGTCCTTCGCATGCACGCACCACGTGCCCTCCCAAAAATAGGCCATGCCAAGCACGTGCCAAACCTGTGCCAAACCCCACTCCTCTGCGTGGCATGCTCAGGTGCGGGCGACGCGTCGTCGTCGGCAGAGGTCGGGTACGAGGTCGCGAGCGCCGAAGGCGTGCGTGTCATGGTCATGGAGGCGGCGGGCGGGCAAGGCTGGGCGGACGACGTGCTCGACGTCGAAGCGTTGGACGTGGGGCGTGGGGGGGCCGCGGGCGACGCGGCGGCAGCGGCAGCAGGCACGAGCGCTGCGAGCGATGACGACGACATTGACTTTTGCGACGACGTCCCGGGCATGCCCGCCGAGTTCCTCAGCGGGCGCGTCGGCCAGGCTGACGCGTCGTGGGATCCGGAGGGATGCGTGCCGGAGGACGAGTGGGTGGGCGACGCGCCGTCCCCAGGACAGGCGGGCGGGGAAGTTGCAGAGCCTGAGCCGACGGGGCAGGCCGGAGCCAGCGGGCGCGGCGGCGGCATGCGGCGGCGTGTGGCGAGGAGGGTGCAGCCGCGACGGAGCCAGGCGGCGGAAGAGTAGCGGATCTCTCTGCGGCCTTGGATTTTGAGCTACATTTTGTGGCTGTGGATTTGTAACGCAACTCTCTCTCTACTCTACTCACCATCACTATTGTGCCTGTGTTGTACCAGGTGCATGCTTGCTCCCATGCCTCATGACGCGCTCTAAGGCGCGCAAACACAGTGCGGCCGCCGGCGCGCTCATTGCCCGCGCGGCCACCACCACAGAATCACCGGTGAGCAGCGGCTCCCCCGGCTCAGACTCCCCGCCACGCCACCGCGCGTGCGTGGATGCGACACAGACACAGCTTTCGGCGCTCCATGGGGCGCGGGGGGCAGCCACATACGCGGAGGCTGCGCAACACCTGCATGGCGACGCCAGCAGGCAGACATCAGACGCCTGGTAGGGGGGCTGCTGGACAGGGAGGCGAGGGCGCGCGCCCAGCCACAGAATGCGCCGACGCAGGTGGGCGCGCCACAGGTTGCCGACGCCGGCCACAGCGGTGCCCTTGCGGGGGTGCTCGCTGTGGTGCAGGCGCAGGCGCAACAGATTGCGTCCCTGGTGGATGTGGTGAGCCTCCTGGTGAGCCGCGTCCCTGGGGCGCCCATGCAGATGCCGCATGCAGAGCCCGCCCGCGCGCGGGCCGGCCATGCGGCCCACAGTGCGGCGCCCCGCGCTGCGCCTGCTGCCGAGGCTGCTCAGCCTGCCCGGCCCGCTGCTGCTGCCGCCCCTGTGGCGTCGGCGGGGGGGGGGGCTGGCGACGGAGCGGCCTGCGTCGGGCGCCACGCGTGCCGCATCTGCGCGCGGCCCCTCCCGCCGGGGGGGGCTGCCTGCGCGTGTGGGCGACACGTCGCTGCGCCGCAGCTTCGTGCTGTCCATCCCGGTGGCACGCGGCGCCAACTGGTTCCTCGCGGGCGGTGGCAGGCGGATGGATTAAGAGGAGGCGACGGCGGCGGCTGCGGAGCGGATCGCTGCAGCTGCCGAGGACGGCACCAGCCTGCCCGTCCGCCTGGCTACGGATGTCGTGCGCTTCCTCTACGGCGGCACCGGCCGGCGGGAGCCGGCTGATGGTGGCGTCGTGTCCGCGTCGCTCCTCAACGCCAAGCCTGCCGTCGGGGGCATCGGCGTGGAGCCACGCGGGGGCGGTGTGCTGCGTGTGCTCTTCACCGTGGCGTCTGACGCCGTGGCCGACACTGTCGTGCGCTGGCGCCACGAGCTGCGCCGCTGCGTGGACTCGACTGCAGTCTTCGACGTCCTCAGTGACCGCGAGGAGGCGCAGCACCAGGCGCTGTGGCCCGCTTTCCTCGCCGCCAAGGTTGCGGGGAAGCGGGCGCAGTTCCACCGCGCGCGCCTCGTCGTTGACGGCGAGCGGGTGCCTGCACCTGCTTGCTAGATGGCACGCCTCTGGGGGTGTTTTTGAAGGGGAGGTGGCGCCACACGCGTGCGGTGGCGGGTGCGGTGTGGTCGCTGAGTAGAGTGCTGCGGCGGGTGTGCTACTAGCCCCGCTTCCGGTGGTCTGGGGGAGGGCTTTTTGGTCCCTTCATGGTTTTATACCTTGGGTCCGCCCTCTGGCCATTTGAGGGGCTGGGTGTGCAGCCTGCACAGTGGTGCTGCTTGCTTGGCGCCCGCCACCAAGTGTGGATGGCGATACCGTGGGCTACTTGTAGCTTTACCTTTTGTGGGCCTTAAGCCTTGTTTCTCTAAGTCCCACTGGAGCTTTGGAACCGTACGTGTGACCGCCAGAAGTGGATTGTAAAACTCTCATCATCATCACTATGTTGATGAGTTTACGCCCCAGGAGCAACTGCCACGTGCGATCCTCAGGCCTGTTGCCCAGCTGCTGTCTTCCCTTCTCCTCCCAGTCCCTGCACTTCCCATATACGCACCTGTATTGCCTTTGGAAGTGGCAGAGTGAGATTTTTTTGTGGCACGCTACGAACGCTACGAACATTCGCTGCGGCGCGTGGCATGCGCGTGCCAAATTCCCACCACCAGCAAGTCCCGACCAACCTCCTGCGTCACATACTCCCCTTCCGACATCGCCATGTGCGTGGGCAAGATTGAACGCGAGGCGAAGGCGCCCGAAGGGGGCGCAGACTCGCGCAGTTTTAACGCCCCCCGGCATGGGCCCGAGCGGTTTTGTGAACGTGCCCCCGCCCTGGATCCCACTACACCTGAGCTCGTCGCGTCAGAGGCGCCTCTGTCACAGGTGCATCGGGGCCGCGGCCTGGTGAGTTTTTCGTCGGGTGGCATGGCATGTGTGTGCATGGCCCCCTTGCATGGCCCCCTTGCAATGTTGCCCCTTGCCCTGCCTCACGTGTGCGTGCGCCCCCACACACCATGCGTGCATGCAGCAGTCAGCACGGACAAGTGGTAGCAGCGGCCAGCAGGCGCACGCCTCGCAGCGAGAGCCCGAGGTGAGGGGACTCGTGCGGGCGTGTGCCCACGCGCGTGACGAGCAGCCGACTGCACAACTGGCGGGGCTTGCCTGCGGCACACGCACCAGCCCCTCCCCAGGCAGTACAACAGGCCCGCACGAGCCCCCCACAATGCCCCCATCCTGGTGCCCACACTGGCGCGCCCACACAACCCACACTCGCCACCGCCCCCGCGCACGTGCTGCCCCACAGGACGTGCCTGCCTTCACCAGAGTGCTCTACAACTGGTTAGGGTGGCTCACAAGCGCGACGCCGCGAGTGCAAGACGCACACACCAAGAGCGCAAAGCAGGCGGGCTGGGCGCGCCTGGTGGGCAGCTGGCGTCAGGAGGAGGTGGGTGGGCATATAGCTGCGTTGCTGGTGCGCGTTGTTGTTGAACCCGCGGAAAGGCGCTGGGTTGTGGCAGAGAGAGAGAGGGAGGGAGAGGCAGAGAGGCAGATGCGGTCTTCTTCGGGTTGGCGGCCTCTTAGGGAGCCAGCTTGCGGCCCGCACTCTTTCGGCTGCGTATCGCAAGTTGCCATTTCAACCCAACATAGACTACAGAAATACACAAACACCATTTCGCCCTCCCGGTGTCCTGTCGCGGACAGGCCCAACACCCCAGCGCCCAAGGAATGAATGGCAATCGAGGACCCTCCTCCATTGCAGAGGCATTGCCAGTGGCGGAGCATCTCATGCGACGGTTTCGACCAGCATGCCGTTTTGGGGCTTCGTGTTTTTCAAGTTTGGCCTATGTTGGGTAGAGATGCAGTTGAAACGGCAACTTGCGATAGTGGTTCGAAGATGCCTGCTCTCGATGCCAGTTGGTCACAGCCCGAGGCCCAGCCCGAGCCCAGGTCAGTCCCAGTCCAGTCTGACGCATGCATATGAGGCGAGGTCGTACGACAGACTGCGTGCATAGTCACCTCTGCGCCGCCGCCCCCCCCCCCGCACACGTCAACACGCACGCTCCCCTCCTCCCCACGCACGTGTGACTGCATGCCCCCCTCCCCTGCGCGCGCCCTCCCCCTCCCCATGTCGCAAACACGCACGCCTTCCTCCCCTCCCCCATCAGAGCGGCGGGCGGCAAGGCGGCAAGGCGCCCCTGTGCACAGACATGCACACGGCCGACTGCGTGCCTCCCATGCGCCCCCCCCCCCCCCCCCCCCCCCGCCATGACTGCGTCCACACTCCACCCCTTGACCTGTTGACCTCCGCACCTACACTGCGCCCGCCCTCCCCATGTCGCCAACACGCACGCTTCCCACATCCCCTCCCCTATCAGAGCGGCGGGCGGCAGGGCGCCCCGCGCGCCGACATGCGCGCCGGACTGCAATCCTCCTCTGCACCCGCCCTCTCTCTCCGCATATCGACTGCCCTCCCCCTTCCCCATGTCGCCAACACGCACTCCCCCCCCCCTCCCCCATCAGAGCGGCGGGCGGCTCGGAAGCAAGGCGCCCCCGCGCACAGACATGACGCGCGAGGAGGTGCGGCGGCACAGCAAGCGCGACGACGCGTGGGTGGTGTTCAACGGGGCCGTGTACGATGTGACGGAGTACCTCGCGGTGAGTGTGTGTGTGCACGCGTGTGTGTGTTTGTGTGTGTGTGTTGAACGGGACCATGAACGACGTGACTACCTCGAGGCACCCACCCACACACCCGCCCAGTTCCACCCCGGGAGTGGCGACCTCCTCCTCCACACACACACACACACACACACACACACACACTCTGGTCTTATGTGCCATCAAAGGCGTCCGACGGACTGTGAAATCGACCACACTCACACACACACAACACAACACAACCCGCCCAGTTCCACCCCGGAGGTGGCGACCTCCTCTTCCGCGCAGCAGGCACCGACGTGTCGGCCCTCTTCATGCGCCACCACCCGTGGGTCAACGCGGCGGCGACGTTGGCGCCGTGCATAGTGGGGCGCCTTGCGGTCGACCCGATGCAGGCAAGTGCTCCCCTCTTCTCCCCTTGACTGCTGCACGCCTGTACCTCCCTCCCGCCCCGCTCGCCCTGGCTTCACCACCGCATGCATGGCATATAGCCGCGCCGTGCCTGGTGGGGCGCCTGGCGGTCGACCCGATGCAGGCGAGTTCTACTTATGATGATGGGTGATGGATGATGGATGTTACAGTCAGGGACACCTCTAGGAGGTGCGTATAAGATCGTGCTCGGCGCGTCTGGCCCGAGCACCTTAACGAGATGGCTGGCTGTTGGTGGTAGGGAACCCCAACTCTGTACAGAGCGTGGGCGCACCCCCAGTTCCCCTACCGCAGCGGCAGCAAACGCTCGACTTATACGCCAGCATAGTGGTGCCCGTGCGCTCGGCACCTTCCCCACTCCCCTGGCCTATCCCAGCCGTGCCCCGGGTGGGGCACTTGGCGGTCGACCCGCTGCAGGCAAGCCCCCCCCCCTCCCCCCACCCCCTTGTGCGGACCATCTCGAAGATGACGTTTCAAATTTCCAATGGTGTTGCGCCCAAATCCGCTCGACGCTAAGGTATATGCGTTGGCTTGTGCCCGTACGCTCTGTACCTTTCGACCCTCCCCCGCTCCCCCCAATGTTTGGCCTGGCAGCCCTGGCGGGGTTGGCAGCCCGCCCTGCAAATCTATGCCTCTCCCCCTCTCTCTCGCCCATTCTCGCTGCCTTTCACCCTCTCTCTCACTCGCTCCCTCTCTCTCTCTCTCCCTCCGTCTCTCTCCCTCCCTCCCTCCCTCCCTCCCTCTCCTTCCCTCTCCCTCCCTCCTCTCTCTCTCTCCCCTCTCTCTCACTCACTCTCTCCCTCCCTTTCTCTCCCTCCCTCCCTCTAAACCCCAACCCTGACTCTCTCTCTCTTCTCTCCCTCTTTCCCACTCTCCAGGCGCGCGCGGCCGAGGAAATACGGTTAGCAAGGGCAGCGAGGGAGCTGTCACGAGCGGCATCCTCTGGGCAGGCGCAGCAGCAGCAGGCGCTGGCGGACGCCGTCAGCCCCCTGCAGGCGCGCGCGGCCGAGGACGTTCACGCGGCGCTCGAGGCGCGCGCGGCGTCCGAGGGGGAGGGGCTGGCGTCGGAGGGCGGCGTCGGGGGGCGGCAGCAGGCGCAGCAGCAGCAGGCGCAGCAGCAGGCGCAGGCGCAGCAGCAGGCGCAGCAGCTAGAGGATGCACCACCGGGGCACGGCTCGCGGCAGAGCTTGCAGCGCGCCAGCAGCGCAGGCACGGCCGCGTAGTACTCGCGCGCACGCCACCACACGCACACACATGCACACACATCACCACCACCACGGCACACACTCGTTGTTTTCTCCGTCATTCATGCCTCTCATTTTGAGTGTTTCTTGCGCATGTAAACAGCATGTACACCAGGGCCGCTGCAGCACACGCGGCTCTCCCTCTCCCCCTCTCTCTCTCCCCCTCTCCCTCTCCCCCGCTTGCACCGCCGACGGCCCCTACAGCATTTTTTGCATTGCGATGCGCTGCTTGTTTCTTGAGCTAGCCTAGGCCCCCTGGATGGCTAGGCCCCCTTGTACCGGATGGGGTTTCTTGAGCTAGGCCCCAATATGATCAGCAACAACATGTTGCTGATCACCAGATATCCCCTATGCAGTCCTGATTGATACAGGGCTACCCCACCCAGGGCTGTATGCTGGGGGCGACGCCCCTATCTAGCGGAGTTCTCGAGCAACTCCGCAGCGCGTCTCGAAAATGAGTTGGCCGCTACCCGGCTGGTGCCCGGTAGATGAATCCCACTGTTCTGCATGCGAGCTGCCCAGAAGACGAAACAGAAGAAGCTTCACCCTGTAATACAAGGCGCATGTTGCCGCCTTCCCTGTTACAGCCATGTGTGTGCAATGCATAAGAGCCACACACATGCAGAAGAAGCATTGACGCATTGCACCCCCTCACGCAATGTGGAGCAGGGAGTGACGAGCCGAGCCAGGCC
>VFSX01000506.1:42500-70000 GCA_016618255.1 Chlamydomonas sp. UWO 241 | reverse complement strand
TTTGCGACACGTGTGACACTTGCGTGTGTGCGATGGTGTGGTGTGAGTGTGCGTGTGTGTGTGGGGGGGGGGGAGGAAGGGCGAGAGCCATGGCCTCTCCACTGCCCACCATCCGAAAAACATGTACGCGGGTGTGGTGTGTGCAACACGTGTGTGACACGTGCGCGTGTGCGATGATGCGGTGTGTGTGTGTGTGTTGAGTGTTGGGGGGGGGGAGCCACGACCTCGCCACTGCCTACCATCCGCGGCACCATCTGTGTGCATGCATCGCACGCAGCGCTGCGTCAGGGGAGCCGGGGCTTCCCAGTTACAGTTACATCAGCTTTCCAGCAAAGACTACCGGGGAGCCGGGCTTCCCAGCAAGACGTTTTGGATTTGGGGCGGGAGGAGGGGTGGCCATCGCTGCGCTGCCTGCAGGGGCTACTAACACTTCATCGCTGTCTGTCTCTGGTAGGCCGGCGCACTGCGTGGCCTTGCGGGCTCTCTTAGAAGAGCTCCCCTAGACGTGTCGTCGCTGTTTTTTCTCCGGTAGACTGGCGCACTGAGTGGCCTTGCGGGCTCTCTTAGTAGAGCTCCCCTAGACGTGTAGTCGAGGCCTTGACTCACGCCCCCGGGGTCCTCCGGGCGCGCACGCGTACAACCTGTGAAACCCTTAGCTGTTTGATTAATCCTGACGCAATGTGTTGGCCACAGCCCCACCACGGCCCCAATGTCTGAGAGAGTCAAGGTGGTCATAACGCCCGAGGCGGTCGGGGCGCGCCGCAGGCGGTGGTGGGCGCCTAAGGTGGCGCCTGAGGCGACGCCTCAACCGCTTAAGTCAAGGCGGCGTCTTAGGCGTTGGAAACGTGTAAGCCACAGCTGCCTGGGTGCACGCGTGATGGGCGGCTCTGTTACTGTCGCGCTGCCCACACACTCACACACCCATCTTTGCTGGATAGACGATGTTACAGTCACTGTTACTGTCACCCACACACCGCATCCCCACCTTTGGAACGCCGATGTTACTATTATTGTCCCCCCCCACCTCACGCCCCCACAGCTTGGCAGCTGCGCCACGCTTGTTGTGTGCGCGGTCGTACTACACCTGGGTGGGGATTCCGCACTCCCCCCCACACCTGCCATCCAAACCTTTGCAGCCACGCCGCACTCGTTGTGTACGTGATAGGACTGCATCTGGGTGCGGATTCCACACTCCCCCACACCTCTCCACCATCCCACCCTTCCACACCCCACACCTTGGCAGCCACGCCACGCACGTCGTGCGACCCTGGGTGTGGATTCCACACTCCCCATCTCCCACACATCCCATCCCCACCTTTGCAGCCACGCCGCGCTCGTTATGCACGTGGTAGGACTGCATCTGGGTGTGGATTCCACACTCCCCCGCACATCCCATCCCTACCTTTGCAGCCACGCCGCGCTCGTTGTGCGCGTGGTAGGACTGCATCTGGGTGTGGATCCCATACGCTGCGAGCAGCTTCCCGGTGTGGCGTGTGTCCTCTGCCAGGACCACACTTGCGGAGCGCAGCACACTCAGCGCTCGCAGTGTGATGTCCTGGGGTTTGTGGATGTGAGCGTGCGTGCATGTGATGCGTGTGTGTGTGTGTGTGTGCGTGCACCTGGGTTGTGTGGTGCGTGCACCTGGTGTGTGTGCGTGCACCTGGGTTGTGTGGTGCGTTGCGTGGCGCGTCACGCGAAGACACGCATGGTGCATGCCTACACGCCCGGCCGTCGCCGCAGCTCCAACACCAGCTGCACCTGCAGGTTCCCTATGGGCGTCGCCACCAGGTACAGCCCAGGGTCCAGGCGTTGCCGCTGCTGCGCCCATGGCGCACCCGCCAGCGCCGTCAGAGCTTCCATCATCTCGCTCTCGCTGCCAGGGCCCAAGCCGGCGCTGCCGTCACTGCTGCTGGCGTCGCCTCCACGCCCTGCATCGTGCGCCTCCTCTGGATGCTGCTGCTGCTGCTGCTCTCCAGGTGAGGGTGTGTCCAGGTTGGTACTACTTGCATCTGTGGATGTGCACTGTCGGGCCCATTGCATGGGCACGCTGCATGGGCGCGCATGGGGTGCATGCATGCAGGGGGAGACCCCTGTGCTCGAACGGACGCCAACGGCACGCCTCAGAAAAGCGCGCATGTTTGCACACGTAGTGGGGTGCTAATTGTCAAAAGGAGTCAAAAGTGTGGGTGTGAACTCCTCCCCGCTGTGCCCGTACTAGGACCAGAGCGGGGTCGTACTAGGAGTGCATGTAAGGTTACGATGGTTCCCTTGGAAAGCGGTATCGATGCCGGAGGCTCTCCAACGTATGGACACAATATTATGGCGACGGAGAAGCGTGGCAGCGATGCGGCGGGCCCACTGTCCTACTTCAACATTTCATGGTGCCTAGGGGCTGCTTATGGGATGCTTCGGGGTGGCTGTGGGCCGTCTGGGAGACTGCCTGGGCCATGTTCTTTGCATGCATGCGTGTTGCACGTGCGTGTGTGGTTGCGCATGGCCACCAATGGCCTCTGCTCACCTTCCCCCTCCCCCCTCCCCGCTCTCCCCGCGTGTCCTCTCCAGGGTCAGCGGGTTCATAGACAGAGCGTGGAATCAGCCGCTTGAGGAGCGCGACGCGTATGAGCTGGTGCCGCACAGGTGGGCCTTGACTTCGAAGTCATCCTCCCAGCAGGGAGGCGACAGCTGCGCAGCCTCGCACCTCACACCTGCCAGGAATTCCTTCACGTGTGTGTGTGGGGGTGGGGTGGGGTGTGTGTGTGCGTGCCCAAGGGCATCAGGACCCTGTGTGTGTGTGTGTGTGTGTGTGTGAATGTGTGTGTGCGTTTGCGTGCCATTTCGACACGGCATGCCAGCCAACCACCAGGGTGGCCGGCCCTTGCCTCTTGCCGCGGCACACACCCACGCCTGCCGCCTCTCCAGTTTTTTTTCCCCGGCGTTTGGACAGGCGTTTGGAGCTGGATTTGGGAGCCACGGAGCCGGATTGTCAGTCAAATGGCTAAAGACAATAAATTTTACAATCCTGAAACAGAATCACTACCCCTCTCTGGGACACACAGGCTCGACACGCACCCGCTCGCGGCGGCGTTCGACGGCGCCATGGCGAAGGTGGGGGGCACACACCCATGCTCACGCACGCGCACATGCACACACACACACATGTGTGCAACGCCACAGGTGTTGGCGCACGATGCAGAAAAGGTGGTACACACACACACACACATACACACTCATGCACATGTGTGCAACGTCAAAGGTGTTGGCGCACGATGCAGCGGAGGCGGCACGGCGCCGGCATAAACAGGGCCAGGGGCAGCAGCAGCAGCAGCAGCAGCAGGGAAAATTGCAGCAGCAGCAGCACCAGGAGCAGGAGCAGGAGCAGCAGCAACAGGGCAAATTGCAGCAGGGCAAATCTCAGCAGCAGCAGCAGCAGCAGCAGCAGCAGCAGCAGCAGCAGCAGGAGGACAGCGGTGTGGGAGGCGGAAGAGGTGAAGAGAAGGCGCGGTCGGTGGCGCGTGCTCGCCGCCACCCGCTGACGCTGCCGACTGCGCGCGCGCTAATGTCGTTGTGGTGGCCCACATACTGCTATCAGCTCTTCTGGTGAGCATGTGTGGTTTATTTTGCAGTCCAGGAGATGCCTACATTGACAGTTGAAATACCTAGATTTGTGTCTGTATGTTTTTGTTTGTGTGTGTGTGTGTGTGCATGTGTGTCTGTGCGTGTGTGTGTGTGTTTGTGTGTCAACTTGTTGTGTTGTGTGTGTACATTGCGCGCGCACTGATGTCGTTGTGGTGGCCCACGTACTGCTACCAGCTCTTCTGGTGAGCATGTGTGTGGTTCATTTTGCAGTCCAGGAGATGCCTACATTGACAGTTGAAATACCTAGATTTGTGCCTGTATGTATGTTTGTGTGTGTGTGTGTGTGTGTGTGCATGTTTGTGTGTGCGTGTGTGTGTGTATTTGTGTGCTTGTTGCGTTGTGTGTACATAGCGCCGCTGATGTCGCAGTGGTGGCCCACGTACTGCTATCAGCCCTTCTGGTGAGCGTGTGCGTGTGCGTGTGCGTGTGGGAGGATTGGCATCCTCCCAATTCCCTAGGCCTCTTCCGATCGTTTGAGCCCTCAAACCCAACCCCCAAAACCCGCAACCCCAAAACCACGCACACACACCTCAGGGACGGTGTCGAGTCATCAGCGCGGCTCTCTGCGCCTGTCCTCCTCTTCTATCTGCTCAGCTGGCTCGTCATAGCACCCTCTCTCTCTCTCTCTCTCTCACACACACACACACACACACACACACACACACACTCCAGGGGCGGCGTTGAGTCGTCAGCGCGTCTGTCTGCGCCCGTGCTCCTCTTCTATCTGCTCGGCTGGCTCATCAGAGCGGACAGCGAACAGGTGCCGGCCCGGTCCCCGTGCTCGACCCCGTTTCTGTATACAGTTTACAGTTTACGTGCGTTTGCCGTGGTGCTGGCTCGCGAGCGGGGAATGAACACAGTTTGGTTTTGCCCCACCGTGTCCACACTTAAACCGCTGGAACCGCGCCCAGACCCCGTGCGCGCGAGCGTGACCCAGTTTCTGTGTGCAGTTTACAGCTTACAGCGAATGCCACACTGGTCTCACCGCCACGTTTGCCGAGCCGCTGGCTTGCGAGCCAGGAGTCGATTCAGCTTGGCGCGTGCCAAGCCTGTCCCCTTTTTCCTAACCTTTGCCCAACCTTCTGTTTCCTGTCCCCATCCCCTGTCCCCTACTATCCCCTATAGGGGATAGGGGATAGGTCCCCTGTCCCCTCCCCCAAATCTTCCAACCCAACCTGTCCCCTGTCCCCTGCCCCAAACCTCTGTGCAGGGCGTGCCGCTGTGGGAGAGCTGGGTGTTACCTTACAAGCCGGGAGTCCATACGCTAGGCGCGTGCCCGACCAGCCCCCTGTCCCCAACCTCTGAGTCGTCGGCCTTCGAGCCAGGGACTCATACAGTTTGGCTCGTGCCGAACCGAGTTCTTTACCAAGAACAACTGCAGGGCGCATCGCTGTGGGAGGGCTGGGTGTACGTGAGCCGGGAATTATACAGTTCCCTTGACCGTTCCCCAGCCGTCCGCCCTGTCCCAAATCTCCGTGCAGGGCGCGCCGCTGTGGGAGGGCTGTGCCGTTGGCTCACGTGCCGGGAGTTGAGCCAGGAACTCAAACAGTTTAGCTCGTGCCCAACCGATTTCCTCACCAAAAACAACTGCAGGGCGCACCGCTGTGAGAGGGCCATGCCGTTGGCTCACGTGCTGCGAGTAAAGCCAGGAACTCAAACGGTTTAGCTATCTGTACAACCGCGACTGCTGGCTGACCGCTGGCACAGAATTTGTCGGAACTTTCATTTGTTTTAAAAGCACTCTTTAGGTCTGGATATCGTGCCCGACCGAATCCCTCACAAAAACCTCTGCAGGGCGCGCCGCTGTGGGAGGTCTGTTCCGCTGGCTTGGCGTGTGCTAAGCCTTTCCCCTCGTGCCAAAAAGTTCCCCTGTACCCTGTCCCAAATGTCGGTGCAAGGCGCGCCGCTGTGGGAGGGCCAGGCGTACGTGATTGGACCAGGAACTTGCGCAGTTTAGCTCTTGCTCAACCGCTTTCCTCATGCAAATCATTGCAGGGTGCGCCGCTGTGGGAGGGCTGGGTGTCGGGGTGTCGGGTGGTTGGGAAGTCGGGAAGTCGGGAATTGCACAGTTTTCAAGACCCGTCCTTTCCCCTGCCCCACACCTCTTCAGTGTGCGCGGGCGTGGGCGGGCTGTTCCGTTGGCTTGACGTGCCGGGAGTTGAGCCAGGAACTCATTCAGTTTGGGTCATGCCCAACCGATTTCCTGACCAAAAACAACTTCAGGGCGCACCGCTGTGAGAGGGCCATGCCGTTGGCTCACGTGCTGCGAGTTGAGCCAGGAACTCATACAGTTAAGCTATCTGTATAACCGCGACTGCTGGCACAGAATTTGTCGGAACGTTCGTTTTTTTTTTCAACACTCTTTAGATCTGAATCATCGTGCCCAACCGATTTCCTCACCAAAAGCAACTGCAGGGCGCGCCGCAGTGGGAGGGCCAGGTGTACGTGATTGGACCAGGAACTCATTCATTTTCGCTCTTGCCCAACCGACCGATTGCCTCATGCAAATAATTGCAGGGTGCACCGCTGTGGGAGGGCTGGGTGTACGCGATCGGGCTCGTGCTCGTGTCGGTCATGCTGCTCTTCCACCACATCCTGTACTTTCTGGGCTACAGGCTGGGCGTGCTGCAGCGCATGCAGGTGAGCAGAGACAGCTGTATTTCAAGTGGAGGAGGGTGGATCTGGGGGCCCAGTGCCCTGTCTAGGTCCAGCCCCGACCGAATAGACCCCCTCCACGAGTAGCCCGCCACCAGTCTGTCGTGCTCGGACGCCATACGCCGAGCAAGGTCGAATGCGCTGCCTGTAGGTGCGCCACACACGACGAATCCAACAAGGTGAAGGTGGGGCTTGTGCTGGGCTCTGCGGCAGGTGGTTTGTAGGGGGGGGGGGGGGGGCACATTGCATACTTAACTTCGGGACGCCAAGACGCCTCGTGTTGGTCGTGCTGCTGTTCCACAACATCCTGTTCGTTTTGGGCTACAGGCTGGGCGTGCTGCAGCGCATGCAGGTGAGCAGAGTAGCCAGGTGCCCCAACTAGGAGGCTAGGTGTGGCCAGGCGCCCCTATAGATAGGCTAGGTGTGTTCATACGGGGGCAACAGGGGGCGTGTCATTTGATGCTCATACACCATATCCTCTACTTCCTAAGCTACAGGCTGGGGGTGAGCAGTGCAGCGCATGCAGGTGAGCAGTGTAGCCGGGTGCCCCTATAGGCTAGGTGTGTTGATAAGCGGGCAAAAGGGGGCATGCTGCTTTTCCACCACATCCTGTTCTTCCTGGGCTACAGCCTGGGCGTGCTGCAGCGCATGCAGGTGAACAGAGTAGCCGGGTGCCCCTGTATGCTAGGTGTGTTGATAAGCGGGCAAAAGGGGGCATGCTGCTTTTCCACCACATTCTGTTCTTTCTGGGCTACAGCCTGGGCGTGCTGCAGCGCATGCAGGTGAGCAGTGTAGCCGGGTGCCCCTATAGGCTAGGTGTTTTGATAAGCGGGCAAAAGGGGGCATGCTGCTTTTCCACCACATTCTGTTCTTTCTGGGCTACAGCCTGGGCGTGCTGCAGCGCATGCAGGTGAGCAGTGTAGCCGGGTGCCCCTATAGGCTAGGTGTGTTGATAAGCGGGCAAAAGGGGGCATGCTGCTTTTCCACCACATTCTGTTCCTTCTGGGCTACAGCCTGGGCGTGCTGCAGCGCATGCAGGTGAGCAGTGTAGCCGGGTGCCCCTATAGGCTAGGTGTTTTGATAAGCGGACAAAAGGGGGCATGCTGCTTTTCCACCACATTCTGTTCTTTCTGGGCTACAGCCTGGGCGTGCTGCAGCGCATGCAGGTGAGCAGAGCCAGGTGCCCCAGAAGAAGGCGGTTCTAGTGCCATACTGCAGTTAGGTTTGAGGGGGGCGTATTCTTCCACTTGGGGATGCCGCGTGTCTGTTGTGCTCCTGTTCCACCACCTTACTGCACTTTGGGGGCTGCAGGCTTGGGGGTGCTGCAGTGCGTGCAGGTAAGCAGAGCAAGGCGCCATATCTAGGGGCCCTATAGGAGGATCGGCCGCGATGCACGCCAAGTTGCTGCCAGATGCCAGTGGCCCACCCACCACTCAATTCACGCGCTCACCATGCTCCTCCTCCCCTCATCAATATCACACACTGTGGTTCACACTGTGGTTCACACTGTGGTTCACACTGTGATTCACACACTAATCACACACTTCAGGTCACGGTCGCGGTTCACGCAAAGCTGCTTCGACTCAACAGCGCGGCGGTTTCGGCAGTGAGCGTCGGACAGGTGTGTGGTGTATGTGCGTGTGTGTATGTGTGTGTGTGTGTGTGTTTGTGTGTGTGTGTCGCAGCAGTTAGCGTCGGGCAAGTGTATGGGCGTGTGTGTATGTGTGTGTCTCTCTCTCTCTCTCAATGTGTGCAGCTGCTGCAGCTCAGCAGCAACGCGGTGTCGGCAGTGAGCGTCGGGCATGCGTGATCAACTGCTGTGGCACACACACGCACACATGCGTGCACACACACACACACACACACACACACACCCTTGCGTCACCATGCACCCACCCACCCACAGATCGTGAATCTAGTCGGCAACGACGCTCGCCTCTTACACGACTACGCCTTGCACATGTCGTGGCTCTTGTGGGCACCCACCCTTGCCTCACCACACACACACACACATGCACGCACACGCACACACACACACGCACATGCACACACACACGCACACACACACACACGCACACGCACACACACTCACGCACAATCACACACGCACATGCACGCACACACACGCACACTCGCACGCACACACGCACACACGCTCAGGTCGTGAATCTAGTCAGCAACGACGCGCGCCGCTTCGACGACTATGCCATGCACATGCCGTGGCTGTTCTGGGCGCCCACCGAGCTGCTGCTGGTGCTGCTGATGGTGGCGCTGAAGCTGGGAATTATTCCTGCGATTGCGGGCGTGAGCCTCATCATGGCGCTGGTGCCGCTGCAGGTTGTGTGTGTGTGTGTGGGGGGGGCATGGGTGTGTGGGTGTGGGTGTAAGGGGGGGGGTTGAAGCTGGGAATCGTGCCTGCGATTGCGGGCGTACGCCTCATCATGGCGCTGGTGCCGCTGCAGGTGTGTGTGCGTGTGTGTGTACATGTGTGATGTGTGTGTGTGTGCGGGGGTTCAAGCTGGGAATCGTGCCTGCGATTGCAGGCGTGAGCCTGATCATGGCACTGGTGTAGCTTCAGGCACAACACTGTTTTATTTGTTTTGCTGCCGCTGCTGTTGCTGTTGCTGCCGCTGCTGCCGCTGCTGCCGCCGCTGGTTCCGCTGCTGTCGCCGCTGTTGCTGTTGTTTCTGCTGTTGCTGTTGCTGCTGTTGCTGCTGTTGCCGTTGCTGCTGCCGCTGTTGCCGCTGCCGCTGCTGCCGCCGCCGCTGCCGCCGCCTCTGTCGCCGCCGCTACCGCTGCTACCGCTGCCGCTGCTGCCGCCGTTGCTGCCGCTGCTGCCGCTGCTGCCGCTGCTGCCGCCGCTGCCACTGCTGCCGCTGTTGCCGCCGCCGCTGCCGCTGCCGCTGTCGCCGCTTTGCTTGAAAACCCGGCTCGATGTGTACAGTTTCCTGTTTAATCGTAGATCTTTAAATCGTAGATGAGCAGGAAACTAGAGTTTCTGCTTATAGCCTCAGTTCACACTAAGGTGAAACTGAGGAGGAGCCAGGTATAACCTGGCTCCCTTCCTTAGTACCTCATCCTGTTAATTCGTTACTAAGGAAGCTTAGCTTGTGTTTGTTTGCTGTGACCTAGTCAAAGCTTCAAGCATGCCACCTTTCCATCTCCCCCCACCCACCCTCGCCTTCGGCGCCGGAAGACTACGTCAAGGCGCCACAAGGCAGCTACTGGCATCCAAGGACTACGTCGAGGTGCCGCGAGACAGCTGCTGGCGGCCAGAGACTACGTCAACGCGCCACGTGACAGCTGCTAGCGCCAGGAGGCCGCTCCGAGGCGCCTCGAGGCAGCCGTGGCGGTTTTGCGCGGACGAGCTCAGCTAGCACTGGGGGGCCCTGCGGAGAGGGCGCGGTCACGCGCACGCGTGGCCGCAGCAGACTGGAGAGCCTGTGCGCGATAGCTTGTGTAGGGGAGGTCTTTCGACTGGCTTTGACCTGTCATTGACCGTCCCAGCTAGCTTCCTCGTCCTGTCAGGCGAGAGACCAATTAACAGACAAGTCAAAATCGGTGCCATTTTGCCTCTCGTCTTGTCTCTTCGCCTCTTTCTACTCCGACTCAGTGAGCCTCGTCCTACTCCGACTCAGTGAGCCTTAGAAGAACGGCTAAAGCAGAAAGCTCCCCAATCCGATTACAAACGCCGAAAACTAAAAACACTAACTTCCCGGCCGCAAATCCCCCTCCTCGCGACCCTGGGCTCGGAGTCCCGAACCCTTTAACCCTCACCCCCTGCTCATCCCCTGACCCTCAAGCCTTCAGCCCCCCAAATGCATGCGCTCGCTAGCTGTTCCTCAAGGTCAAACGCGTTGTGGTGGGAACAAGTGCCCTGTCTAGGTCCAGCCCCGACCCACTAGCCCCCCACCACCAGTAGCCAGCCACCCGTCTGTAGCGCGCGGGCGTTGTACGCCGAGCAAGGTCGAATACGCTGCTGGTAGGTGCGTCACACACTGGAAAATGCAGCATCATCAGTGAATCTCTGTCGGCAGCTGTGGTTAACCCCTCCGGCGCCCTGACCCCTCCGGAACATGCCAAGCCACCCTCGTTGGATGTGCGACCAAGGCAGTCTGCATGCGCACTTATAGGCACACACACACACGCACACACACACATTCACTCACCCCACAGGCCACGTTGGTCGGCTTTGTGGCCAAGACCCGCCACGCGACCGCGCGTTGGACTGACGAGCGCGTGCGCCTGGTGTCCGAGCTCATCCAGGTGTGTGTGTGTGTGCGTGTGCGTGTGCATAAGTTTGTGTGTATGTGCGCGTGTAAGTGTGTTTGTGTCAGTATGTGTGTGTGTGTGTGTGTGTGTGCATTCGAGGTGCATCCTGGGAGTGGAATGCCTCGCTTTGTTTTTATTTGTTGTCAAGGGTGCGGGAAGTCCCACACCCTGCCACACATCCCCACACTCTCCCACACCCCACACATGCAGGGCTCCCTCGCCACCAAGATGCTCTCCTGGGAGCACCTGATGACCGCGCGTTTTTTTCCCAAATCCCACATCCTGCCACGCATATCCACACTTACCTACAACCCACACTCTTTTCACTTCCCCACACCCCACACACACGCCACCACAGGGATCCCTCGCCGTCAAGATGCTCTGCTGGGATCGCTGTTTTTTTTATTTCTTTCAAATCCCACATCCTGGGAGTGCCTGATGGCCGAGCGTCTTTTTCCTTCCAAATCCCACATCCTGCCACGCATATCCACACTTCCCTACAACCCACACTCTGCACACTCTCCCCCACACACCACACACCACCGCCACCACAGGGATCCCTCGCCGCCAAGATGCTCTGCTGGGATCGCCTGATGGCCGAGCGTTTTTTTATTTCTTTCAAATCCCACATCCTGCTGACATCCTGCCACGCATATCCACACTTCCTCACAACCCACACTCTTCACACTTCCCCACACCCCACACACCACCGCCACCACAGGGCTCCCTCGCCGCCAAGACGCTCTTCTGGGAGCGCCTGATGGTCGAGCGCCTCGTTTATTTACTTTTTGCATGCACACAAACTACCACACAGTTCCACACTCCCACACACCCCACACTTACATGCAGGGCTCCCTTCGCCGCCAAGACGCTCTCCTGGGAGCGCCTTATGGCCATTTTTCTTTCTTTCTTTCAAATCCCACATCCTGCCACTGCCCTGCCACCCATATCCACACTTCCCTACAACGCACACTCGTCACACTTCCCCACACCCCACACACACGCCACCACAGGGATATTTCGCCGCCCAGATGCTCTCCTGGGAGCGCCTGATGGCCGAGCGCCTTGTGATATATAATCCACGCGCCCTGCCACACTCTCCCACACCCCACTCTTGCATGCAGGGATCCCTCGCCGCCAAGATGCTCCTGTGGGAGCGCCTGATGGCCGACCCTTTTTCCAAATCCCACATCCTCCCACGCACATCCACACTTCCCTACAACCCACACTCGTCACACTTCCCCACAACCCACACCAGTGGTTCCGCTAAGGATCTCGGGGAAATGACGGCTCACCCTGGGCCTCACGGCTCACTCCCCAATCTCAACCCGACGGAGGCGATTTCTTGCAAAAGGGGTGCACACATGAAAATGTAAATTTCACACTTTTTGGGTCGAAATTTGTGCAATCTCAACCTGACAACCCAGCCCGAATCGGCCAAGCTCAACCCGAACGTGCGCTATTTAGGGTTGCGGGTTGGCTAACAGCAACACTGCCCCGCACGCACGCCACCACAGGGATCCCTCGCCGTCAAAATGCTCTCGTGGGAGCGCCTCATGGTAGAGCGCCTGGCCGCCCTTCGCGCACAAGAGGCAGCGCACGTCGCCAGGATGAACCGCGTGCGTGTGCTCAACACAGGTGTGTGTGTGTGTGTGTGTGTGTTCTCAACACAGGTGTGTGTGTGTGTGTGCTTGATTGTACAGTCCATGGGATGCCTTTTAATGGCATATGTGGTGTGTGTGTGTGTGTGTGTGCAGGGAGCGAGGTTGCATGTGTGTGTGTGTGTGCACCTAACAAAAAGGAATGTTGGAGAATGAGGGTATCGATCCCCCCACCTCTCGCATGCTAAGCGAGCGCTCTACCATATGAGCTAATTCCCCTTAATTCCCGAGGAAGTGGATCGTGTGGATTCGAAGAGGTAACTTCGGCTCTGTTTAATTCTTTCTGTGTTGGATCATGTCACATCTGGCGAATATCGCGCCACCGATGTGCGTCCGTGTGCGTGTGCAAAAAAAATTAAAAAAATGACAGTTGACAAGCGCATGCCATTGAGCGTGCCCCCGGAAGTGAGACCCGAGCCTGCGGCGCACCCCTTCGCCTTCCCTTTTTCCATCCCTTCCCCGTCTCCCCACACATACAGTGAGCCCGGCGTCCCCTCGGGGGCGTTTAGGGAAGTACCACCGGCCGTGTAACAATCTCTCTCTCGCGTGTGCAACGTGTGTCTCTGCTCCAACGCGCCCTCAACCGCGTCGCAGTGCTTGTGCAGCTGGCATGCGCCGGCAAGCCCCTCCCTGGAGGCCTGTTGCCTGAGCTGCTGGAGGCGTGCCGCGGCGCGGCAGACCCATTTGGTGCCCGCGCGGCCTGCCGCGCGCGCACCCTCCGGATCGTCCTCTACGGTGCGCGCCGCCCGGCCATGCCCCTGCTGCTGCAGCACATACTGGAGTCATGGAGCCACCGCGACCATGACGTTGATGACCGCCTCACCCCCGAGGTGGCAGCGGTGTACGCTGTGCTGCCTGCCGAGTGGAGGGCCGACGCGGCCCGCCGCCTCCCGCCCGTACTCACCCCGCAGCCCACGCGGCCTGTGGCCCTCCCCACTGCCGAGGAGGCTGCTGCCGCGCGGGCTGTCGCCGCGTGTGTGGGGTGGCGGAGTGGCCCCAAGACTGGGCAGGAGCCGGGCCGGGTGATCCCACTCGTGGGCCCAGGCGGCCTCAGTGTGCGCAATGCTACGGGGCTGCAGCTGCAGGGATTTGAGGGGACGCGCCGGGCGTGCCACACCGACTATGTCACCGCCGCGCTCTTGCTGAGTGGTACGCCCGCGCTGGCCTCTAGCCCCGCCGTTGTCGAGGCGGGGCGCGCATCCGTTGCGATCGCACTGCGCAGGGTGTGGATGCTCGGGTGCGAAAACACGCTCAAGGAGACGCTCTGGCGCGTCACCCTCAACGGCGTGCCCGGCGCGGGCGGCGGTGGCATCATCTTCACTGCCCCCTGCCCCTGCGGTTGGCACCCGACACACGGCCCGCGCCCCGACCTCATGTGGCGCTCCCACTACTTCTGGGAGTGTCGCGTCGCTACGGCGGTCGTCGGGGCCGTGCGCGCCGGGCTGGAGGCGGGGGTGCTGGCGGGCGCGCTGGCGTGCCGCCACGTCTGGCTGCTGCAGCCGCCCGCCGCCGCCGTGAATGCCGCCGTGTGGCGCGTCGTCTGTGTGGCGGCCCTTGACGCCATGGCGTATGGACGCCGCCTCCTGTGGGCCCTACACCTCGACACCGGCGCCGCCCCCCCCGACGACCAATCCCTGATTACTGACTTCTTCCCGGTCCTCACGGCTGGCCCGGCCCAGCGTGACAAAGCTGACCGTGCCGGCCGCGCGGCGGTGGCCCGTTTCTGGACGGGCCTCCAGGAGATCGCCTCCCTCGACCGAGTCCCACCGGCGTGGGCTGCTCCGATGGCCCTCCCCCCGACCACCCATTCATCGGGGTGGTGCGTGCGGGCGACCGGCCTCGCCTCTGCCTCCACGCTCCGGTGGGTCCCCCGTGAACAGGTCGGCGGGGCGCATGCGTCCCCCCGGCTCCCCGGACTCTGACTAGGGCACCCCCCCTGGTGGGTTGACGATGGCGGCACGCTGACTGCTTGGCGACCTACAGTTGGCGCACATTGCGTTCAAGGAAGGAACCTCGCTGGCGCTCGCTGCGCTGAGTGGTCAACGTGCTGCCCCGCCCACACCCCGGAGGGCCCTGCCCGCCCCGGCCACTCTGTGGCTTGGGTTTTGATACTGATTTGCCGAGTTTGCGGGTGGCCTGCCCCACGGGGTGGGCTACGCCGGACGGTTGATGCTCTGCTACAGTGTGCGCGCCCATAACAGTTACAGTTACAGTTACATCGGCTTTCCAGCAAAGACTACCGCGCGCGCCCATAAAAAAAATTAAAAAAATGACAGTTGACAAGCGCATGCCATTGAGCGTGCCCCCGGAAGTGAGACCCCTGAGCCTGCGGCGCACCCCTTCGCCTTCCCTTTTTCCATCCCTTCCCCGTCTCCCCACACATACAGTGAGCCCGGCGTCCCCTCGGGGGCGTTTAGGGAAGTACCACCGGCCGTGTAACAATCTCTCTCTAAAACACAAAAAACAGTTGACAGTTGACAAGCGCATGCCATTGGGCGCGCCCCCGGAAGTGCAACCCCCGAGCCTGCGGCGCACCCCTTCGCCTTTCCTTTTTCCATCCCTTTCCCGTCTCCCCACACATACAGTGAGCCCGGCGTCCCCTCGGGGGTGTTTGGGAAGTACCGCCGGCACGTGTAACCAAGTCTGTGTGTGTGTGTGTGTGTGTGCGTGTCTGATTGAGTCGGCATGATTATGATATTTGCGATGAACACACGCACACACACACACGCACGCACACACATGCACCGCAGCGCTGCTCTTCGTCGTCGGGCCGCTCGTCGCATGTGTGACGTTTGCGACTTACACTCACTCACACACACTTACACACACACGCACACAGACGCATGCACACACACATACACACACGCACACGCACACACAACACATGCACACACACACACACACACACACAAACACACACAAGTGCACACCCACATTTACACACACACCGTAGCGCTGCTGTTTGTCGTTGGGCCGCTCGTCGCGTTTGTGACGTCTGTGGCTTACACACACACATAGGGCGCGGCAGTATACCGTATACGTGGGCCCATATACCGTATAATAGCGTATAACGTAAACCGTATACAAGGGTATACGTGTATATTCTTGATTCCTTGATCCGATTGAGATGGGAACGGTGGATTCGGATGCCTGACATGATTGGCATCACAAATCCACTCTAACAAGCATACTTTGCTATGTTTGGTTTAGAGGAAACACAAAATTAGGTTTTTCTCACTGAATGGCAGCCGGAGCGTCCCTGCGTTCCATGCAACCACCATATTCTTCCCTCCACCCTATGTTGCATCCAAGCGTTGCTCTGGATAGCCCTTGTCATTAGCTGTCCAGTGCAAGTCGAATCGTCGAAATCCATGCAGTTTCAAGGGAGTTGGAGCCTTTACGCCTTTTACTTGTCTTCCAAAAAATGCTGTATACGGTACACATCCCGCCGTATACGGTATTTATACCGTCACGGTATACATGAGGTATATACCGTGTACGTATGTATACCGTGCCGCGCCCTACACACACACACACACACACGCACACGCACACACACAACGCACGCGCACGTGCATACACACACACACGTGTATGCATGCACACACACACAAACACACACACACACACACCGCAGCGCTGCTGTTCGTCGTCGGGCCGCTAGTCGCGTTTGTGACGTTTGCGACTTACCGCGCGTACCACGAAACGCTCGATGTTCCGACGGTGTTCTACGTGTTGGCTCTGCTGCAGGTGTGTTGCTTTGGGCGTTCGAAAGGGCTTAGGGTTAAAGGGGTTGGGGTTAAAGGGGTTGGGCTTTTGGAAGGGCTTGGGGTTGTGCAGGGGGGGTGCAAAACACATCACATCACATGACTTTTTTCTTCTGTTCACATTTTCAACAGGGGCATGGTCATCAGGTTCACCCTCGCCATGCAGGCGGCTCGTGTCCATAATGTTTTCTTCACCCCCCCCCACACCAAACCACACACACACACACACACACACTCCCCGCAGCTCCCCCGCACGCGCATGGCCATCGGCTCCACCCTCGCCATGCAGGCGGCTCGTGTCCATAATGTTTCGTGTGCCCCCCCCCTCCCCCCCCCCCCTGCCCTCCCCCCTCCTTACACACGCAGCTCCCCCGCACGCGCATGGTCATCGGCTTCACCCTCGCCATGCAGTCGGCTTGAGTCCATAATGTTTCTTATGCCCCCCCCCCCACACACACACGCACCCCTGCCCTTCCCGCCCCCCTCCTTACACACACAGCTCCCCCGCACCGGCATGGTCATCGGCTTCACCCTCGCCATGCAGTCGGGCACAGAGCTGCTCGTGTCCATCCGCCGCATCGACACATTCCTCGGGCTGCCAGAGCCGCCGGCTCCGCCGCAGCAGGCGGCAGTGGCCGGTAGGAAGGGGGGGGGGGATATGGTTCAGGGTTTGAGGGCATAGGAGTCAAGCCCTTGTTAAAATCTAGTTTTTGGTGCATCCTCTGGCTGTCGGAGCCGCCGGCGCGGCCGCAGCAGCAGGCGGCGGCAGGCGCAGGCGATAGGGAGGGGTGTGCGGGATTTGTTTTATAAAAAAAAATTGAATCCGCATCGACACGTTCCTCGGGCTGCCGGCGCCGCCGACGCCGCCGCAGCAGGCGCCGCCGCGATCCCTCCATGCCGACGAAGTGGATGCACCTGTGAGTGTGCACGGGACGGGAATTGTCATGTGGTGGTGTGCCCGTGGGCCGACACATGCACACACAAGCCCGCACATGATTTGTGTCAGCGCGGTAGGGTTCAGGGCGCAGGGTTTAAAATCAGGGCCGTCAAACTTCAAGAGTACGATTGAATTGGGACTTGCGTGCACGTGCACGCGCACGAGTACACGCACCGCGTCGGCATCGTCTGAGTGTCCTGCCCCACACGGGCTAAACCCTGCCTCCTACCTCCTGATGGTAGATTTTACAGTCGTGCGTGACGCACCTAACAGGCAGCGTTTTCGACCTTGCTCGGCATATATCGCCCGAGCACTACAGATTGGTGGCTGGCTACTAGTGGTTGGGGGCTAGTGGGTCGGGGCCTTCTACGATGGCGAACTGAGGGACCGCCGCTGCCTGAACAGACACTTCGCGCACACTGCATGGCTGCCAGTGCCTGTCAGACCAGCGCGTAGCAACACGATTTGATGTGACGATGCTGGAGGGGGTAGGAGGGCGAGGCGGTCGAACTGAGCGAGGGACAACACCTGCCTCTAGCTAGCTCCTCTCTATGCCATGTATATGTGCATGGTACACAAGATGATCTATTCTCTCTTATCTCGTATCTCGTTTCTCTCATCTCGTATCTCGTATCTCGTATCTCTCATCTTACTCCCATCTCTTATCACACGTTCACGTTCATCGATCGGCACCGCAGGCACCGCGCTGCCGGGGCACCACAAGGACGTCAACGAGAGCAACAGCAGCGCCACGGGCATGCACACGGGTGCGAATGGGGCGGCGGGCGGCGACGAGCTGGCGCTGCCGCTGCCGCCGGGCGCTGCCGGTGCTGCTGCTGCCGCTGCTGCTGCTGCCGCTGCTGCTGCCGTTGCACCTACCTCTCACAAGGAGCCCGCAACCAGCGCCCACGCGCCGCGCGCTGTGTCAGTCTCGACAGACTCGCGCGGCCCGCCATCGGAGCGCCCGGTGGCGCTCTCGACAGACCCGCACGGCCCGCCATCGGAGCGCCCGGTGGCGCTCTCGATAGACCCGCACGGCCCGCCATCGGGGCGCCCCGTGGCGGTCGCGATGAGGGGCTGCGACTACGACTGGGCGCGGCCAGACGGCGACCCAGGAGGCATCGTCGTGCCGCCAGAGCTGGCGCCGGGCGACAGCGCGGCCCACGCAGGGCAGGCGCCGCCGAGGGGCGGTGGTGCGGCAGCGACAGCAGCAGCGGCGGTTAAGGAGGCAGCAGCAGCAGCAGCAGTGTCGGGTGCTAATGGCGCAGCACCAGCACCAGCACCAGCAGCCACTTCCAACATCGGCAGTGAGGCAGCACCGGCACGCGCGCCGCGGCCGTCGCTGACGCTCGGTGACGGCGGGTGGGCTCGCGCGCCGGGGCCCACGCTGCGCGGCGTGGAGTTTGAGCTGCGGCGCGGGGAGCTGCTGGGCGTTGTCGGCGAGGTGCGGTGCGGTGCATGCAAGCGTGTGTGTGTGTGTGTGTGTGTGTGTGTGTGCGAGTGTGTGTGCTTTGATTACGCGAGCGGTTTGGAGCTCGAGGCCTCTACATGTAGGGCAGTTGGTGCATGGGAGGGGCCTTGGCATGGTGAGCTGCTGGGCATTGTCGGCGAGGTCGGTGCATGGTAGCTTTGTGTCTGCTGCTGCTGTGTTGCCGTCCCTCTTTCCCTCCCTCCCTCTCCTCCCCTCCCCTCCCCTCCCCTCCCCTCCCTCCCCTCCCTCCCCTCCCCTCCCCTCCCCTCCCCTCCCCTCCCCTCCCTCCCCTCCCCTCCCTCATACGTCCACTGTATGCTGCGCCCAGGTCGGTGCCGGGAAGTCCTCCCTGCTGGCTGCTCTGCTTGGGGAGCTGCTCCCGCTGCGGGGCACAGGCCCCCGCGCGCGCACAGCCACGGGGTCGCGCGCGCGCGGCGACGGCGGTGGCGGCGGCGGTGATGGCGGTGGCGGCGGGAGAGGATTGTCTGGTGATGTTGATGGCGGTTGTGGCGGCGTCGGCGGTGACGGCGGTGGCGGTGGCGGTGGTGGTGGCCCCGTCGTGGTAGGCAGCGTGGCCTTCTGCCAGCAGGTGTGTCTTGGTGGGCACTGATGCCCCCCCCCCTCCCACCCACCCACCTACACACATACCTGCACGCTCTTTCGACAGCTGCCACCCTTTGACAGCTGCCTGCCGAGCTAATACACCATTGAAGGCGTCCTAGAGCTTATACACCATTGAAGGCATCCGATGGACTGTGAAATCGGCCACACTCGCACACTCACACCCACACACACTGCACACACGCTCACGCTCACACTGGCGCACACACACACGCCATGCATGTTTGTCGCTCCGTGACTAGGTGTCGTGGGTGGTCGCGGGCACTACAATTACATCGGCTTTCCAGCAAAGACTACCTCTAGTCCTAGTACCACCGCCTAGACCCAAGTCCAGTTCTGGCCCTAACAATTACTTGTGAGGGGCGGTAGCCACCAGCCGGCTGCCTGCCAACGTGTAGTCCCAGAGCAAAAAGGAGAGCTATTGTGCGACGCCTCCAAAATAGGTCCTAACTGCTTCTAGGGGATAGGAGGTCAAGTGGCGCTTGCCAATCTACTTGTCCGCCGTGGTGGAGGGGCCGGCGCGTGAGGGGCAGCCGGACCGTACACCACGGCTCTCCACCCGACCCTATCCTGAGCACGCTCAAACGCCGTGTCCGAAAAAGTCTTCCAAACAGAACGAGTGCCACTAGTTTCGCCTAGCTGCTGAATCAGTAGCTTAAGAAAATAGTGTCGGGAGGAGGCTGCAGGCCGGCCTTGCTGCCGAGCCACATCCATTGTGCAGTCAAAAGTCGTACGAGGAAGACGAGAAGCCGGCATGCGCATCACATGGCCTATGGCGCGGGCACTGTGTCCAAGGAACGTGATGTTCCTTGGATGCTGTGTGGGACCCGCATCACATGGCCCATGGCGCGGGCACTGTGTCCAAGGAACGTGCTGTTCCTTGGATGCTGTGTGGGACCTGCTCCTCAATATCAGAGTGTGCTTATTTGCCCCTGTGCTAATTTGCCCCGTGTCCTCCTAGGTGTCATGGGTCGTCGCGGGCACTGTGCAAGACAACGTGCTGTTCGGGCTGCCTTTCGAGCCGGAATGGTAGGTGTGAATGTGTGGACGTGCGTCTCACACGTGTGGGACGTTCTGTGTATGGACTTAGGTATGGACATACCGTAGTCACGCTTTGCTGCGGGGGGTACTAAAGGGGTCTCTTTATTTGGAATTGTAGGCCTTTGCGGGGCGTTTTCGACTTAATTTTGTCTTGTGCTGCCTTTGCGGCGGCTTTTTGCGGCGCATGTAGAGCGTTGATGCGGGTTCGAATCCCGCAGGTGACTTTTATTTTACCTTTGCGGGGCGTTTTCAGACTTAATTAGGCGCAAAGGCAAAGCTTGACTATGATAGGCAGGCTGCTTTGAGCCTGGCTCGTTCGGGTGCTGGCACACACACGCACGCTCTCTTGCTCTCTCTCTGTCACTCCGTCTCTCTGTCCCTCTGTCTCTCTGTCTCTCTGTCTTCTCTGTCTGTCTCTCTGTCTGTCTCTCTGTCTATCCCTCTGTCTCTTTGTCTCTCTGTCTATCTCTCTGTCTCTCTGTCTCTCTGTCTCTCTGTCTCTCTGTCTCTCTGTCACTCCTGCTACGTCTTTCCTGCAGGCTGCAGACGCGCACACACACACACACACACACACACAAACACACAGGTACAACTCTGTCCTGTTATCGTGCTGCCTCGACACAGACGTGGCTCAGCTGCCCGCCGGCGACCTTACGGAGCTTGGGGAGAGGGGCATCAACCTCAGCGGAGGGCAGAAGGTGGGAGCAGGGGCCATCATGGATTGTACGTTCGCGCGTGGCGCACCCAACAGGTAGCGCATTCGACCTTGGTCGGCGCATGGGAGGGGTAGGAGTGTTTGCGCTGTGCATGCACACGGCACGAGGCACAGCCCATGGGCGGCCAAGCCAACTGCGCTCGGGGAGAGGGGAATCAACAGAGGGCAGGAGGTAGGCGCATGGGAGGGGTAGAAATGTTTGCGCTGTGCATGCTCACGTCAGCGGGCCCAGCTGCCCACCGGAGATCTCACTGAGCTCTGGGAGAGGGGCACCAACCTGAGCGGAGGGCAGAGGGTGGGCGCCAGGACAAATCATGTGTTTTTCGCTTATGTGCAACGCACCCAACAGGCAGCGCATTCGACCTTGTTCGGCGCATGGGAGGGGTAGGTGTTTGCACTGTGCATGCACACGGCAACGGGCCCGGCTGCCCACCGGAGACCTCACTGAGCTCTGAGAGAGGGGCACCAACCTGAGCGGAGGGTAGAAGGTGGGCGCCAGGACCATCATGTATTCTTCGCTTGTGTGCGACGCACCCAACAGGCAGCGCATTCGATCTTACTCGGCGCATGGGAGTGGTAGGTGTTTGCACTGTGCATGCATACGGCAGCGAGCACAGCTGCCCGCCGGGGATCTCACTGAGCTCTGGGACAGGGGCACCAACCTGAGCGGAGGGTGGAAGGTGGGAGCAAGGGCCATCATGGGTTGTACGTTTGTGCGTGACGCACCCAAGAGGCAGCGCATTCGACCTCGCTCGGCGCATGGGAGGGGTAGGAGTGTATGCAGTGTGCATGCTGACTGCAGCGGGCACAGCTGCCCGCCGGCGTCCTCACTGAGTGGTTGGATGTCCTAGAAGAGGCATCAACCTGAGGGGGGGCAGGAGGTGGGCGCATGGGAGGGGTAGGATTTTTTGCACTGTGCATGCCGACCGACACAAAACCTCGTAGAGAACACACACACACACCTCCTCGGGGTCTAATGCATTCGAGGTCCTACGGTCTAATGTGCCAACAAAGGCGTCCGACGGACTGTACAATTGACCACACACACACACACACACACACGCGCGCACATAATGCGGTGAGGGAGGGGTATCACGCTGAGCGGGAGGTAGAAGGTCAGTGATACAGAATGCTCTGAGACGCTTGCCGCTGCCGCTGCCCCTTGAACTTCTCCTCAATCGGTTCCACCTTCTACCCACCATCTACCTAGCTCCCCTTTTTACCTCGCGAACCCTCTCCACGCACGCACACACACACACACACACTCTCTTTAGGCGCGCGTGGCGCTTGCACGCGCCGTCTACTCGCGCGCGGAGATCCAGCTCCTCGACGACCCCCTCTCTGCTGTCGACCCCCGCGTCGGACGCACACTCTTCCAGAACGCAATCTGCGGGCTGATGAAGGTGTGGGGCGCTAAGGATCTTGGGGAAACGATGGCTTTACCCGGGCCTCACGGCTCACTCCCCAATCTCAACCCGACGGCAGCGATTTCTTGCGAAAGGGGTGTGAAAACAATATTTTTTCACACTTGCGCAATCTCAACCCGACTCGCCAGCCCGAATCGGGCAATCTTAACTCGAAAGTGCACTTTCTCGGGTTGCGTGTTGGCTAACGGAAACACTGGCTCTGGTTGCTGGTTTCGTTCGGGCTGGTTAAATTCAGGCGAGCAGTGGCGGTGGGCACCGTGCGTGTGTGGTGCCACCAAACAGCCGCTCACCAATCCGCCGTGTGCTGCTGAGTCGGACGCACGCTCTTCCAGGACGCAATCTGCGTGCTGATGCGGTTGTACAACGGGTGTGGGCTGGGTTGGATGATAAGCGGGCTGTGCCCCTGCTGTGCCCCTGCTATGCCCCTGCTATGCCGTGTGCACGCCTCACCACTGCCGCCGCCACCACCACCACGGCCACTGCACACACACCAACCCGCACTTGCCTGCTGCCTGCTGCTGCTGCCGCTGCTGCTGCTGGCACTGGTGCGCGCAGGCCGCAATGCGCTTGCTCGTCACACACCAGCGCCCGCCTCATCGCCACCACCACCACCGCCGCCCTCACCGCCCCCACCGCCGCTGCATACGCACCAACCCGCACCTGCCCGCTGCCCGCTGCTGCTGCTGCTGCTGCACGCGTGCTCGTCACGCACCAGCGCCAGTACTGCCCTTCTGCCACCATCGCCACCCCCTACCACCGCACACGTACCAACCCGCGCCTGCCCCGGGTTCTCAGTGCTCAAGTCACTGTGGGTGCGCTACCCACCCACCCGGCCACCCACACACCCACCCCCCACACAGGACGCGACGCGCGTGCTCGTCACGCACCAGCGCCAGTACCTGCCCAAGTGTGACCGCGTGCTGGTGCTGAGGGACGGCGAGGTCGCCGCGCTCGGAACGTGGGCGCAGCTCGAAGGTGGGATGTCATGTACTGACTGAAACCTTAGACCCAAACCTCAATTTAATCCTCGCACTTACAACCTTACACCCTGGAACGGCAAGGTCGCCGCGCTCGGCACGTGGGTGCGTCTCGAACGTGGGTGGGGTGTTGGTTGTTCCCTCGTTAAGGGGCGCTGGGCCTCTCTAATTGTACCCAACCCTGAAAGGACAGGTCGCTGCACTCAACACGTGGGCACAGCTCGAAGGTGCGTCACAGTTTCTGTCTCAGCTGTCTTCATGGTGTCCAGTTTGTCCTCACAGTCACGCGTGACCACGGAGGTCACGGCTCGGGCAGAGTCTGGCCTCCACCGGCCGCAGACAGTGACCATGCCAAAACCGGCTTGTGATATCACTGCCCACAACCAATGTCAAGCGGCCGGACCCTGTTCTAGCTAGCACTCCAAAATGCTACAACTGAGAAGGGTGGGTGGGTGGTACAGCTCAGAGGCAAAATTTCCGAGCCACAAAAGGATTGGGAATTGGAGCGGTGCTAGCGACACAAGCTGACGGAATGGAAGCTTAGGTGCCAAGCACCGCTCTTAGTTCTGTATTTCTCCTTCACACTTGAAATTTCAGCAACAACAGAAACTTGCGTTTTCTATCCATCTGTGATTTAATAGAAAACTCCCATTTCGGGTGCATCAACCGGCCGCTCGACAGCACGCTCAAGCCTCAAACCCTAGCTGCCCCCCTCCCCCCTTCCCTTTTCCGACTGTATTTAAAGCCCCACCAGGCACCCCGCAGCGATAGCGCTGCCTGAGCCCACTCCTGGCCACAAAAAACGACGGCCCTCGAGCTCCCCCCTCCCATTCCCCTCCCCCCTCGCATTCCTTAACCGCAAACCCTCAACCCCGAGCTCTGCCTGACCCCCGACCCCCAGAGACCAGTGATCCTTGCTATGGCAGTACACCGCTCGGAGCGGAATTTCAGCGGATTTTTTATTACTTGCTTTTTAGGCTATTCCGCTTTTCCGCTTTTCCGCTCGGGGAAAAAAACAATTGTACGGGGAAAAAAGCCGGGAAAAAACAGGGAAAAAGCGGAATAAGAATTAATTGCTAAATCCTTCTCAAGGATCACTGCCAGAGACCCTGCCCAAACCGCAGCAAGGGCGGTGCAAGAGCTCACCGCCGGCCACGATGGCGCCGCCGCCGGCGCCAACGAAATCTAGACCTCTAATAGGTCAGCCCCGACCCCTGCTTGAACCTCAACCCCTGCCCGGCTCCTAAATAACCGCAGCAATCGCGGTGCTAGAGCTCACTGCCGGCTATGACGGAGGCGTCGTGGCCTCTTAGCCTCGTCAACCCACAAATCAACTGAATCCACCCCATCCCACCCCCAAACCGCAGCGATGGCGGTGCCAGAGCTCACCGCCGCCCACGACGGAGGCGTCATAGCCCCCAAGCCCCGTCGACTCACAAATCAACTGAATCCCCCCCCCCCCACCCACCCACCCCAAACCGCAGCGATGGCGTTGCCAGAGCTCACCGCCGCCCACGACGGAGGCGTCATAGCCCCCAAGCCCCGTCGACTCACAAATCAACTGAACCCCCCCCACCCCCCCCCCACCCCAAACCGCAGCGATGGCGTTGCCAGAGCTCACCGCCGGCCATGACGGCGCTGCTTCTGAACGCCAAGACGACAACACGCCCCTGACCCTGAAGCCCCCCCTTGAACCTGACCCTGCAACGCCCCTGAACCCCACTCCGAAACCCTAAACCCCAAACCGGAACATTAGTGCTGCCAGAACTCAACGCCGGCCACGACGGAGGCGTCATAGCCCCCAAGCCCCGTCGACTCACAAATCAACTGAATCCCCCCCCCCCCCCCCACCTCAAACCGCAGCGATGGCGTTGCCAGAGCTCACCGCCGGCCATGACGGCGCTGCTTCTGAACGCCAAGACGACAACACGCCCCTGACCCTGAAGCCCCCCCCCGAACTTGACCCTGCAACGCCCCTGAACCCTACTCCGAAACCCTAAACCCCAAACCGCAGCAATGGCGCTGCCCGAGCTCACCGCTGGTCACGACGGAGGCGTCATAGCCCCCAAGCCCCTTCGACTCACAAATCAACTGAATCCCCCCCACCCACCCACCCACCCCGAACCGCAGCAATGGCGCTGCCAGAGCTCACTGCCGGCCACGACGGCGCAAGCGCCGACGCCGGCGACGCCGGCGGGGTGTCTGTGGACGAGGCGGCGGACGAGGCTGCTGCTGCTGCTGCTCAAGGTGCGCGATCCATACTTGTGTGAATACCCAGCTGGAACTCCCAACCCCCATGAGGACATCTCCACCACCACCAGCCCGTGTGTGATCGGTGCCGCGGCCACTGGCACCATAGCGCGCGCGATCTCCGACTTCATCACACGTGCACGGCGTTCAACATCCAGCCTCAACTGACAGAACGATGACTGATCGGTGCCGCCGCCCCCGCCGCTGCTGCCGTAGGGGCGGCCACACCACAGCCTCCCGCCGCAGCCGTCGCCGCGTTGGCCGACGCACCTGCGGTGGGGGCGTCGCCTGCGTCAGCAGGCGCCCCCGCAACCGCCCCAGCTGCAGCAACAGGCGGCGTCGTACCACCAGAGGCGCCGCCGCCGCTGCCGCTTTCACCGCCGCTGCCGCTGCCGCCTTCGCCCGCCAAGGCCGCTGCCTCGCCCACAGCCCCCGCCCCAGCTGCTGCCACCGTCGAAACCGTCCCACCTGTGGTGGCGCAGTCACCGCCGCTGCCACTGCAGCAATTGCATTCGACCGCCAAGGCTGCTGCCTCGCCGCCGATTAAGCGCTCGGCGTCGTCGTTGAAGGTCGGTTGTAGGCGTTGTTTGAAGGTCTGGACGGTTGGAGGTTCGGACGGTTGGAGGTTTGAACGGCATAGTTTGAACCTCGATGGTTTGAATTTAAAGCCTTTCCACTGCTTACACACACACACACACACACACTCAGTGACTGACCTGCCCCTCCCTTCCCCCTTCCCCCCTGTCTGCATGCGCAGTCCCTCGCCTCCATCCTCCCCCGCAGCCGCACGTTCGGCTTCCTCTACCGCCTCGACGCGCCGCATGTCCAGGACGGCCCAGCGCAAGTGCAGTACCCCACGTTCGACGAGGACGGCGCTCCCGGGCCATCTCCTGGGGACGAGACTGCCTCGTGGTGGGTGGCGTTTATATGACAGTTTCTTGAGGGTGTGCTCACGAGGGTGAGGATGATGATGGGTTGTACTGTCGTGGACAAGACCCCAATGAAGGCAACCCCGGCGCAGCGTGCACAGCATGCATGGAGGCCCATGCCTACCCTGAACCCTAAACCCATGCCAACCCTTAACCCTAATCTTGCAGCCGGCAGGTGGACAACCCAATGAAGAGCTTCGGCAAAGCGTTCGCAGCATGCGCGGCGTTGGCAGCGGCCGCAATGCCCATGCAAACCCTGAAACCTAAACCCATGCAAACCATAAACCCTAAACTCTGAAAACATCCACAGTAGGCGGACGGCCCCGATGATGCGGACGGCCCCGATGGAGAGCTTCGGCGAAGCGTGCGCAGCATGCGCGGCGTTGGCAGCGGCCGCAATGCCCATGCAAACCCTGAACCCTAAACCCATACAGTTACAGTTACATCGGCTTTCCAGCAAAGGCTACCTCTAGTCCTAGTACCACCGCCTAGACCCAAGTCCAGTTCTGGCCCTAACAATTACTTGTGAGGGGCGGTAGCCACCAGCCGGCTGCCTGCCAACGTGTAGTCCCAGAGCAAAAAGGAGAGCTATTGTGCGACGCCTAAACCCATGCAAACCTGAAACCCTTAACTCTGAAAACATCCACAGCAGGCGGACGGCCCTGATGATGCGGATGGCCCCGATGGAGAGCTTCGGCGAAGCGTGCGCAGCATGCGCGGCGTTGGCAGCGGCCGCAATGCCCATGCAAACCCTGAACCCTAAACCCATGCAAACCCTAAACCCTAAACTCTGAAAACATCCACAGCAGGCGGACGGCCCCGATGATGCGGACGGCCCCGATGAAGAGCTTCGGCGAAGCGTGCGCAGCATGCGCGGCGTTGGCAGCGGCCGCAATGCCCATGCAAACCCTGAACCCTAAACCCATGCAAACCTTGAACCCTAAACCCTATACAACCTGCACGGCAGGCGAAGGTTTCCGATGAAGCGCTTTCGGCGCAGCGTTCGCAGCGTGCGGGCTGCAAAACAACCCATGCAAAACCTGAACCCATGCAAAACCCTACTCCCAACCCTTCAACCTTAATCCATTTGAGCCTCAACCCCCAAACCCTTTACCCCAAACCTGGCAGGTGGACTGCCCCG
>VFSX01000506.1:32500-37500 GCA_016618255.1 Chlamydomonas sp. UWO 241 | reverse complement strand
GAGGTCAAGCGATGGGAGGCGGTCTCACGGTCGCCGGTTTATGCATTTTTTGCGCAGGTGGGCGAGTGCTGGTGGCTTGAGCGGGCGTGTGTGACGAGATGGGGGGGGGGAGAAAGTGAGGAAGAAAAAGGGAGAAACGGAGAGGAAGGGGGGGAGAGAGGTCAAGCGGTGGGAGGCGGTCTCGCAGTCGCCGGTTTATGCGTTTTTTGCGCAGGTGGATGGGCCTGTGACAGCAGCAGCAGCAACAGCAGCAACAGCAACAGCAGCAACAGCAGCAACAACAACAACAACAACAACAACAACAACAGCAACAACAACAGCAACAGCAGCACCAACACCAGCAGCACCAGCACCAGCAGCACTAGCACCAGCAGCAACAACAACAACAACAACAACAACAACAACAACAACAACAACAACAACAACAACAACAACAAACAACGCCCATGTGCATGCAGTCGATCAAGGGCCTCCCGACCATCCGCGCGTACGGCGCGGGCCCCCGCTTCCATGCTCAGTTCCTCGACCTGCTGTCGCTCAACGGGGCGTGGTGCTAGTGAGTAAGATATTGATGGGCGTAACGTGAAGAGGCACCTTTCGTAAGCAGCTTATAAGGACCGGGAGTGAATTAATCCGCGGGGTTAATTAATCCATTTGGGCACTTGCATGCATCCCACAGCTGCTTGGCTGCACAGCTAGGCTCCCCCTTCCAGACTTAAGTGGGGGACCTGTGGCCCGAGTGTCGGCCCCGACGGCACCTTCCCCTGGATGGGGCAAGGTCCAGAAAATCAACCTCTGCACACACACTTCTGAGGCCCATCATGCATTAAGATAGCGGTACCGTCACTGACTCCGTCCGACCCCACACACCCTGAAAACCCCGACCCCAAGACCTAGTTTCAGGGCCGCGTCTCAAATCGCCGAACCCTGCGCGCTACTGGGCGCCAGCTTATAGCTATATAAGACCATGCTTGGCACGTAGTGCCCAAGCACCTAATTGGGATGACTGTATACTGTTGATACAAGGGACCTACACTCTGCGTGGGCGTGGTGCTTGTGAGTTTGAGAGGAACCTTGGTAAGGAACACCACACTGCCTGCCTGCCTCCGCCCGCCCGCCCTGCCCTACCCTGCCCTGCCCTGCCCTGCCTTGTGATGCGCCCTGCTCTGCCTGCTGTGTTGTCGCTCAACGAGGCATGGTGCTAGGCGCTGTCCTGCCCTGTCGCTTCAGGGCTCCTACTCAGCACTGCCCACCTCTGCCTGCTCCCCCATGCCCCCTCCTGTGCTGCCCCCCCATCGTGTTGTCACCTGAACCGGTGACCGCCTTGCCCCCCCCCCCTCCCCTCTTGACTCATACCCCGCTCTTGCTCCCCACCCCAATGACAGTGCCGTCGTATCAACCGCAGGCTGGGTCGGTTTTCCCCTCGACTCGATCGCCGCAATGACGCTCGCTGCCGCGTCAGTCCTCGCCCCCCCCACCCCCGCCTCCCCCCCCCCCCCCTTGCCTCTCCCTCTCCCCACAGTGCCGTTGTGTCCACTGCACGCTGGGTCGGTTTCTGCCTTAATTATATCGCCGTCTTCCTCTCTGCCCCCCCTGAAGCCTGACGACCTTCACCCCCTTGCCTTCCCCACAGTGTCGTCGTCTCAACCGCCCGATGGGTCAGTTTCCGCCTCGACTCAGTCGCCGCAATGACGCTGGCTGCCGCGTCAGTCCTCCCTCGTTCTAGCCTGAAGACCCCCCCCTCCCCCCTTGCCTCTCCCCACAGTGCCGTCGTATCAACCGCCCGATGGGTCAGTTTCTGCCTTGATTATATTGCCTTTGTCCTCACCTCCCCTAGCCTGACGACCCCCCCCCCCTTGCCTCTCCCCCCAGTGCCGTCGTATCAACCGCACGCTGGGTCGGTTTCCGTCTCGACTTGATCGCCGCAATGACGCTCGCTGCCGCGTCAGTGCTCGCGGTCATTGCGCGCAGCATGGTGTCGCCGCAGCTGCTGGGCCTCGCGATCACGTATATTATGTCAATCATGGTGGGCCTCTCTCTCTTTCTCTCTCTCTGTCTCTGTCTCTCTCGGTCTCCCCCTCTTTCTCTCTCTCTCTTTCTGTACCTCTTCCTCTCTCTATCTCTGTCTCTCTCTCCTTCCTGGGGTTGTGGATGGTGGTGTCGGTATGGTGTCGCGTCAGCTGCCTGGCCTCGCGATCACGTGCATTATATCGATCATGGTGGGTGGTGGGTGTGCCTGCCTTCCTGTCTGCCTATCTGTCTGTCTGTCTGTCTGTCTGTCTGTCTGTCTGTCTGTCTGTCTGTCTGTCTGTCTGTCTGTCTGTCTGTCTGTCTGTCTGTCTGTCTGTCTGTCTGTCTGTCTGTCTGTCTGTCTGTCTGTCTGTCTGTGTCTGTCTGTCTGTCTGTCTGTCTGTCTGTCTGTCTGTCTGTCTGTCTGTCTGTCTGTCTGTCTGTCTGTCTGTCTGTCTGTCCCTCTCTCACATGAACACACACACGAAACGCAGGGCGTGATGCAGTGGTTTGTGCGCCAGACGGCAGAGGTGGAGAACCACATGACGAGCGTGCAGCGACTCCTCGAGTACACAGAGCTTCCGCAGGTTTGGAATCCCCACACCCACACTCACCCACACTCAAAAAGTCGAAAGTAACACGGGGTAACTGCCACATTCGTCGCCACACATACCACGACACATCCACGTGTCCGCACTTTCATTGTTGAGGGTTGTTGATGTGTGGGGGAAGTGCTTCTGGGGCTCACAGTCCACACTAATTGGCAGTTCTATCGCTGTCCCTGTGTCTTCCTCGCAGCGCATCAGTGTGTTCCTGACGGCTTCTGGGGCTCGTGTTTTTGCAGGGTTTTTGCGCGACGTCCTCCCAAAGTGTGTTCTGCTTACGTGACTGCTTACGACTTTTACATGGCCCAGCCACGCCGCCACTAGCGATTATCTGAACCTCACCCACACACTTGCCCCCCCCCCCCCCGCAGGAGCCACCTCTGGTGGGGGAGCCTGGCGGGGAGGCGCCACCAGAGGGGTGGCCCTCAAGCGGAGAGCTGAGGTGTGCGGATGTGCCGGTGTCTGTGTGTGTGTGGGTATGTGTGCACATGTGTGTGTGTGTGTGTGTTCGTGGATGTGTGTGTGTGTGCGCGCGTGCATGTGTGTGTGTGTGTGTTCGCTTTTGCAGTCTGCCGGACACCTATGTTATGAGGCATATTAACCATGCGCTCGCGCATCTTGGAGAAAAGGCTGGCAGCTGTCAAAATTTGATGTGCCCGTGTGGGTGTGGGTGTGCGTGTGCTTGCGTGTCTGGGTGGGTACTCGAGCGGGTGCGTGTGTGTCTCAGTGATCTTCCCGTAAGCCGGATACCGCTCGGGGCCGGATTCCCCATTTCTCAGGGAACAACCCCAGAGTTGGTGGGAGATGGCATGGAGGGGTGCGTTGGAAGCTCTCGCCGAGAGCAGCACAACGGCATGCGTTGCGTCAACACCCGATGTGTATTGCGCCTGGTATGAGCGGTCAAAGTGCTCGGGCCGGGTACAGATTTATTACTAAAATCGTTCCCAGGGGTCACTGGTGTCTTTGCCTGTCGCCTTTGTGCGCATGAGAGCTGCTGGAGCAGAATTGGCTGTCTACGTAGGTTTAAGCGCGTGACGGCAACCTACCTACCGCCCAGGCCTGCCCCCCGTGCTGCGCGGCGTGACGTTCCACCCTCCATCTGCCTGCTCGTGCACCAACACCCGCACCCCCTCCAATTGTGCAGCAACATGCAAAAACATGCAGCAGCCCCCCAGGTGTTGCAGGTTTGAGCGCGTCACTGCAACCAGCCGCCCCGGACTGCCCCCCCCCCCCCGTGCTGCGCGGCGTGACGTTCCACCCTCTGTCTGGCTGCTCGTGCAACAACAGCAACAATCCTTATCATGCAACAACGCGCAACAACCTGGTGTTGCAGGTTTGAGCGCGTGACTGCAACCTACCGGCCAGGCCTCCCTCCAGTGCTGCGCGGCGTGACGTTCCACCTACCGGCTGGCTGCTCGTGCGGCCTGGTCGGGCGCACGGGAAGCGGGAAATCGTCGCTCATGCTCACGCTCTTCAGGCTCATCAAGTGAGTGTACCTAGCGTGTGTTTGATAATGGATGTTACAGTGAGGGACACCTCTAGGCGCATCAGACCGTGCTCGGTGCGTATGGCCCGAGCAGCTCGGCAGGCACAGGCGGCCCAACGTGTGTTTCCAGTTTTCCAAGAGAGCGATTGCGCACGCCTCCTTCCAACATGCACACACCCAGCTGATGTGCCCCCCGCCCCTCACACACACACCCATCCCTGCTCCGGTTCAACCCTGCAAATACAAAAACGAAGCATCGTCTCCGGGAGGATCGTGCTCGATGGCCATGTGAACGTGCTGGCAATCAGAAACTCTCAAAGCACCCCTGAGAACCAAACCCTCTCACCCAAATCCCAACACCCAAACCCTCCCCCAAACCCTCCCCTTAACCCTCCCCCAACCCCTCCCCCGACGGGAACACAGCATCGACTCCGGGAGCACCCTCTCCGCTGGATGGTGTAGACGTGCTGGCAATGCAAAGCCCTTAAAACACCCTAAAAAACAAACCCCAACATCCCTAGACGCAAACCCTCCCGCGGCGGAAACACAGCATCGACTCCAGCAGGATTGTGCTCGATGATGGACCGTGCGCGATGGTGTGGGTGTGTTTGTGAATCCAAGCCTCAAAATTTGCCCCCTTGAAACCTGCCAGTTCCCGTCACGAACAACAGCATCGAGGATTGTGCTCCATGACCAGTGTGAACGCGCTGGGGTAGAAACGCCCCGAGACACCCCAAACCCTGAACCCCAAACCCTCAATAGTGAAACCGAAATCCTGCCCAACCCCCCATCTTCCGCCCGTCACAAAAAAACAACAGCATCGACTCCGGGAGGATTGTGCTGGATGGCGTGGACATCTCGGGCATCGGGCTGGACGCTCTGCGCCGACAGCTGGCGAT
>VFSX01000506.1:0-27500 GCA_016618255.1 Chlamydomonas sp. UWO 241 | reverse complement strand
ATCCGACGAGATGTTGAGCAATGATGTCTGTAAAAGCGTTCCTGCACCCGATTCTGAAACTGATGAGTAAAAGACGCATGCCTGCTCACCCTGAACACACCCTGGTTGCGGGATTTGTATCAACGTCAGCGAAGAGAGCGGCAGCGTCACACAGGGGTGAACGCGAGGGAGGGCTGGCTGGCACGCACCATGAGCTGCTCAAGTGAGGCCTTGACAAAGTGCTGCGCAAGACCAGGGTCTGCCGCGCACAGCGTGAGGTAGTTGGGGCTGGACAGCACGTCCTGCAGCTGTGGGTGACTGATGCCCGCAAACGCGACGCATGCCTCCATCAGTGCGGAGTGCCCGTGCTGCTCAGCCAGCAGCACACAGCCGGTCACCGACTCGGCCGACATGATGTCCTCCATCAGTATGGAAGCGCAGGCCTCGCGCAGGCGGGCGAGCCCATAGCGGTCGGCCGCCGCAAACAGGAGCTGCGCGCTCTGTGGTGGCACTGCGTCCAGGCAGCCGTACATGAACTGCAGCATCAGCTCCACGACCTCTGGCTGCGCGTCCACGATGGACACCTGTGTTTGGCATGGCAGGTGGGTGGGTTGTCTTACAGAGAGCAAGAGTGCGGGGGCAAGGAGGTGAGGAGGCGATATTGATGACGGCACAGCACGCGACCACCGCGGACAGCCATCAGTGAGGGGGGCGCGCCCACCTCAAAGCGCGGGCCGTGCTGCTGCAGCTCCATCGGGCGGAGCGCATCCCTGAACCTGGGAGATGATGCAGCCAGCACGACTCGGTGTGCAGGGTAGCTGTGGCTGTCTACGAGCAGTGTCACGTCGCTCATCAGAGCGTTCTTGCAGTAGGGGCGCAGATCCGCACACGGGTCGAGGCGCAGGCGCTGCACCAGCGGCAGGTTGTTGAGGGGCGCCTTGCGGGGCGCACCCGCAGACTTCACGGGCGACGCCTCCAGCTGCAGCTGCAGCGCCTCAGTGGCTGTGACGTCTGCGACTGCGTTAAGAGACGTGCATCCACCCACCAAGATGACCGCCTTCCTGGCTGCATCATAGAACAGGCCGTGCCCAAACCTCGCGGCACTCGCACTGCTGCTGCCACCCGCCCCTGCGCTGCCGCACTCTGATGGCGCAACCTTGACACGGCTCCACTCCCACGTCGCCACCTCAAGCGCCCACCACCCTGTTGCGGCGTCTGCTGCCGTGCGCACGACTCGGCACGTGCCGTGCAGCAGCACAAAGCCGTCCACCATCTCGCTGCGCCACGCCCAGTCCTGTGGCTGAGGTGGGCCGTCGGCGCCTGATGTCCCAATGTCCTGCCACGCCAGCATGCCCTCCGCGTGGTCGGACAGCTCGAGGCAGCTTACTTGGAAGCCGCCAGACAGCGAGAAGCCCACAGCAACGAGGCGCTGCTCAATCACAGCCATCGCGCAGCACCTGATGAACGCAGGGCTGCCGCTCGTAGGCACCCAGCTCCACACGCCAGACACAAAGTCGAACGCATGCAGCATGAGCTGCCGGCCGCGCTTGGCGGCAGCGTCCGTGCCGCCCGATGACTGCTGCACTGCTGCAGGGCTAGGCGTGCAGTTCTCATCGCGCTGCTCCACGCCAATCGACTGCTCTGCGCCAAACGTGAGCATGTATGGGCCGTAGGTCACGACCGCACCAAAGCCCTCATAGCCAGAGGCGCTGAGGCGGCGGTCGGGCAGGCAGCCGCTCATGTCGACGGCTGCCCATGAGTGGCTCACAAAGTCGAACCTCCACAGTGCGGCATCACCAGGTGCACTGCTGCTGGCGTTGGCGTTGGCGTACAGCCACATCTGGTCGCCCCACGTCACGCTGCCGTGTCCAGGCGTGGCCGCAGAGTAGCCGGGGCGCGGCACTGCGCCCGTGGTCGCCACCTCCTGCCACTGGCGCTTCTTCCCACCCGCGCCCTCACGCAGGTCCAGGCTCCACATGCTGCTGGAGGGGCGGCCGCGTGCGTCGAGCCCTCCAAAGACAAAGAGGCGGCCGCCATGCGACGCGAGGCCTGCGAGCGAGCGTGCGGGCGCGTCGCTAGCGAGCCCGGTCGCATGCGTGATCTTCATGAGGACTGGTCGTGACTGGAACGACAAGGGGCGAGAGTGTGCCGGTGTCTGTCCCTCAGCTGTCGCCCTCCCCTCTCTTTGAGCGCTTGTGCGCCATGCGCCCAGGTGTGTCCAGGCCACACTCTCTCCTCCGTCCATGCTCTCTCCTCTCCACCCCAGCAACTCATGTCAACCTCCCTCTACTGCTGCGCCTGACAACCACGCGTGCTTCCCGGTCCTCTGCACCACTGCATCGTCGCCTTGTCTCCTATCGCCGTTTGTGTTCGCCTGCGCTAGTTTCCGACGGCCAGACCACCTTCCCTCGCGACACATCGTTGCCGTCGACGCATTGTGCCTCTGGTCGCGCGGGCGCCAAGCCCTGAGGACGTGAGTGGCGTGCCCGTGTGCTGCATGCCCCATGCGACGGACGGTCGCTCGCACAGACCCAGATCACGCCCACGCCCATGACCCTGCATGCCCGCCTTGCTTTGAAGCACATGCAAGCAGAACTAACAGAGGCTGGAGAGCTGAGAGAGCCTGCATTCACGCACAAGCCTGCCATGCAGCATGCGGCCCCATGCGTCCACCCCATGTGCACCACTCCCGGCTCATCGCCACGCGTGTGTCCCAGCCACCGCCTGCACGCATGCAGCCCCGTGCACTCACCACGCACACGCTCATTGGCATGCAACGCCCCCCTCTGCCTGCATGCACGCAGCCACGTAGCACACACGGCGCCTCGCCTTTCGGTAATTGGAACGTGAGGATGACCTGGAGCCAGCAGGTGTGGAGTTTGAGGCGCCCGGTGGTACTGATGGTACTGCTGACTTCTCTGGTTCTGGGCTTGAAGGCTGTTCTTAAGCTGTTTATCGACGAGTGCCCGATCATCACCGAGGTGACGCGAGTGGTGTTTTTTTGGCTGGCGTGTGAGCCGCTTACGGCCACGCTGATGGTTGTTGTGCTGTTCGACTTGCTTGCTGTCGTAATGCCCCTGAGCGTCAACAATGCTGCCGGTGACATCCCTCGACTTGTTCATCTGCTGAGGAGGTCTTTCTTTCCAGCTAGTCTACACAAGGATGTGGCAGGAATACTGACGAACCTCGCCGTTCAAAGCACTAGGAATGCGGCCACCATCACTGCTTTCGGTGCCATCCCACCACTGGTGCCGCTGCTGGGGCGTGGCCATCCAGCGGACGTCCAGGCGCGCGCGGCAGGAGCACTGATGGGCCTCACGTATGGTTACACTCAGTGTTCTACAGTGACTGCCAATAAGGTCGCTGTGGTTGCTGAAAACAGGGTCACCATTGCTGCTGCCGGCGCCATCCCTCCACTGGTGGTGCTTCTGGTGGCTGGGTCTGCTGGCGTGCAGCAAAATTTGATAGGAGCGCTGGGCAACCTTGCTGTGAATGCTGCGAATGCAGTCACCATCGCTGCATCGGGTGCCATTGCTCCACTGGTGCAGCTGCTGGGGCGTGGCTATCCAGCCGACGTCCAGAGGCGAGCGGCAGGAGCACTGCTTAACCTCTCTGAACACGCTGAGAACAAGGTTGCAATCACTGCTGCCGGTGCCATCCCTCCACTGGTGAAGCGTGGATATCCAGCTAAGGTGCAGGCGCATGCAGTGGGAGCGCTGATGCGTCTCGCTCAAAACAACGAGAATGCTGTCATCATGGCTGTGTCTGCTTCGGGTGCGATCCCTGCACTGGTGCGGTTGGTGAGGTCTGGCTCTCCAGCTGACTTGCAGGAAGATGGGGCCGGAGCGCTGATGCACCTCGCTCAAAACGCTGAGAACAAAGTTACCATTGCTGCTGCCGGCGCCATTGCTCCACTGGTGATGCTGTTGGGGCCTGGATCTCAACCTGGCGTGCAGCAGAATGCAGCAGGAGCGCTGGGAGCCCTTGCTGTGAATGCTGCAAATGCAGCCACCATCGCTGCATCTGGTACCATTGCTGCACTGGTGCTGCTGCTGGGGCCTGGATCTGACGACGCCACAAAACGTTACGCTTCATACGCACTGAAGGCACTTGGTAGCAGCATTCCCTTCCACCGTGTCATTATCGCCGCTGCAGCAGCCGGTGCTAACTTGCTGCGGGAGATGAAGGACCTGGGTATGGGGGACTGGTGAAGCTTGGTGCACCGACCCAGGAGAAGAACACCTTCGCTGCCGTAGCTTGCAAATGGAAAAGAATCCCATCTTGTTGTTGCTGCTCGTTGCGGCTCATTCACCAGCCACACAGCTTGGGGTGGTATGTTTTTGCGTTGGCTCTGCACCGCGCATGCAAGCACATCTGGGCGTGATGCACACTGCCCCCGCAGCGCCGTGCGTGTGGCGACAGACCGCTTGAATAGCCACTGCTGATATATTTGTGATGATGGAGGAGCTGGGCATCGACCGTTAGGTGGCGTGTTGACAAAATCAGCACGGGGCTGTCGTTTGAGCTACGAATCAAGTGCATCATGTGGCGGTGCACCGGCGTTTGAGCTTGGAGTGGACTCATGCTTTCACCATACTAGCACGCCTCGGCATCATGCACGCGTCGCCGACTCAGCGACCGCGGCGCCATGATGCACACGTTATTGACGCCGGTCCACACGTTTTCCAACATGGCCCTGTTGGCTGCGGTGTGTAATATTGAGCAGGGAAGGACCCTCTCTGAGCTCGCACAGCTTGGCACGTTTGCTGTGTTCAGCTCCGTTTCTGTGCAAGTGCACGCGTGAGAGAGCCCCGGTGGAAGAGCTGCGATTCAGAGCACAGCTGGGGAGGGTCTCCTTTTGGTGGTCACAACAGCGTTGTCTGCACACGGTGGCCCGAGGGAGAGGAGGGAGGTGTATGTTTGTGCATGCACAGGTAGGCCGACGCGCTGCGTGGCCTTGCGGGCTCTCTTAGTAGAGCTCCCCTAGACGTGTAGTCTAGGCCTTAAATCACGCTCCGGGGTCCTCCGGGGCGTACGCGTACGCGCAAAACCTGTAAAACCTGTGCATGCACAGAGGCCAAAAAGCCAGCGTCTCCAATGTAAAGGCTCCTGCGTCGCGTCGCGATTTCCAGTGGAAAGTCATGGCCGCCGCCACGCGTGCGTGTGGCACCGCGTCCGCCGCCGCTGGGTATCCCTTGCGCTCCTGCCCGCGCAGCAGCTTGCGCAACACGGGCGAGATTGCCAGCGGTGGTAGTGGTGATGTTGGCGGTTCTGTTGGTGGAGGTGGCGCGCTCCCGCGCTTACGATTCCTGTGTTCCGCGTTTTTAGCTTCCTCCCGACAGCCCAGCCCAGCCGCCGTCACCCGTCGCAGCGCTCGTTCTTTACAATTTTAACACGTACGCGCCTGGAAGACCCCTGGGCGTGAGTTTAGACCTAGGCTACACGTCTGGGGGAGCTCTACTAGTAGAGCCCGCAAGACCACGCAGCGCCAGCCTACCAAGGAGTCAGAAGTAGGAAGTTGCCCTCCTCCCCCCCTCCGCAGCGCTCGACCGACCTTGGGCAGCAGCCACAGCAGCGGCTGACGGTGGCCGATGGTTAGGGGATGCACACGATGGTTGTTGCGATGCGATGGGGACAGGGGGGTGCGATGGGAGTTCAATGTGTGACTGGAGGCCAAGGTGGTGGGTGGTTGCTGGGTGGAAGTTGGGTGGACCTGAGCAGTAGCTAAGACGTGTCCCTGACGGTAACATCCATCAGTTGCACACAATCAACATGCCAGCTGATCAGCTCCTCATGAGCCTCATGAGGGCCAAGGAGGTGACTAGACGTGCCTAAAACTCATGGCAGCAGCTGGCGGCTACAGTATGCACAAGCACAAGTATAATTGTAAGGCTCCTGCGTCGCGGCCCGTTCAGTGGTGTGTCGATGCCCCCCCCCCCAACAACACACACACAACACACACACACACACACGCACACACAGCACACGTCCACAAACGCCCACACGCACACACACCCCTGACGCACACACACACACACACACACACACACACACACACTGCCTCCCCCCTGCAGCCCCCGCACCCCCTACAGCTCCCACCAGGCCCCCCATGCTCCCCATGGGAGACCCCCCCTCCCCCATGGCCATCTCCCACGCCCACGCGTCCATGCATGCATGGACAGTGCTGGGGGAACCCCACTGCTCCCCGCTGCCCTTATGGGGAGAAGCTCCCAACGGCATGTTTGGTGGGTTTCGGCCTCTTCCCTGCGGCGTCGCTCTGGGGCTGCGCGCTCCCACTGCGGCGCACAACACGCGTGGCCCACCTGCCCCGTTTCCGGTACCCCCCACCCCCTGGTGCATCGCAAATTACATGCGGTGACGTTATGCCGAGGCTGAGGTCGGCGCGGGACGGCGGCGAGAGTAGATGGAGTTCACACATCCCCTCGCTCACTAATCTCCCCCAAAGATGACTGCAGCGATCGCCTGCAAGACACATGAGACGCTATGCATATAAAGGATATGTTGGCACGCGCGCGCGGGGCGGACGGCGTGCTTGCATGCTGACGCAGTGCTGACAGGGGGGGGGTCCACATTACCTTCCGACAGCTTCGTGCTGACAGGGGGGGGGTCCACATTACCTTCCGTCAGCTTCTATCGCTCCACCGGAACCCTGTTCAGACCTTCTGAGGAAGGTCTGAATGGGGATAAGCCATCAAGATAGGCATCCAACCAGTGATTTTAATGGTAGCTAGCCTCAGCTCCCTCAATCCCACGCCCCGAGGGTGCGTACTGTAAACTGTTAACTGTAAACAACCATGATGATGATGATGAGTTTTTACAATCCACTCTCTGGCGGGCACGCGTTCGGTTCCAAAGCTCCAGCAGGACTTAGAGGAAGCAGCCCTGAAGACCTGCCAACAGAAAAAAGGGGGGATGCCCCACGGAAGCGCCACCCACACGCGGTGGCGGGCACCAAGCAAGCAGCACCACAGTGCAGGCTCCACACTCAACCCCTCCAGGAAACGGATGGCGGGCCCAAGGTATAAAACCATGAAGGGACCAAAAAGCCCACCCTCAACCCACCGGAAGCGGGGCCGTTGTGCACACCCGCCGCAGCACTCTGCTCAGCTACCACATCACAACCCGCCAGCGCACGCATGTGGCGCCACCTCCCCTCAAAAGAAACCATCCTCTCAGGGATCTAGGACGTCTTGTTCAGAGTGAGCCCGCCGTCCACTACTCCAATAAAGGGGTGGGTCGGGCCCACCACACCCGCCCACCAGCGCGGCATCCCGCCGCCCTCAGCAAAGGACGCCAGCGCGTCCCACAGATCCATCGTCGCCGGCTCCCCCGCCCGCTCAACCGCCACCGAGCGAGCAGGGGGCTGCACACCATCACGCGGGCACGTACTGCGCCACAAGTGGCGGCGGCCTCGCTCCATGGCGTCCACCACGAGCGCTGCCACCACCGCCCACACACCAGCACGCACCCCAGCGGGAGGCTGCAGCAGCCACACCTGGCAGCACGTGATGACCGGCGTAGGAGCAGGGAGGGCAGCAGCAGCCGCCACCACCACCGCCTCCGCCACCGGGCACCCCCAGAAGCTGTGCGCACGCCACGCTGTCGCCGGCGGCCCGTCCTCATCACGGCACCGCCACCCGCAGGGGCACTCGGGCACGCCTAGTGCAGCCTGCTTGTGAAAACCACACACCCACAGCCGCCAGATGGACTCCTTGCGAGCGTTGAGGAGCGGCATCCGCCACAGTGTCGGCACCGCCGCCTCCAGGCCGCGCAGCCCCGCGAAGACCTGCGCGTCGGTCGCGCGGGGGCCCCCGTGCGGCCCGTGGTCCAGCGCCAGAGCCGCCTCCACCGTGGCTGCCCGCCGCACTCGCCGCTCGTCCACAACCGCCCGCAGTTGAAGCGCCACCGCCAGCTTGCACGTCAGTTTCCCCACCACACCCGGGCCGTGCGCAAACCCAACCCATCGGGGCTCGCCCGCGGCGCCGCCCCCCCCAGGTAGGGGAGCAGGTTGGGCAGCTGTGGATCGGAGGCCAGGCCGCCCACGCTGCCAGCCAGCCGGCGTGATGACACTCGGCAGCTTCCACCCAACCAGCTGCAGGATCTCCACCACAGCAGCGCGCTCGCCCGCCTGGGGGAGGGGCTGGAAGTGACGGAGCGGCCAGAGCACAGTGAGGGCAGCTCCACCAGCCGCCGCCTCGACCCAGGCTGGGGGCAGCGCCGCAAGCACGACCGCCACTGCCGTGAACAGGGGGTCGAGCGTGCGCCGCACGCACAGCAGGTCTGGCACACACCCCGGCACTGGCGGCGGCACCTCTGGGAAAAGGGCGCGGCACAGGACTGCCCTCCAGACATTGCCCCCGTCATAAGCGCCGCACGCCAGCGCCGCGCGTATCTGCCCCAGCACGAGCCGCGCGCGCGCCGGATCCGCAGCAGCGTACACCCTCAGGCAGGCGTGGTCAACCGTGCGTGTGCTGCGCACCATGTCGACAGCAGCGAGCCACGCCCACAGCACGCACAGGTCCGTGACCGTCCGCATGCCGGGGAGGGCGTCGCGCACGCGGGCCAGGCCGTCCACCAGCCAGCGTGCCGCATCGGTCGGGCTGAAGAGCGCATGCCCTGCCGCATCCCCAGTGGGCTCCCGCCACTGTACTGACCGCTGCGCAGCCGGCAGCTCCAGCTGGAGGAGGGGGTTAGCCCAGAGCGGCGCCTCCGCCCCCCACAGCTCAGCTGTTTGCACGCGCCCCGTGATGCGCGCCACCGGCCCCAGGGCCTGCACCCCATCGAGCATGCGCCTCATCGGCCCAGCCAAGAGCGCCGCCCTCACAGCCGGGTCCACGCACTCACCAATAAGGCCGTCCGGGAGGGCGCCGGCCCTGGGCGCGAGGCCAGCCATAAGCACAAAGAGGCTCGGGTGGGCCTCCGGGCACAGGCGGTGCACCGCCTCCACCATGAGCGGCTGCCATGCCGGCTGGGCCGGGGGCGCGGGCTGCTGTTCCGGCTGTGTCCCGCCGCCGCCACCGCCGCCACTGCCGCCAGCCCCGCCGCCACCGCCGGCCCGTGGGGCCAGCAGCAGGAGATGGGGGGCGCCTGCCGCCCACGCCCCAAACAGGCACGCGAGGTGGACGGCCCACTGCCCGTGCACGATCTCCCGCCACGCCGGCGCCCCAAAACCACCATGCGCCGGTCGCCCCAGGAGCATCGCAGCAGGCGCACCAGGCACCGAAGAGGCCCACCGCGGCAGCTCTGCCGGCGGGTCCGGCCCCACGCTCCAACCAGTGATTTCCTTTCCAGGAAATTTAATTATTTATTCCACAGTCGGATTTTGCTTTGACCGCGTTGAACGCTGACCTCCCATAAACCGTGCGTCTGTGTAGGGCATTTGAAACCTGTTGACGTGCTCTGTCTGGCGGGCCTGTCAGACTTACAATCGACTGGGTGGGTCGAGCTGTGTGCAAAGTCAAAGTGCAGCCGGCATACAGCCAAATGGCTGTGTACATCCGAAAAGGAAATCAATGCATCCAACGGACTGCACAATCAATCACACAGACAGTGCGTAGAGGCAGGTGGGGTGGCTCAATGTGGACGACATTAGGGAAATGGAAGAGAGTTCGGAGGAGGGGGGGTCAGCCAGCAACTGTGCTTTCCTGTGCTGTGCTGTGTGGTGACACACTCGCACACTGTGCATGCAGCTTGTGTCGTTGAAGCTGCTCGACAACCCCTTGTTGCCTTCCCTACCTAGCCACGTTAAGGAGGAGAACCCTCCACCTAAATCATGCACGTGCACACATGACTGCGCACAGGCTGCTCGTGTAGCTCAAGCTGCTGTGCTGTGTGTGGGGCAGGGTGTGTGTGGGGGGGGGGAGGTGAGGGAGCTTTGGGAGAGCTGTGTGTGTGTGTGTGTGTGTGTGTGTGTCTTGGGTCGGTGGGTGGGTGGAGACTGGGCGGTGGGGGGCCTGGTGGGAGCTTCAAAGGGGGGTGTGCACCCCGGGGTGGGGCATCACAAGGAGCCCCTGGGGGGCATCACAAGGGAGGGCATGACAAGGGTGGCTAGCAGGGGAGTTCATGTGCGGTGGTGGTGGTAAGTGGGAGGAGGGGGGAGGGGGAGGCGGTGCACAGGGGGTCCACTGCTTCGCCGGTCGGGCAACAACGCAGCAGGCAGCAGCCACATGAATCGATCGCGACGCGACGCATCACGCCCTACGCCCCCCGACGCGCGCCAGCCTCACCCCGTTGCCGCACCACAGCAGAGCAACATGCCCACGTCCCCCCCGCCCCTCCCACGCTCCAGCCACACCCTCCAATTCCATGCAAACCCGCCGCGCAAAAAATGTAAAGCCTATACAACAGCGGAGCCTTTACATCACCCCAGAAAACCCAGCTACTGAACCGTCCGTGCGACGCGCCCCCACTACGTACGTGTGCTCCGCTACTGCCGTCGGATATTGCGACTGACTCACACGGTCGTTCACAAAACCCGTGCTTGCAAGGGCAGTCACAGGGAGTGCGCAAAGTCGAGCAGCGCGGCCGCAAACCGCCGCTGCTCCTCATTGTACAGCCAGTGGTTGCAGCCGTCCCACACGTCCTCGCGGCACGCCGGCACCAGGCAAGCGACCGCATGTAGCCCTCCACCGGGAAGCACCCGCTGTCGCCACCGCACAGGCTCAGACACGGCACGTCGATGGTGGGAAGCGTGGCGTGGTGGTCGCGCTGTGCGAGAGGGGAGGGGCGGGGAGTGGAGGACGCGAGACATCTGCCCATGTGTGCAAGCGAAGACCCACGCCTGCGACACACACACACACACACACACACACACACATGCACACACACACACGCACACTTGCAAGTGTGAATTGTGAACGGTCCACCACACCGTCCCCAGCTGCCCTCCATATGTGATGCATCACACAGCATCGTGCCAGCTACAAGCGCACACACATCCACACACCCACACCCACACCCACACCCACATCCTCACACACACACACACATCCACACACACACACACACATCCACACACACACACCTTAGAGTGGTCTGCCATGAACGTCCCCAGCTGCCCCCCCATCAAACAGCACCATGTCCACGTGGAATAACTGGCTGAGGCACCCGGCAGCATTTCCTGCCGTGATCTCGGCAACACTGGGGCTGGGGGAGAGATGGTGTGTGTGTTGAGAAATAGAGATTAAGGAGAGGGAGGGAGGGAGGGAGGGAGGGAGGGAGGACAGGGGGAGGTTGGAACCTGGGCAGGCACCAGATGGCTGCGCATCCCATGGAGGAGCCAACCAGGCACCGCATGGCACACACACACACACACACACGCCCCACACATCCACCAGGTCCCGATCGTCAGTCGCCAGGTTCCGCCAAGCGCGCGACGTGCATCCCGTGGACCGGCTTCCTGCTGCTCCCACGGAAGCGGAGGTCTGGAATGAGGAGCGGTGCGCCCGCACAGAGCAGATGTTCCAGGGCAGCGGTCGAATGAGCGGCCGCTGAAAGAGGTTGCGGGAAGGGTGTGTGTGTGTGTGTGTGTGTGTGTGTGTGTGGAGGGGGGGGGGGGCAGGCGTGTGTGGGTGGGGTGGGGTGGGGGTGGAGTGGGGAGGCGAAGGACAGGCACAACGAGCGGTGCGCCCGCGGAAAGTACGTGCTCGATGCAAGGATCAAACAAATGACCGCTGAAAGAGGGTGTGGGAAGGGTGTGTGTGTGCGTGTGTGTGCGTGTGGAGGGGGGTGGGGGTGGGCAGGCGTGGGTGGGTGGGTGGGTGTGTGTGTGTGTGTGTGTGTGTGTGTGTGTGTGTGGGGGGTGGGGTGGGGGGCAGGCGTGGGTGGGTGGGTGGGTGGGGGGGCGGAGGGGGAAGGCAGAGGTCAGGCACAAGGAGCGATGCGGCCGCGGAAAGTAGGTGCTCGATGCAAGGATCAGATAAGTGACCACTGAAAGAGGGTGTGGCAAGGGTGCGTGTGTGCGTGCGTGTGTGTGTGTGTGTGTGTGGAGGGGGGGTGGGGGATAGGGTGGGGCAGGCGTGGGTGGGCGTGTGGGGGGGGGTGGGCGTGTGTGTGTCTGTGCATGTGTGTGTGGGGGGGGGGGGGAGGGGGCACGAGGAGTGGCGCGCCCGCAGAGAGAGGGTGCTCGGTGCAGGGATCAAGAAAGCGGCCGCTGTAAAAAGGCGGGGGGGGAGGTGTGTGTGCGTGTGCTGTGCGCCCGCAGAGAGTAGGTCCTCAATGCACACACACACACACACACACACACACACACACACACACACACTCTCAGCGGCCATTTTTTGACCCAGGGGTTGACCCAGGGTGTGTGCGTGTGCGTCTGTGTGTGTGTGTGCGTGCATGTGTGTGTGTGTGTGTGTGTGTGTGTGTGTGTGAGTGCATGAGTGCATGCGTGTGTGCATGTTTCGGCCCGGTTACCAGCCATGCGCATGGATACTTGCTCGACATGCACGCTGTGCACTCTTGCACCCATAACGCACACACACATCCACACACCACACACACATACCTGCCACTCCAGCCGAGGCAAACCATGCGAACCAGAGTAGGCAGGGGGGTCACTGTTGTATGTATGCCTGCGGTAGAAGATGGGGTGCCGTCAGTCACAGTGAGCTCCAGCTTGTCCTCCAAAAGGGGAGATCTGGATTGTGGCCTCTGTGGAGGTGCAGATGTGGTGCTGGTGCAGATGTGGTGCTGGTGCAGATGTGGTGCTGCTCTGCATGCTATGGCTGTCCCCACGCCACGCCCAAACCCCTAGGGCCTTCCCTGGGGACGGGAACCCTAATGTTGGTGTGACCAGCAGGGGGGGGGGCACAGGGGGGGCAGAATAGTTTTTCAGACCCCATGTTGACTTATTTTCAAAACGGGTCTGACCCCCCCCCCCCCCCCGGTACACCCAGACCTTATCTGCTGGAGCTGAAACTTGGTGTGTAGCTTCGTAACATCATTCCCATCACATCGCACATATCGCACATATCACACTATCTATTGGGTGTGTGGGGGGGTCCGGGGGTGGATTTGGACTCCTCTTGACGAGAGGAATCCAGCGCACCAACTCTCGTGTCGAACGGATGTCAGAATAAAAAGTTACATAACAATTGTGAGAAACGGTCCCCCCCCCCGATTTCCCATTCTGTTTATAGTGGAATTCTCCCTCATCTAGGGAGGGGAAGGGCATGGCGGTCCGGTGTGAAAATTCGAAATAATGACTGGGGTCTGTTCCTAACTTTCCTGCCCCCTCCCCCCCCCCCCTGGTGACACGCACCATTTCAGGAATTAGGAGCACCGTCGGACTCGTAAGAGCGACGCGGTGTCGCCTGGTTTTCAAGCAGGCGACGAGCTTGCAGCTACAGGACGCGATTTCAAAGCGCGTTTTTTGCCGATGTGACAAATCCGTGTGCTGCGCACACAGCGCAGCACCCCCCAATTCTTGCATGCAGGCCGATCTTGTAGTTGAAATGAAATGGTTTGCCGCTGGGATGCGGGGCGTGCGCTGGGCGAGGGGTGTTCCAAAAATGACACTGGGGAAACGCCACCCCAGAACGCCACCCACGCCGCGAGTTCATGCATCTCATCGACCAGGGTTGCATGGAGCATCTAAAGCTACAACTCTATGCCGGGTTGCACACGGGGAGCTGCCGGCTGGCCGAAATCGTCGATTACAAATCGAGTGGGTTCCCACTTTCGCCTCAAGTTCGGATTCGGATGATGTACGGCTTCGATTTCGGCCCGAAATCGAACGTTGGGTCATCGAATGTGAGATGGACGGCATGAGCATGGAAGGCAACGGTCTCTCGACCCCGAAACTGCAATACACCTTTACGCCTTCCATGATGGAAAACCCTGGCGCGTGGACGTTCAACTCGTCGGCAGAGTGGCTGGACGTGAACCACCTGCGAGAAGTGAGCGACATGAGCTGGGTGCGGGAGTACAAGAAGTGCAGCGGAGGCTGCGAGGAAGTGTTTGCCGAGTTCATGGAGCACCCACGCTGGTCGTGTGAGGGCTCCCCGGAGATATTCGACGGCGGCTCGTGGATTGGGCACGTGTGGCCGGGTGAGAGGGAGGAGCGGTGTGCAGCATGGTGCATGCATGCATACCACCACCATGGTGACGCATGCCCCAACATTGTGTTGTGTTACCCATGTGCTTCATAAACCGTCCGGGTGGCTCTAAGAGGCCGGTCACACGGAGTTTGAGGTCGAAGTTGAGATTTCGTGCCGGCCAAATCCAAATCTGGGTGAACTCAACTCCCAAATCTAACGAGACCCCCCCCCTCGCGCAAAGATGTGCGAAATAGTCGAAAATAACTCGTCGGAACTCTCCGCAGTAGGGGTCTCGATTATCCAGCAATGGAGCCGATCGGCTCCAAACGGCTTCAAACGGCTCGGCTCCAATCGGCTTCAAAACCTACGTAAAGCGTCCGTTCCAGTCGCAACACGTCGTCTCTGCCACGATGACGAGCCCTGCTACTAGTGCAGCCTGTGGCATGCACGCATGCTCACGATCTTTATGCAGAATGTGCGCCCATGCAACATCTGCAACATGTCCCACACACACACACATGAGAGCCCGAACTCCTGAACACAGCTCTGCCTCTGACACTGAGCGGCCTGCTGACTGCCACTAGTCTCACAGCGCACGTGCGCCGCCCGCAGCCTGTGCAGCCTCCCTGCCCCCCCACCCACACCTGTGCCTGTTGACAATTCGACTCAAGAGGGCTGCTGCGACACGCTGGAATTGTTTCAGGAGCGTCTGAGCATCAGAAGGACCAGAATGGGTGATCTAACCATGCGCATTCCAGCGGAGTAAATGTTCCAAGGCCCCGCGGCTGAATAAACAATTCACTTTACCGTAATCGCCCTTAGCCTTTGCGCCCCCCACGATTTAATAATTAATCATGTTATTAAAGAGGCGTTTGCGCCCCACGGAAACGATTTTGTTTTTCAGATTTTGAGTTCGAGCCGGCCGTTTTAGGTCTTCTCGATGTTTGTGGTTTCGCGCCGGCTGGAAATCAATGTTGTGCTGCTCTTTTTTGAAGTTCGCGCTGCTTACAAATCGATATTTTTTGTCTACTTTTGCTTATTTGCGCCAGCCCGCCCGGCCGCAGCGGCGCATCCCCAGCTGCGCACCCTAGCTCAGCTACCCCCTTGCACCCTAGCTCCAGAAGCCCTCCAACTAGCTGCTGCAGGCGTAGGCTACTATGCGTGGGTCCCGCCGCATGTCCATGGCATGAGCCATGCAGGCACGCCATGCATGCATGTCCACTCTTTCTTTGCAGCCGCCGCCGCTGCAGGGCTAAAGGTAGCGAAGACTCGTTGCTTTGTCCATGTGCTGGAGATCGGGGCGAGATGAGGGACCGCGCCGCTGAAAGGTCACTTCGCGCACTGCCCAGCTGCAAGAGCAGCAAGGGGCGCTCGCTCCGCTGTGGGAAGAAGGCGAGCTTTGGACGCTGCCTGCTGGGGGCTGTGAGGGTTCATGTCGCTGCCGCTATCGCTTCCCGCTGCCTCGCTGGAGCTTGCAATCGTGCACGCATGTGCTCCTCCTCACCAGTCTGTGCCCCCCCCTGCCCCCCCCCCCCCCCCCGTGGAGCCATCAGCATCAGCCATATCGATGCGTATACGTGAGGCGTGGGGCGTGTGGTGGTGGTGGTGGGGCTCTGCCACACCTCCTCATCCACACCCGGATAAACGCCTTAAACGCGCGTTTCTACGCCCCCCCCTTTAATAATTAATTCATCAATTGCGCCCGAATTCTGCGCCGGGCCTCCAGCAATTAATTAGGCGCAAAGGCCAAGGGCGATTACGGTAGGCCCGCAGTTGGATTAAACAATTGTAATTTCGACCCCCCTCCCCTGTGAAGGCTAACAATATGGACAATACGTGCAAAGGCCCTCTAGCAGCCTTCAGGCACAGGCCTGGGCCACCAGGGAGCCGGGGGCTGTCAGCGGGCTGCTGCCGATCCCAAGAGTGTGCATGCGCTCCCCCAAAACAGCGCCCGGCGCTCCCAACATGGCGCGTGCATGCATGCATGCACGCGACACGCAGCCATTGAGACGCGCCTCCCACCCACCTCACCACCCCTCCCTCCTCGCAGCCACCATCTTCCTCATCTGGGGCCTGCACTGGCTGCAGGGCCTCGTGGTGCAGTACTACCGTGGCGCGCAGGGCGGCGAGCCGTACGGTGGGGCGCGTGCACAGTGTGTGCGATGTGTGTCCACATCTGCTGCGAGACGCGCACGCAACGCTGCCCCTCCCCCCCCCTCCCGCAGTCGCGCGCTCGTACTACCAGCTGTGGGTCATCCCAGAGATGGTCGAGTCGTGGTTCAAGTTTGTGCTGCCATGGTTTTGCATCCTGCTGGAGCTGTACCTTGGGTACTCGCCGCCGACGTTAAAGTGAGGCGCATGGGGCGGAGGCATGTCAACGTGGGGCGCCTGCATGGCCGACCTCCAGCCACATGCATGGAGGAGGCAGGATTGCCATGCTGCCGACGCACGCGCGCCACCACGTCCCCCGCGCGCATGCATCGGTGTCCACGCGCCCCGCGCGCCCATGCGCGCGCACACATGACCATGCGGGGCCGCATGGCATGGCTGCAGGGGGGGCGGCGCCAGCAATACCACCACCAATGTTGGTTAACCACCCAGCGAGACCAACAACACCCACAGCAGCAGCAACAAAAACAAAAACCACCACCACCACCACCACCACCACCACCACAACCACCACAACAACCACCACCACCACCACCACCACCACCACCACAACAACAACAACAACAACAGAGAAAATAGAAAAAATAGAAAAAATAGAAAAAAGCAGCAGTTGCAAAAACAACAACAACAACAACAACAACAACAACAATGCAGGACCATGACGTGTCCCAGCGGCACGCTGCTTGCAGGCCACCTGCTTGGCAGCCACATGGGGAACTGGCAGCACGCTTTCATGTACCCGGGCTTCATCGCGAGCGGGTTTGCCGATCTCTTCTCTCACCGGGTGACAGCCGTGCCAAAGGGGGTCACGCACGTGAGTCGGTCTCGCTTTTACAGTTTTGTAAAAATGAACAACTGTACAAACGATTTCACTTTACAGTTTTGTACTTGTACGCGCCCAGGGGACCCCCGGGGCGTGAGTTCAGGCCTAGAGAGGGGGCACGGGGTATGGGATATCCAGTTACAGTTACATCGGCTTTCCAGCAAAGACTACCTCTAGTCCTAGTACCACCGCCTAGACCCAAGTCCAGTTCTGGCCCTAACAATTACTTGTGAGGGGCGGTAGCCACCAGCCGGCTGCCTGCCAACGTGTAGTCCCAGAGCAAAAAGGAGAGCTATTGTGCGACGCCTCCAAAATAGGTCCAAACTGCTTCTAGGGGATAGGGGGTCAAGTGGCGCTTGCCAATCTACTTGACCGCCGTGGTGGAGGGGCCGGCGCCTGAGGGGCAGCCGGACCGTACACCACGGCTCTCCACCCGACCCTATCCTGAGCACGCTCAAACGCCGTGTCCGAAAAAGTCTTCCAATCAGAACGAGTGCCACTAGTTTCGCCTAGCTGCTGAATCAGTAGCTTAAGAAAATAGTGTCGGGAGGAGGCTGGAGGCCGGCCTTGCTGCCGAGCCACATCCATTGTGCAGTCAAAAGTCGTACGAGGAAGACGAGAAGCCGGCATGCGCATCACATGGCCTAGCCACTGCATTGATCGCTTTGCCACAAGGCTCTCAATTGGCTCAGTGTCGCACGCCTGCCGAATATAAGTTAATCTGTGCCGGTCGACCAGGCGCACGCCCAGAATGCGACGAAGGCAGTTAGAGTGGGCAACCTCCAATCGAGTCAGTTGTGTTTTAGTAGGGGCCCATGTTTCGCAGCCGTACAGAAAGTGGGGCAGCACGAAAGTGTTGTAAACCCGCATCTTAGACTGCACTTGCATCTTCTTGCTGGCCCAAATCTTATCAAAAGACGCAAACACGCCCAGCGCGCGACCGACACGCACACCGATCTCCTTTTCCACACCACCACTCTGGGTTATCCAACTCCCTAGATACTTAAATGCAGAGACGGTCTTCACATCACCACCAGTCAGCGCAAACGTGGGCAGATCCGCGACAAAATCTGCTGGCAAAATCATCACTTCTGTCTTGGCGGCGTTGATTTGCATGCCAAAGCTAGAGGACACTTTGTCAAGGATTTTCAGCATAAGCGCCAACTGAGCTGGGTCATGCCAGAACAAACATAAATCGTCGGCATACATCAGCATTACTATTCGCTCAACCGACGAGGACAACACAGAGCCGCCGGCTCGGGTCACGACTGACACGCCAGCCCCCTCTGGCATCATGTCTAGCGCCTTTTTCACTATGTGGTCAATAAAAACATTGAACAACACAGGAGCAATGACGCACCCCTGTCGCACACCAGACGACACGGGGAATTCGTGCCCGATTTTCCCAGCCAGCCGCACGGCAGCTGCGGTGTTGGTGTGAAGATCCTCCAACAGATCAATAATGTGCGGATGAACACTATATAATCTAAGGACTCTCCACAGTGCCGCACGGTTTATGCAATCGTAAGCTTTAGAATAGTCGACAAATGCCACAGCCATGCATTGTTTGTACTCGGCATGTGCCGCGCTCAGCGAGCGCAGAGTAAAAATTGCATCAACAGTGCCTCTGCTTTTTCTGAAACCACACTGAGCCTCATGCAACTGACCATCAACCTGCGTGGAGACGCGGTGCAGAAGTATGGCAGCGTACACTTTCCCGGCAATAGAGAGAAGGCTTATACCGCGGTAGTTACCAGGGGAGTCACGCGGACCCTTCCCCTTATATAACGGTGTGATAATAGCAGTTTTCCATTCCCTCGGGGCTCTCCCCGACCGCCATACGGCGATGATGACCCGGTGGAGCCATGCGATGGCAGGTGGGCACCGCAACAGCATGGCGTCCAGCTGGTCACCGCCCGGAGCGGCGGCCGAGCGCAACGCTCGCACACATGCCTCCGTCTCAGCCAGGTCAGGGGGGCGCCCGTGCGCTTCGTCCACCTCTGTGGCGCGTGTGAGCTCAAACTCCGCTACATCGTTCTCCAGCTGGTTCAGGGTCTCGTCGCTGAGCTTGTCTCCCCGCCATATAGCTTGTCGAATGACTCTGTCATGGCCTTCAGCACCGGTCTGGACCGCTGTGCAGCGCGCCCGAGACGTCCCGCATGGCAGGTGGGATCTGATGGCTGCGGCTGCGGCCCGCCAGCCTGTCGCACGCGCGCGCAAACTGGCGCAGATTCTTCTTGCGTAGCATGTCTTGCGCCTCCGCCACATGCTGGCCGATCCACCTCTCCCTGTCTCTCTGCACAGCTGCGTCGGCCGCGCGGTTGGCGCGGTTGCGCTCTCGTTTGGCAGCAGCAGACTTGCTCCTGAGCCATGCCGTGTGCGCGCGCGCTGGGCGTCCAGCCCGGGGGTGCGCTGCGACAGAGTGAACTGCCAGCCGGCCGCCGGCGGCTGGAGCGAGGTGGTGGCCACCTCGCGAATGGCAGCAGCCATCGCGTCGTACTCCGCCTGGGCATCAGCGCCCTCGGGCGGCACGGCCTCCAGCAGCCCAAAGCGATCGGACAGCTGGAGGTTGAACTCACGACGGACAGCCGGGCGCCGCAGTTGTGAAGAGTCCCATGCGCGCCGCTGAGAGCCGCCTGCATGGCGGGAGGCTCGCATGCGGAGGCGCATGGACAGTACCACCATGCAGTGATCGCTGTCCCAGGTTGGGCTCCTACGCACCCTACAGTCTGTCACCGCATGCATGCGGCGGCGCGCCCAGGATGTAGTTCTTGACGCTGTGCAGGCGGCGCACAGAGCATGCATGCCGTCTGCTCTGTGCAACAGCCATGGGGCTGATGTGGTGTACTGGTGCTCAGGCCTGTGGGGGTAGAGAGTGTTGGCAGCGCGCAGGCTGCAAGCAGTGGCAGTGTCAAGGAGCAGGCGACCGTTCCTGCTGGCCACCGCTGGCTCCGTGAGGGGCAGGTGCTTGCCAACGCATTCGTGGTCGGACACCGAATCCCTCCCCACTGCTGCATTGAAATCACCTGCCACGATGAGCAGATCGCGCTTGTCGTTGGCCTTGTCCGCGAGCGCCGCTACTCGAAGGTAGAAGTCGCCAGCCTCCTCGTCGCTCGCTGCCTCCGTTGGACTGTAGGCGCTGACGATGGTGATCATCTGCCCACGGTCCGCTGCAAAGCGGGCCTGGATGAGGCGGTCGGACACCGCCTCCCAGGAGACGAGTGCCGATGCCCATGCAGGGGACAACAGCAAGCCCACCCCACGCTGCCGGTGCTCCCCACCCTACCATAGCAGCGTCCACGACGTGTCGCCCGTAGCCACTTGCGCCTCCCCGGAGCCGGTCCTGCGCAGCTCCTGAAGCGCTGCAACACCGACGCTAAGCCTGGCGCAATCTTGCACCAGACTCGCCAGTTTGACCAGTCCCTCGTCCTCTGCAGGACATGTCCGCACAACGTAGTCACTCTGGTGTTCTGATTGACGACTTGGACGCGTCGCCAGGCGTGCCCCGCTACACGCGGGGACTGGGCAGGAAAAGGCTGCATGCATGGGGTGCCTTGTTTCCCCTTTGCTCGCATCCGCGGCCAGCCAGCTCAAGTCCGCGAGGCGTCCTTGGCCGTCTGTGATGCCGGGCCGGTATGCCCTCCTTGGGTTGGCTCTACGCTACAGGGTCATCGGACTCGCGTCGTCGACACCTGGATCGCAGCGCGCCCGGGGGGTTGCCACCCCCCCGAGCGCACTAGTAGAACGTAGAAGCGGTGTGTTGGACTGTGTTGGACTGTGTTGGACTCCGGCTGTCTTTCAATCAGGCGGCACGACACTATTTTCTTAAGCTACTGATTCAGCAGCTAGGCGAAACTAGTGGCACTCGTTCTGATTGGAAGACTTTTTCGGACACGGCGTTTGAGCGTGCTCAGGATATCCATAGGGGATATCCATAGGGGATATCCATAGGGGATATCCATAGGGTATCCATAGGATATCCATAGAGGGTATCCATAGGGGATATCCATAGGGGATATCCATAGGGGATATCCATAGGGTATGAAATAGACTAGAAGTGTGGGGGAGCTCAGAGCTGCTCTTCCTAGGAGAGCCCATGAGGCCGCGCAAGCGCCAGCCTACTACAGTTCACGGGAGACGCCATGGGCCAGTGTTTCCATTAGCCAACCTGCAACCCGACAAAGTGCACTTTTGGGTTGAGATCGCCCGATTCGGGCTGGCGAGTCGGGTTGAGATTGCGCGAAGTTCGACACGAACAGCGTGGAAATCGTCATTTTCACACTTTCCCAGCAAAAATCGCCTCCACTGGATTAAACTTGGCGGAATGAGCGTGCGGCCCGGGTCGAGCGTCATTCCCCCAAGATCCTTAGCGGAACCACTGCCATGGGCCATGCCATCGACCACAACAAATCGACTCCTTGACCATCACCACGCACGCCAGTGCTTCCGCTAGCCAACCCGCAACCCACAACCCTGTTGCAGCGGGTTGAGATTGTCAGATTTGGGCTGGCGCCGCGGGTTGAAGTTACACGAATTTTGACCCGAAAAGTGTGAAAAATACATTTTAACACATTTTTCGCAGAAACACCCGGCTCCGGCGGGTTGATAATGGAGAGTGAGCCATGAGGCCTGGGTTGAGCCGTCATCTCCCCAAGTTCCTTAGCGGAACCACTGACACACACGTACACACACACACACACACACACACACGCATACGCACAAGCGGGCCCTGCGGGGCTGGTTCTGCGTCGCAAGACCGCCGCCACGCCAAAAGCTTCATATGTGCCACTGACACACAAGCACCCCATGCAGCTCGTAATCTTCATTCGTTTCTTCTGTTTGTGCTGCCCACGAAGCACACACACATGTGCACACACGCATGCGCGCACACACATGTGAACACACACACACACACACACACGCACACACGCACGCACGCACACACGCACGCACGCACGCACACACACACATGCGCACATGCACACGCACACACACACACACACACACACACCAGGGATTTCCGAGCCCATCGGATTCCAATGAGGAGGCCGCCTAAAGAGTGGTTGCAGATGCTGAGCGAGGGGGGAGTTCGGAAAAAAATGGAGAATATGTGGAGGTCTGGAGGCACAGCCCCGGAAAAATAAGTCAGTCTGGAGAGCGCGGGGAGCTCTGCCAGAAACCCGGAGAGTCCGGGAGGCCCTCTCCAGAAAAAAAATGGCAGCCTGGCAGCCCCCAAGGAAACCCCTGACACGCACGCACGCACGCACCTGACACACACGCACATGTGCACACCCCATGCAGGTCTTCCTCATCATCGGCCTCTTCTGTTTGTGCGACCCAATAAGCACGCGTGCACAAACACATGCATGCACACATGCACACACACGTACGGCAGACTGTAAAATCGCATAAACGCATGCGTGCACACACGAAACGCACACACATACACACACACACACACACACACACACACACACACACACACACACACGCGCACGCACACACACACACATACACACGCACATGCGCACACCCCATGCAGCTCTTCCTCTTTATCGGCTTCTTCTGCGAGGCCCTCCTGTTTGGGCTTCACAAGAAGCACACGCCGATGGACGTCATGGTGCACGCGCTGCTCACGTACGCGATCTCGTCGTGCGCCTTCTTCTCGGTGCGCCTCTCTCCCTTACCACAGTCCCAATTCCCGGGGCGTGCAAATGGAGGCGGTCATAACGCCTGAGGCGGTCGGGGGCGCGCCTCAGTTGGTGGTGTGCGCCTAAGGTGGCGCCTGAGGCGACGCCTCAGGCGGTCGGGGGTGCGCCCGAGGCGCCGCCTGATCCGCGCAAGTGAATGCGGCGCCTGAGGCGCCTGAGGCGTTGGGAATGTGGTGAGGCTGGCGACCACCCCAGCGCCAACAGCAGCCAGCCCTACCACATTTCCAACGCCTCAGGCGCGCCGAGACCGCCTCAGGTGCACCCCCGACCGCCTGATGCGTCGCCTCAGGCGCCACCACCGACCGCCGGAGGCGCCCACCGCTGCCTGAGGCGCCCCCCCCCCAACCGCCTCTGCGCCTGCGTTATGACCGCCTTGACTTGCGCGTCTCGGGCGTTGGGGCTGTGGAAGGGCAGCAGTAACAGCAACGTCGGCTTTCCAGCAAAGATCCTTTAGTCCTAGCACCACCGCCTAGACCCACGCCCAGTTCTGGTCCTGACAATCAATCGTGAGGGGCGGTCGCCCCCAACCAGCTGCCTGCCAATGCTTTGTCCTAGCACAGCGAACCAGAGAGCTATTGTGCAGCCAACACGCCACGCCACGCGAAATATCAACGCTGCCATCAGTGCCTCCCACCACTGACCTGAGCACCAACCGCTTATAACACACGCGCGCGACCCCGCCCAGGCGCTCGAGGCGTGGAACCCGCACAGCGTGCTGCTGTCGGCCGGGCGCGTGGCATCGATGCTCATGCAGTCAATGTGGTTCTACGCGAGCGCGCACGTCATGTACGAGCAGCACGCGGTGTGGGACACGCTCAGGGCCACGGACCTCGCGCCCGTGATCTACCTGCCCTTCCTGTTTGCAAAGCTAGCGCTGCTGGTCGTCGTCGGGGTGGGCGCCGCATTTGGGCTGGGATTCCTTGTATACCGGCCGGCAGGGCTGATACGGCGGACGGGGTGTGTGTCGGCCAGCAGGGCTGGTACGGCGGCCGGCAGCGCAGCGGCCGGCGCGGCGGGCGGCAGCGCAGCGCGCGCCAACGAGGCCTGACACGCGTGGCACGGCGGCCGGGCGGTTGCTGGTGCCCACCGCGGCGGTGCGGCGCGCAGTGGCGTGCAGTGGCGTGTGTTGAGCGGGCGAGAGCTCGACCCGTGCTGGGATAGCCTGGCACATGGTAGCTAGCCTTGTTAGGCAGCTCCCTCAATCCCACGCCCCGAGGGTGCGTACTGTAAACTGTAAACTGTAAACTGTAGCCTGGCACACGAGGATCATTGTATGTAGTCTTGTGTCGCAGAGCGTGCCGGCGCCGTCTTTGCAGCGTGGCGTGTTGTGTTTGGGTCAATATTTTGTTTGGGTCAATAATTTGTTCGGGTCAATGAATCGGCCATTTAAATGGGCAACTAAATGATGATGAGAGTTTTACAATCCACTTCTGGCGGTCACACGTACGGTTCCAAAGGACTTAGAGAATCAAGGCTGAAGGCCCACAAAAGGTCAAGCTACAAGTAGCCCACGGTAACGCCATCCACACTTGGTGGCGGGCGCCAAGCAAGCAGCACCACTGTGCAGGCTGCACACCCAGCCCCTCAAATGGCCAGAGGGCGGACCCAAGGTATAAAACCATGACGGGACCAAACAGCCCTCCCGCAGACCACCGGAAGCGGTTTTTGCTCCCCTGCGGTGAGGGGAACGGGGCCCTCGGCTGCTGCACAGCCCGCATGTGTTGCGGTCCGAGCTGGGGACCCACCTCTGCGATGGTGGGCACGTCCAGCAGCTCCCCAAATGCAAACAGGGTTGGCTCGCTCGTGGCGCGTGTGATCAGCTCCGAGAGGGCCCGCCCCCGCGCGCCCTTTGCGAGAAGCAGGTACTGCGTCATCGCCTCGTTCTCGCCGGACGCCATCGTGGAGCCCTCCCCGCTGTGTGTGGCCCGCGGCGCAGGGGTTGTGCGTGTGCTGCTCCCAGATCGGTCACCCCCACGGTGCCTGCGACTACGTGGGTTGCTGGTGAAGTGTTTGCTGCGACTGCTCTGTCTGCATCGTCGAAAAGCGTGGGATGGGGTGTGGGCTTCTGGGCTTCATACCTGTCACTCCTTTGCCGCTGTTGATGATGATGATGAGTTTTTACAATCCACTCTCTGGCGGGCACGCGTTCGGTTCCAAAGCTCCAGCAGGACTTGGAGGAAGCAGTCCTGAAGACCTGCCAACAGAAAAAAGGGGGGATGCCCCACGGAAGCGCCACCCACACGCGGTGGCGGGCACCAAGCAAGCAGCACCACAGTGCAGGCTCCACACTCAACCCCTCCAGGAAACGGATGGCGGGCCCAAGGTATAAAACCATGAAGGGACCAAAAAGCCCACCCTCAACCCACCGGAAGCGGGGCCGTTGTGCACACCCGCCGCAGCACTCTGCTCAGCTACCACATCACAACCCGCCAGCGCACGCATGTGGCGCCACCTCCCCTCGAAAGAAACCATCCTCTCAGGGATCTAGGACGTCTTGTTCAGAGTGAGCCCGCCGTCCACTACTCCAACAAAGGGGTGGGTCGGGCCCACCACACCCGCCCACCCGCGCGGCATCCCGCCGCCCTCAGCAAAGGACGCCAGCGCGTCCCACAGCAGATCCATCCATCGTCGCCAGCTCCCCCGCCCGCTCAACCGCCACCGAGCGAGCAGGGGGCTGCACACCATCACGCGGGCACGTAATGCGCCACAAGTGGCGGCGGCCTCGCTCCATGGCGTCCACCACGAGCGCTGCCACCACCGCCCACACACCAGCACGCACCCCAGCGGGAGGCTGCAGCAGCCACACCTGGCAGCACGTGATGACCGGCGTAGGAGCAGGGAGGGCAGCAGCAGCCGCCACCACCACCGCCTCCGCCACCGGGCACCCCCAGAAGCTGTGCGCACGCCACGCCGTCGCCATGATGATGATGATGTTTGGTTACAATCCACCTCTGGCGGTCACACGTACGGTTCCAAAGCTCTAGTGGGACTTAGAGAAACAAGGCTCAAGGCCCACAAAAGGTCAAGCTACAAGTAGCCAACGGTAACGCCATCCACACTTGGTGGCGGGCGCCAAGCAAGCAGCACCACTGTGCAGGCTGCACACCCAGCCCTCAAATGGCCAGAGGGCGGACCCAAGGTATAAAACCATGAAGGAACCAAACAGCCCTCCCGCAGACCACCGGAAGCGGGGCTAGTAGCACACCCGCCGCAGCACTCTACTCAGCGACCACACCGCACCCGCCACCGCTCGCGTGTGGCGCCACCTGCCGTTCAAAAACACCCCCAGAGGGAATGCCATCTAGCAAGCAGGTGCAGGCACCCGCTCGCCGTCAACGACGAGGCGCGCGCGGTGGAACTGCGCCCGCTTCCCCGCAACTAAAGCTGACACACCAATTCGTCTACGCTAGACGAATCGGTCACTGCCCACAACCAGTGTCAAGCGGCTGGACCCTGACATAGCTAGCACTCCAAAATATTGCAACTGAGAATGATGATGATGAGTTTTTACAATCCACTCTCTGGCGGGCACGCGTTCGGTTGAGAAGGGTAGGTGGGTGGCACGGCTTAGAGGGAAAACCTCCGAGCCACAAAAGGATTGAGAATTGGAGCGGTGGTAGCGACCCAAGCCGACGGAATGGGAGCTTAGGTGCCAAGCACCGCTCTTGGTTCTGTACTTCTCCTTCACACTCATAAATCTCGGCACAACAGAAACTTGCGTTTTCTATCCATGTGTGATTCAATAGAAAACTCCCACAATACCTCTCGAAGCTTCGCATCAATCAGGGATCAAGGCAACACCGCCCGTGTCACTGCATGTAACTGAAAGCACGGTCTGTCAATAGCTGCAATCAACACAAACGCGCGAGTTGGATGTGTGGCCACCCCCACCCAAGTTGGCCTCATCAGTCAGACATTTCCGAAAACGCCCAAACACCCGCCCCGCCCCGCCCCGCCGCCACCCGCGGCCCCCAAGATGTGTGTTACGATGATAGAAGGCTTGTGGCACCGTCGCGGGGCCTGGGGAGAGGCGTGGGCGTGCGCGCTGGGGGAGGGGCGCCCCCACTGCATGGGCGCATGGAACTTTCCAGCCGCCATGCGCGGCCGAAACTGCATGCACGAACCTAATTCCAGCGCCGCGAGCTTGCTACGTATACCAATTAGGTTGCCTTCGACTGGCGAAGCGCGCGGTCTTGTCTGCGTGACGCCCACGGTGTGTGAACATTCCGAACTTCGATAGCTCTCTTCTGGACCTCATTCCACAGCCAAAAGTTTGAGATTTGGCCCATTTGATTCGTTTTCGAAGGGCTTCGCGTGCGGTTGTGTGTGCGCGCGTCACGACGCCGAAAAGTCCAGCGGCACTCGAAAGCACACCTCGTGCCGCTGGACCTCTCGACGTCGTGTCGCGCGCACACGCAACCGCACGTGCAGCCCTTCGAACACGAACCAAATGGGCCAAATCTCAAACTTTTGGCTTTAAAATGAGGTCTGGGGGTTCCCCCTAGGGGGAGAACGCCGCACCTTAAGTTTTGATTTCAATGCAATGTCCGACTTTGTGACTTATAAGCATGAGCATGTGACACTTATATGATAATTATGTGGCCAACTTTTTTACTTTTTTTTGATGATGAGTTTTTACAATCCACTCTCTGGCGGGCACGCGTTCGGTTCCAAAGCTCCAGCAGGACTTAGAGGAAGCAGTCCTGAAGACCTGCCGACAGAAAAAGGGGGGATGCCCCACGGAAGCGCCACCCACAC
>VFSX01000270.1:215000-244531 GCA_016618255.1 Chlamydomonas sp. UWO 241 | reverse complement strand
CGCACCCCCGACCGCCTCAGGTGTTTATCGTAGTGGCCGCGTTCACTTGTGCGGATCAGACGATGGGGCTGTGGCAGAGCTGGGGACTGACCTGTCGAGCGCGACTTGCTGGCGTCCGTCTGGTTGACCAACGTGACCTTGACCTCAGCGCCCACATGTCCTCGCTCAGGACCAGGAAGACTGTCAGGGTGCCTTGAAGTCTGCCGTAGCCATATGGGTACACTTCCAGCCGCCTGCGACCAGGCCCATCACGGCTCAGGGCAGTCGGCAGAGGCGCTGCGGGGGCAGGCACTGCATCGGCACGGCAACATGCCCCCCATGTGGTGATGCCTGCCTCAAAGCTGTCGGAGACAACTGTCGCACTCGACAGCTTGCTGAAGTTCTCGATGCGCCACTGCGGCACCAATGGGACACAGATGGGTCAGCGCAGCGCACACACACTCACACACACACATGTATAACACGCCGGCACAGGCCGTCCAAAATGCTTTACAATCGACGCACATGCATGCATGGTCGCACATGGCACGCATGCTGCGTGCATGACTGGGCGCAGGCAGATCCGCAGCAAGCTGACGCACGCATCCAGCGCGTCACCAAGTCTTCTCGGACGTAAGATCCTCGGATCGGATCGGATTTGCACGTACCGTGAAGGAGGTGGACCACAGGCACTGCTCTCCTTGGCACTGCTCTCCCCAAGCTCACAGGCTCCTCGCTTTCGGCTCCCTCCCCACCGCGACATCAATGTCGACGGCTGCAGCGGCGATTAACTGATCAACTAAGAGGCGCCGTTATTCGAAATTGTGTGAACACTCACACTTGTGTCGCTACTCTCTGGGCTTCCACCAGGTGCACGCCAAGCAGCCTATCTTGATGTTTGTATTTAAATACTTTGTAGCGTGCCTGGTTGGCGAGGTGCGCGCGCGAGCCGGCATCAGTCACCCGCGAGGCACAGCACGCCACAGCACGTGGGCTCGGCAGCAGGGGCAGCTGTTGGAGGTCCATTACTGCCGAGGAAACACGCACACGTGTGGGTTTGATCGTGGAAGTTGGTTGTTCGCTGATGGAAGACGAAGTGTTGGGGCCGCTGCAGCATGCATATGGGTGGTGTGATGGGGGAGGGGGGAAGGAGGAGCGCTGGCGAGGACCGCCACCGGCACAGGTGGACGTCGGTCGTGGACGTCAGTTGCCGCGCGGCGCAGGGAGACGAGGTGGGCCGTGAGCGATTAGGACACGTGGAGGCCTGGCCGCGTGTGCCAAGGTAGCTGCACTGCGTGGCAAGTGACCGTGGTCATGGCCAGCTGCAGCATAATTGTAAGCAGAGTTAGTGATGCGTGCATGCTTCAGTCCAGGTTTGACGGCTGTTTGGTACCCGTGGAAGCCAAGATCGACGGCGATTTGCGGCGGCAGCATGGTAGCTAGCCTCGCTAGGCAGCTCCCTCAATCCCACGCCCCGAGGGTGCGTACTGTTAACTGTAAACTGAAGACGGCAGCAGCAGCAGCAGCCGAGATTTGCCAACAGGAGGCGAGGTGCTGAGTTTGCTGCTGCGTGTGCCCGACGGCTGTTGGTGAGTGCGTGGACACACGGAGCGGCCACGTGACTGCAGTTCCTGGCAGAGAAGAAGAGCCGGACGCAGCAGCGGCGCTCTGACGCGACACGTCTGCTGAGCGGTACTCCCATCAGCGGCATTTGCGGCTCCATGTTGGGGTCGGTTGCATGCCGCCTGCATATTCTAGCGGGTGGTGGGCATAGGTCTGAGGTGGTGTTGAGTACAGTGATGCTGATGATGGATGTTACAGACTGTAACTTACAGTCAGAGACACCTCTAAAGTCGTATGAGACCGTGCACAGCGCGTAACGCCCGAGCACCGAACTGGGATGGCTGCCTACTAATGGTAGGGGACCCTCACTCTTTATAGGAAGAGGTTGGTCGACCGATTGCGCGATCGCGATCAGTGGGCGCAGCCCAGCTCTTAGTGCTGCGGCAGCGGCTGGTGGTGTGCAGCCACCATGCCCTCGGCGGCCACACGTGCCAGAGCGAAACGCTTGCGGATGATACGCAGCATCACAGGGCTGTTGCACCGCGCAGGCACCATGTGCGCGCCAAACTCGAGCAGCAGGCGGACGCACTCGTCGCGGGCGTCGTCCGGCTGGTCGTCGTCAAACAGCGCGCCCGAACGTGGTCCTGACATCAGCACCTCCATCACCCTGCTCATGCAGGGCGCCCCCCGGGCGTTAAGCAGCTGTGGCTGCTCCGCGACAAGACCCAGCATCATCCGCAGGTCAGCGCAAGAACGAGGGTTGCAACGCACCAGCACCCGAGTGGCACGGTGCTCCGGGCTCCGGGGAGGGTCCTCGTCATCGAGGATCCTGAGAAGCCTCCTCCTGGGGACCTGCTCCGGGGGGCGCCGTCCGAAGTTCTTCATTTCCTCATCCACATCCCAACCAGCAGCAAACTTGGCGGCAACGACGACCACAGAGTTGTCGGGGTTTGTCAACATGTCTGCGGGGTCGGAGGTCAATGAGCAGCAGGCGGTTGTGAGGCTTTTCCAACATGTCTGCGGGGTCGGCAGGTCGAGCAGCGGTTGGCAGCAGGCGGTTGGCATCCACTCTGCCGTTCTGAGCATCGGTCATGAGGGCAGAGCCTTTCTTAAGTCTGGCATTCAGGCTGGCATCATGCAGGCAGCAGAGGAGAGCAGCAACAGATGCACACGCGCGCATGTGACTCACCCGAGTGTTTCTGGAAGGTGTGTGGTTGCTGGCAGACGAAATGCCCGAATGTGGAGTGCGACGTGCGATGCGCGCAGACAGGCACATGCACAATTTGATGTTCACGGCCTGCGCGTGGCAGGGGTGCGCCTGTGGCGCAACTGATGCGGCTGCATTTCAATCACAAACAAATGACCTGCAACCGGAGCGAGCCACTGCCCTTGCGCGCCCTACCCGTGCGATGTCGACGATGGAGCCAGGAAGTTCAACTTGACGTGCAGCGCGCTCATGCAGGCATGGGGCGAGGGAGGAGGAACACGCATATAGCTGTTTTTGTTGCTGGCAGTGCGCTCACCGGGGGAGGACGCGAGGGATGTGACGGCGCAGCTACGCCTCGCTTGGGGGACGCACTGGATGCGTCGTCGTCGTAGAAGCACCCTCAAATGCACCCTCAAATGCTGCTCGTTCTGAGGCCTAAAAGTGTGGCCTTTCAGCGGTGTGGGACCAAGAGGAAGATCGTCAAGACAAGCAGATGAATTTTACATAACTTTAACAGATTAATAACAAAACATTTGAAAACAGGTTGCCAGCACCGTGGCGAGTAGTGCCCGCACGGTGGGTGCACGGTCTGCAAATTCTAAACGCCCATGGTGATGCCCTTGGCGAATCCCTGACTGTAACATGATGATGATGAGAGTTTTACAATCCACTTCTGGCGGTCACACGTACGGTTCCAAAGCTCCAGTGGGACTTAGAGAAACAAGGCTCAAGGCCACAAAAGGTCAAGCTACAAGTAGCCCACGGTAACGCCATCCACACTTGGTGGCGGGCGCCAAGCAAGCAGAACCACTGTGCAGGCTGCACACCCAGCCCCTCAAATGGCCAGAGGGCGGACCCAAGGTGTAAAACCATGAAGGGACCAAAAAGCCCTCCCCCAGACCACCGGAAGCGGGACTAGTAGCACACCCGCCGCAGCACTCTACTCAGCGACCACACCGCACCCGCCACCGCACGCGTGTGGCGCCACCTCCCCTTCAAAAACACCCCCAGAGGGAATGCCATCTAGCAAGCAGGTGCAGGCACCCGCTCGCCGTCAACGACGAGGCGCGCGCGGTGGAACTGCGCCCGCTTCCCCGCAACCTTGGCGGCGAGGAAAGCGGGCCACAGCGCCTGGTGCTGCGCCTCCTCGCGGTCACTGAGGACGTCGAGACTGCAGTCGAGTCCACGCAGCGGCGCAGCTCGTGGCGCCAGCGCACGACAGTGTCGGCCACGGCGTCAGACGCCACGGTGAAGAGCACACGCAGCACACCGCCCCCGCGTGGCTCCACGCCGATGCCCCCGACGGCAGGCTTGGCGTTGAGGAGCGACGCGGACACGACGCCACCATCAGCCGGCTCCCGCCGGCCGGTGCCGCCGTAGAGGAAGCGCACGACATCCGTAGCCAGGCGGACGGGCAGGCTGGTGCCGTCCTCGGCAGCTGCAGCGATCCGCTCCGCCGCCGCCGCCGTCGCCTCCTCTTCATCCATCCGCCTGCCACCGCCCGCGAGGAACCAGTTGGCGCCGCGTGCCACCGGGATGGACAGCACGAAGCTGCGGCGCAGCGACGTGTCGCCCACACGCGCAGGCAGCCCCCCCCGGCGGGAGGGGCCGCGCGCAGATGCGGCACGCGTGGCGCCCGACGCAGGCCGCTCCGTCGCCGCCCCCCCCCCCCTGACGCCACAGGGGCGGCAGCAGCAGCGGGCCGGGCAAGCTGAGCAGCCTCGGCAGCAGGCGCAGCGCGGGGCGCCGCACTGTGGGCCGCATGGCCGGCCCGCGCGCGGGCGGGCTCTGCATGCGGCATCTGCATGGGCGCCCCCGGGACTTGTAGCTTGACCTTTTGTGGGCCTTGAGCCTTGTTTCTCTAAGTCCCACTGGAGCTTTGGAACCGTACGTGTGACCGCCAGAAGTGGATTGTAACCAAACATCATCATCATTATTGTAAAACTCTCATCTCATCATCATTATTCTTCCTCGGTTCCTCTATTTGGTCTGGGGAATTTGGCTCTCAGAACTGTGTGGGTAGTATTATTTGCGGTCCGTCACAGCGCTGCCTGTGCTGGGGGGAAGACGCGCCTCGCTGGCTTTAGAACGAAGCAAAACACAGTGTGTGGGTCTTGTGTTTTTACTCAGGGTCTAGGCGCTCCTGTTGTTTACGCTTTCAACGGTCCGGGGCATGGCATGACATGGCGCGTCTGCTTTTCGCGGGTGTGCAGCCAGATAAGGGCACGCAGCTACTAGCACACTCCACACACAAAACGCGCCAGAGGAACTCTGGCGCTTTTGTGTGGGGTGTGTGGAGTGTGGAGTGTGGAAGTCGCATGCATGGCACCACCCCAACGACGACGACGACCCCAAGCAGACACCAACCCAAGCAGACACCAACCCAAGCAAGCCCACGGTCGCGGCGTAAATGAACAAGCTTGCGCGGGCTTACGAGATCGAGGTACATGGTGTGTTCGTCACGATCGTCCGCGTTCGCGCAGGCGTGGGAATCGCAAGGGCACGCGCTCAGAGCATGGACTTTGAGATCGACGAGGCAAGCGACGCGCTGGCTGAGGCATGCAACGTCTTTCTTGCAGCGGCACGCACTGGGGATCTGTCCACCCTGCAGCGACTGAAGTGGTGGCACTGGAGCACTGACATGGCAATCGTGATCGGCTGCTTGGCAGCAGCTGACGGGCAGGGCGTCACCGCCCTCATGCATGCGGCACGATTTGGACAGGTGGACGCCATGCGGCTGCTGCTCGACCACCCGTCTGCCGACCCAGCGGTCATGCTGATGCGAGCAGATGACGATGGCTGGTCCGCCATGCTGTGGGCTTCCCATGGTGGGGTGGAGGCTGTCAGACTGCTACTCGGCCACCCGTCAACCGCAGCAGACATGATCATGCGTGCAGCTAGCGATGGTACCAACGCGCTTATGCTGGCTTCTCAAAACGGCAATGCGGCTGCTGCTCGACCACCCGTCTGCCGACAAAGCAGTCATGATGAGCGCAGCCAGCGATGGCTACACTGCTCTGGGGTAGGCTGGGCAACAAGGCCAGGTGGATGCCATGCGCGCGCTGCTCGACCACACGCCTGCCGGTTCGACCCATGGCACCGCCCTCATGGCGGCTGCTCAAGGAGGCCACGGGGATGCTATCAGCCTGTTGCTCGAGCACTTGTCAGACAATCCATCAGACAACGCAGCAGCTATGCTGACCGCCCTCAGTTTCGCTGCTCAGTGTGGCCATGTGAACGCCATGCGCCTGCTGCTGGACCACCCATCGGCCGACCCCGCAGCCATGATGGCATTCAACGGTGACACTGGCTGTTCTGTGTTCATCGATGCTGCGCAGTTTTCAGCTGGTAGTGAAGGCGGCGATGCGGCCGTGGGCACTCTAGGGCCCCCTGCCTCCTGCGCCCCCTGCTGTTCCTTCTGCGCCGTGTCACGATGCAGCCGCAACTGTGCGACGCCCAGGAGGCCTACATGCACAAGTTGATGGCGTTGCTGCAGAACGACCCACAGCCGGACGCGCAGTTTCACGAAGACGAAGACCAGCCCGATGATGCCGCAAACCGCGTCGAGTGCAAGCGCCTCGTAATGCAGTTCTAGTTTATCCACGGAACAAGCTCGACGCCAGGGGGCCATCGTGATCCTGGCGGTTGCGCAGCAGCACCTGCCGTGGCGCTGAGCTCGGGTTGTACTTTATGCACCCAGCGCCAGGCGTCAGCCCCCTACACACCCACACCCACACTTTGATGTTCCTTGTGTTATCTTTCACACATGGCAAGCTGCACACCCTGTAACCTTATGATATTTCAAACTCATGTATGCATCACCATGATCTTTGCTGGAACAAGCCCCCTATTGTTTGAAGAAGATCACACGTGCGAGTGTGCATGCCAACGGTCTGATTGCTCAGGTGGTGGAGGTTGTTATCCTCTTACAGACCTGCCTGTGATCTTACACGCCGGCACGCATCAAGTCCAGCTGTCCGCGTGAGTGCAGCATCTACCGCCGCTTGGGCTTTGGCCCCGCAGTCGACGCGACTTTGGCGGTGCTTGCCTTCCTGCGGCTGCCACCCCCACCGTCGCTGGCAGGCGTGTGGCAGAGAAAGCGGTGCCCTGCCTGCTCCTCCTTCTCCTGCTCCTCCACCCGCCCGCGCTGACGCGTGCATTCCTGCGTGCAAGTGGTTACTGCGCTGCGCTGGGGTGTTGCTGTGCGGCACTAAGCCTCTTAACTCGTATGCGTCCGGCCGCACTGCGTGCATGGCACCGCGCCTCCGCGTGGCACGTGCGTCTTCAGCTCCCGGCACACTCGCAGCGCTGGAACCAGGATTCTGCCCACAGCGCAATCTGTTGCAGTGGGAGCAGTCCAGCTCCAGCATGTCTTTGGATCGGATTGATGATAATGATGGATGTTATGCGCGCGGCCCCTCCCGCCGGGGGTATAAAGTATAAAGTACAACCCGAGCTCAGCGCCACGGCAGGTGCTGCTGCGCAACCGCCAGGATCACGATGGCCCCCTGGCGTCGAGCTTGTTCCGTGGATAAACTAGAACTGCATTACGAGGCGCTTGCACTCGACGCGGTTTGCGGCATCATCGGGCTGGTCTTCGTCTTCGTGAAACTGCGCGTCCGGCTGTGGGTCGTTCTGCAGCAACGCCATCAACTTGTGCATGTAGGCCTCCTGGGCGTCGCACAGTTGCGGCTGCATCGTGACACGGCGCAGAAGGAACAGCAGGGGGCGCAGGAGGCAGGGGGCCCTAGAGTGCCCACGGCCGCATCGCCGCCTTCACTACCAGCTGAAAACTGCGCAGCATCGATGAACACAGAACAGCCAGTGTCACCGTTGAATGCCATCATGGCTGCGGGGTCGGCCGATGGGTGGTCCAGCAGCAGGCGCATGGCGTTCACATGGCCACACTGAGCAGCGAAACTGAGGGCGGTCAGCATAGCTGCTGCGTTGTCTGATGGATTGTCTGACAAGTGCTCGAGCAACAGGCTGATAGCATCCCCGTGGCCTCCTTGAGCAGCCGCCATGAGGGCGGTGCCATGGGTCGAACCGGCAGGCGTGTGGTCGAGCAGCGCGCGCATGGCATCCACCTGGCCTTGTTGCCCAGCCTACCCCAGAGCAGTGTAGCCATCGCTGGCTGCGCTCATCATGACTGCTTTGTCGGCAGACGGGTGGTCGAGCAGCAGCCGCATTGCCGTTTTGAGAAGCCAGCATAAGCGCGTTGGTACCATCGCTAGCTGCACGCATGATCATGTCTGCTGCGGTTGACGGGTGGCCGAGTAGCAGTCTGACAGCCTCCACCCCACCATGGGAAGCCCACAGCATGGCGGACCAGCCATCGTCATCTGCTCGCATCAGCATGACCGCTGGGTCGGCAGACGGGTGGTCGAGCAGCAGCCGCATGGCGTCCACCTGTCCAAATCGTGCCGCATGCATGAGGGCGGTGACGCCCTGCCCGTCAGCTGCTGCCAAGCAGCCGATCACGATTGCCATGTCAGTGCTCCAGTGCCACCACTTCAGTCGCTGCAGGGTGGACAGATCCCCAGTGCGTGCCGCTGCAAGAAAGACGTTGCATGCCTCAGCCAGCGCGTCGCTTGCCTCGTCGATCTCAAAGTCCATGCTCTGAGCGCGTGCCCTTGCGATTCCCACGCCTGCGCGAACGCGGACGATCGTGACGAACACACCATGTACCTCGATCTCGTAAGCCCGCGCAAGCTTGTTCATTTACGCCGCGACCGTGGGCTTGCTTGGGTTGGTGTCTGCTTGGGTTGGTGTCTGCTTGGGGTCGTCGTCGTCGTTGGGGTGGTGCCATGCATGCGACTTCCACACTCCACACTCCACACACCCCACACAAAAGCGCCAGAGTTCCTCTGGCGCGTTTTGTGTGTGGAGTGTGCTAGTAGCTGCGTGCCCTTATCTGGCTGCACACCCGCGAAAAGCAGACGCGCCATGTCATGCCATGCCCCGGACCGTTGAAAGCGTAAACAACAGGAGCGCCTAGACCCTGAGTAAAAACACAAGACCCACACACTGTGTTTTGCTTCGTTCTAAAGCCAGCGAGGCGCGTCTTCCCCCCAGCACAGGCAGCGCTGTGACGGACCGCAAATAATACTACCCACACAGTTCTGAGAGCCAAATTCCCCAGACCAAATAGAGGAACCGAGGAAGAATAATGATGATGAGATGAGAGTTTTACAATAATGATGATGATGTTTGGTTACAATCCACTTCTGGCGGTCACACGTACGGTTTCAAAGCTCCAGTGGGACTTAGAGAAACAAGGCTCAAGGCCCACAAAAGGTCAAGCTACAAGTCCCGGGGGCGCCCATGCAGATGCCGCATGCAGAGCCCGCCCGCGCGCGGGCTGGCCATGCGGCCCACAGTGCGGCGCCCCGCGCTGCGCCTGCTGCCGAGGCTGCTCAGCCTGCCCGGCCCGCTGCTGCTGCCGCCCCTGTGGCGTCGGCGGGGGGGGCCGGCGACGGAGCGGCCTGCGTCGGGCGCCACGCGTGCCGCATCTGCGCGCGGCCCCTTCCGCCGGGGGGGGCTGCCTGCGCGTGTGGGCAACACGTCGCTGCGCCGCAGCTTCGTGCTGTCCATCCCGGTGGCACGCGGCGCCAACTGGTTCCTCGCGGGCGGTGGCAGGCGGATGGATGAAGAGGAGGCGACGGCGGCGGCGGCGGAGCGGATCGCTGCAGCTGCCGAGGACGGCACCAGCCTGCCCGTCCGCCTGGCTACGGATGTCGTGCGCTTCCTCTACGGCGGCACCGGCCGGCGGGAGCCGGCTGATGGTGGCGTCGTGTCCGCGTCGCTCCTCAACGCCAAGCCTGCCGTTGGGGGCATCGGCGTGGAGCCACGCGGGGGCGGTGTGCTGCGTGTGCTCTTCACCGTGGCGTCTGACGCCGTGGCCGACACTGTCGTGCGCTGGCGCCACGAGCTGCGCCGCTGCGTAGACTCGACTGCAGTCTTCGACGTCCTCAGTGACCGCGAGGAGGCGCAGCACCAAGCGCTGTGGCCCGCTTTCCTCGCCGCCAAGGTTGCGGGGAAGCGGGCGCAGTTCCACCGCGCGCGCCTCGTCGTTGACGGCGAGCGGGTGCCTGCACCTGCTTGCTAGATGGCATTCCCTCTGGGGGTGTTTTTGAAGGGGAGGTGGCGCCACACGCGTGCGGTGGCGGGTGCGGTGTGGTCGCCGAGTAGAGTGCTGCGGCGGGTGTGCTACTAGCCCCGCTTCCGGTGGTCTGTGGGAGGGCTTTTTGGTCCCTTCATGGTTTTATACCTTGGGTCCGCCCTCTGGCCATTTGAGGGGCTGGGTGTGCAGCCTGCACAGTGGTGCTGCTTGCTTGGCGCCCGCCACCAAGTGTGGATGGCGTTACCGTGGGCTACTTGTAGCTTGACCTTTTGTGGGCCTTGAGCCTTGTTTCTCTAAGTCCCACTGGAGCTTTGGAACCGTACGTTTGACCGCCAGAAGTGGATTGTAAAACTCTCATCATCAAAGTAGCCCACGGTAACGCCATCCACACTTGGTGGCGGGCGCCAAGCAAGCAGCAACACTGTGCAGGCTGCACACCCAGCCCCTCAAATGGCCAGAGGGCGGACCCAAGGTATAAAACCATGAAGGGACCAAAAAGCCCTCCCCCAGACCACCGGAAGCGGGGCTAGTAGCACACCCGCCGCAGCACTCTACTCAGCGACCACACCGCACCCGCCACTGCGCGCGTGTGGCGCCACCTCCCCTTCAAAAACACCCCCAGAGGGGATGCCAACTAGCAAACAGGTGCAGCCACCCGCTCGCTGTCAACCACGAGGCGCGCGCGGTGGAACTGCGCCCGCTTGCCCGCAGCCTTGGCGGCGAGGAAAGCGGGCCACAGCGCCCGGTGCCGCGCCTCCTCGCGGTCACTGAGCACGTCGAAGACCGCAACCTGCCTCTGGCGCAGCTTCCAGCGCCAGCGCACGACAGTGTCTGCCACGGCACCAGACGCCACGGTGAAGAGCACACGCAGCACGCCGCCCCCGCGCGGCTCCACACCGATGCCCCTGACGGCAGGTTTGGCGTTGATGAACGACGCGGACACGACGCCGCCACCAGCCGGCCCATCCCAGTTGCCAGTGTTGTCGTGCATAAAGCGCACGATGTTCGTGGCCAAACGGACAGGCATGCTAACGCCGGCCGCGGCGTCCGCGGCGCGCCGCCGTGCTTCCTCCGCGTCGTCGGCGAAGCAGCCGCTGAACACGTCATTAGCATGGCCGCATCCGTCGCCGCCCGTGACGAACACGATGGCGTCCTCCACAGAGATCGACGCCACGAAACTGAGGCGCAGCGACGCGTCGCCCACATGCGCGGGCAGCCCCCCCCGACGGCAGGGGCCGCGCGCAGATGCGGCTCGCGCGGCGCCCGCCGCAGCAGGCCGCTCCGCCGCCGGCGCGCCCGCCGCCGACGCCACAGGGGCGGCAGCAGCAGCAGGCCGGGCAGGCTGAGCAGCCTTGGCAGCAGGCGCCGCGCGGGGCGCACTGTGGGTCGCATGAAGAAGTATGTGCGACGGCAAGCAGCTTGTCAGCGCCCCCTTCCGAATACTTATCTCTGAAGCGCCCGCGCATCCCATGCAGTTGCGGGTGCTTGGCTCTTCATATCAGGTCCAGCTAGCTGCGGGTGCCATCCATCCACTGGTGCAGCTGCTGGGAAGCAGCATCTGGTAATTTTAACGAGGTCGCCAAGCCCCATTTTTATTATTATTATCACTGGTGACATAATTAGCATTCTGGGCGTGCGCCTGGTCGACCTGCACAGATTAACTTATATTTGGCAGGCGTGCGACACTGAGCCAATTGAGAGCCTTGTGGCAAAGCGATCAATGCAGTGGCTAGGCCATGTGATGCGCATGCCGGCTTCTCGTCTTCCTCGTACGACTTTTGACTGCACAATGGATGTGGCTCGGCAGCAAGGCCGGCCTCCAGCCTCCTCCCGACACTATTTTCTTGAGCTACTGATTCAGCAGCTAGGCGAAACTAGTGGCACTCGTTCTGATTGGAAGACTTTTTCGGACACGGCGTTTGAGCGTGCTCAGGATAGGGTCGGGTGGAGAGCCGTGGTGTACGGTCCGGCTGCCCCTCAGGCGCCGGCCCCTCCACCACGGCGGTCAAGTAGATTGGCAAGCGCCACTTGACCCCCTATCCCCTAGAAGCAGTTAGGACCTATTTTGGAGGCGTCGCACAATAGCTCTCCTTTTTGCTCTGGGACTACACTTTTGCTCTGGGACTACACGTTTGCTCTGGGACTGCACAGGCAGCCGGCTGGTGGCTACCGCCCCTCACAAGTAATTGTTAGGGCCAGAACTGGACTTGGGTCTAGGCGGTGGTACTAGGACTAGAGGTAGTCTTTGCTGGAAAGCCGATGTAACTGTAACTGACATAAATAGGGATCGGCAAATAACATCGCCGGCCCGCGACATCACGTTAGTGTTTTGTTATGTCATAAAAAATAAAAAAATAAACACAACATTCGCATGTTATCTCACTGAAATCCTTTTCTTTTTCCCTGAGGCTGGTACAGTAATTCGCTGTGGTGTCAGGGAGCGTGCTGCCGGTGTCCAATCTTTTTTCTTTTTTTTCCCCACAGAGTTTGGGCCAAATCCAGTTACATGACGTGCAGAACGCGTAAACGCGCGGCGTCAACACCCTCTCCTACGCTCCTTTTTCCCCCCCCCCCCCTCCTATCTGCATGCATGCATGTAATATATGTTACTCCTCCTCCTCCCCGTCCCTTCCCTCCCCCCCTCCTCCTTTGCGTCCGAGTCCACCGCCTCGCCCTCCGAGTCCACCACCTCAGGCAGCTCGCGAGGGCACTTGCAATTGGGGGGCGCGCGCCCCGCGCCGCTGCCATTGTGGCGTGGCCCAGCGCCGCTGCCCCCCGCCGCCGCCGTGACCCCCGCGCCGCTGCCCCTGGCCCCCGTGTCCCCCCGCGCCGCTGCCCCCAGTTCCCGCCGCAGCCCCAGCCGCTGCCTTTGTGGGGTGGCCTCGCGGCCGGCCGCCGCCGCGGCCGCGGCCGCAGCCCCCCTGCCGCGCGTGCCCCTGCCGCCGACGTCCCCGGGGGGGAAGGGCGGCCGGCCGCGTTGAGGCCAGCATCCGTCAGCCCCTCCCACTCGCCGTAGTGCTGAGCGGGGTCAGGCACGATGTGCGGGGACTGCCGCCGCACCTTGAAGTCGTATCAGTCCCTGTGCTGATGCTTGACGCCTTGATGTGCGCTGTCTGTGGGCGGCCGCCCGATGTCACAACCTCCTCAACTTGTGCACCATCTAGTCCTCCTCCTCCTCCTCCTCTCACTGCTCCCTTTCCTCCTCTGCACCCAAATCCCCCGCCTACCCTTCCTACTCCAAGCTAGCAACATGGTGCCGAGGCTGCTGGGGGAGTTCATCGGGGGGATTTTCCCTCCACAAGTTCAACTGCACACCAAGATGTGTAAATGTAAAGCAAAAAAGCAGAACCTGGTGCCCTTCCCCTTTTCACGAGCTTTCCAGAGTGCTCAACCCTGGCTCAACCCCGCTGAAATCCATTGAGTCTATCATTTTTACATTTTCAGCGAAATTTTCCGAAAAACATGTCCTCGGCCGCTCATAACGTTATTTTTATGTTATAACATCACAAATAGCATAAAAAAACATGTTATGCCGACCCTTAGACATGAAGGTTTTTTTTAGTGTGGGCAAGAATATTCAAAGTTAGGGCAAGGTGGGGGATGTCGCGACACTTTGTTGTACATTTCGTGTGGTTAAGGTACCAACAGCTTCCTCTTGACGAGCGCAGTTGATTTGCAACCTTGCGGGTGAGTTAGGGTACACCCAGGAATTCCCACACCTAGACAGGGGACCACCGAGCGCGCATCAGTGCAGATGCACCAGAAGCATGCGACGGCAGTGCTAGGCTAGCTGTTCCACCGCTACAAGAGATCAAGGTTGGAGGCCACCGCCCAAGTAGCCAGGGGTGTCAGAGGAGCTGTTGAGGTTTGGTACCCACCAAGTTCCTCCCAATTCTCGGCGTCCACTTCATGATAGGATGAGCGACTGCGCGACTGCGGTTCCTGGTAGCTGCTAGGAACCGCAGTCTCTTCCTCTCTGCAGAGAGGAAGAGACGGACGCAGCAGCGGCGCTCTGACGCAACGCGTCTGCTGGGCGGTTCTCCCATCAGCGACATCCGCAGCTCCATGGTGGGGTCTTAGTCTAGGCCTTAATTCACGCCCCGGGGTCCTCCGGGCGCGCACATGTAAAACCTGTTCAACCATGGTGGGGTAGGTTGCACGCCGTCTGCATATTCTAGCGGGTGGTGGGCACAGGTCTGAGCACGCGAAGTGGTGTTGAGTACAGTGATGCTGATGATGGACGTTACAGTCAGGGACACCTCTAAAGTCGTATGAGACCGTGCTTGGCGCGTAAAGCCTGAGCACCAAACTGGGATGGCTGCCTGCTAATGGTGGTATGGGACCCCCACTCTGTTTAGGCGTGGCACACCACCCCCGCGGCCGTACACTGAAGTGCAGTGCTTTTTCGATTGGGCGGTTGACCGCCATGGGTTGTTCGGCTGAAATCATGAATTGTTTACTTCAGGGTTCACATGGGTTCACCACCCGTTTTTTCCGTTTTCTTTTGTTTTTTTCCCGTTATGTCTGGGGGGCAGCTCCCGGCAGCCGGTGGCCGGACTGTAAGAATTCATTAATTGAAATCACTTGAGGAAGCACTACTGAAGTGCCAAGCTTTGCAGAGCGTGGGCACATCCTCAAGACGGGCCGCGACCTCTTTACGTGTTTTGGAGATTTGTAACTGGAACGTCTACCAGCTTGCACAGGATTCTCGACCTGCTGCCATTTACCCGGCTCTGGCCATAAGCTTACCCCTTGTTGTTGAACCGAGTACGGCATTGTACGCGTCACAGGCCCCCTGCCCCCCTGTGTGTGTAGGGGGGGGGTGCACTGGGGGCTCGGTGAGGGGCACACCCCCAGCGCTTACTAAGTTAGGGCTGGAAAAGGCGGGCTCAGTAGCCAAACAGGAGACATTTAAGAGGACTCGGAATATCAAGAGTTATAGTCAAACGCCAACTCAGCTTGAATGATGTTTGGGCAGATCTGTTAAGAGGTGAGACAGCAAGCTTGTTCCCCCGCCCATACACTATGTTCCGAGGTCGTCATCTTTGAGGCAGTCGTCGCGTGTGAGACCCAACGTGGGCGTTTCTCAGGTGCCGCCAGCTGCAGTGGTCCCAGGTTCGATTGTAACACACATGTTGCCCATGCCCGTCCATACACTGCAAACACCACTGCGTCCGTCACAGTCGTGCTACACCACTGCACTGCAACATCACTGCATGAGCTGCACGCGGTCGTACAGCTTACACTTCTTCAAATCGCACACCACCGCAACAGTTACGACTAGCTGTACAGCCGTTGCACATGTTGCTGTACAGCTGTTGCACATGAGCTGCCAGCAGTCGTACAGCTCGCTCTTCTTCTCTTCGCACGCCACCGCATTTACTACCGCAACAGCTGTGCAACACCACTACGCTCGCAACAGCCGTGCAACAGCCGTGCAGCATCACTGCATGAGCTGCCCGCGGTCGTACAGCTTGCGCTTCTTCTCGTCGCGCAGCACGTCGTACGCCATCTGCAGCTTCTGGAACTTGACGTGCGCCGACTTGCGCTCCTCCTCGCCCTTGCCCACCATCCTGTGCATTGGGTTGATCGAGGTTTTGTGGGGTCAACACTGAGGCGCCCCACGTGGATTGGGGTGGTTGAGGCCAGGTGCAGCAAGGGTGCATCTGGAATTTGACGTGCGCAGACTTGCGCTCCTCCTCGCCCTTGCCCACCATCCGGTGCATTGGGTTGATTGAGGTTTTGTGGGGTTAACACAGCAGCGCTCCACCCACGTGTTCCCTGCTCAGGGCGCATGGATTTGGGTGGGTGAGGCAGGGGCCCTACCACAGCCCCCTGTAGTGTTACCCCGGGTTACCCTCTACACCCACAGTGTAATTGCTTTGTTACAAGGCACTACAAATTTGCGCAAACTGTAGTGCCTTGTAACAAAGCAATTACACTGTGGGTGTAGAGGGTAACCCCGGGGTAACACTAGGGGGCTGTGGTAGGGGGGGCAGAATGGCAGACAAAGTCACGCTCCTCCTCGCCCCACACCTCGCCCTTGCCCACCCTTCTGCGCATTGGGTTGATTTAGGTTTTGTGGGTGGGTTTAGTGCAGGGATGGGTAGTACGGCATTTCGGGACCATTTGTTGCCTGTCAACGTCTTTCATCACCACCACTGTATGGGTGCAGCGCGTGCGCCTTGGACGCCACTTTCGACCGAGCGCCAGCACGCGAGCAATGCACCATCACATCCAACTGTAAGATCCAGCACGATGCACTCACCCACCCACCACCACCCCGCACCTGTCTAGGTGCAGCAGCATCGCCTGCGTCTTGAACGCCGCTTGCAACTGAGTGCCAGCTCGCGAGCAATGCCCCATCACACCCGACTGTAAGATCCAGCATGAAACACTCGCAACACCCGCCACCCCTGTCACCTGTCTGGGTGCAGCAGCATCGCATGCGCCTTGCACGCCGTCTTGATGGCGTCCACACTCGCGCACACCCGACACCATGCTACCCCATCCAGCGCGCACACCCACCCACCCACCCACCACCCCTCACCTGTCTGGGTGCAGCAGCACCGCCTGCGCCTCGAACACTGCTTTCAACCGAGCGCCAGCACACACATATTGCATGATAACACCCGAATGCACCGTAACCCCGCACCTGTCTGGGAGCAGCAGCATCGCTGTGCGCATTGAACGTTGTCTTCACGGCATCTATCTACACTCACGCGCACCCATCACAATCTACCCACACGCAACGTACGCACCTGAAGCACCCGCCGACTACCGCTGACCCGTCTTTTTGCAGCAGCATCGCGGGCGCCCTGGACGTCTTCAAAGCGTCCACACTCGCCCACACCACACACAATCTACCCACATCCAACGCAAACGCGGGCGCACTGGGGCAGCATTGTGTGCGCCCTGAGCGCCGCTTTCAACTGAGCGCCAGCGCGCGAGCAATGCACCATCACACCCGACTGTGAGATCCAGCACGGTGCTCCCACCCACCACCCACCACCACCCTCCTCACCTGTCAGGATGATAAAACAGCGCCTGCGCTTTGAACGTCGCTTTCAACCGAGCGCCAGCACGCGAGCAATGCACCATGACACCCGACTGTCAGATCCAGCATGATACACCCACCCACCCACCCACCACCTCTCACCAGTCTGGGTGAAGCAGCATCGCGTGCGCATTGAACGCCGCTTTCGACCGAGCGCCATCACACAAACAGCGCACCACCACACCCGACTGTGAGATCCAGCATGATACGCCCACTTACCCACCCTCCACCTCGCACCTGTCTGGGTGAAGGTGCATCGCGTGCGCCCTGAACGCTGCCTTCGACCGAGCGCCAGCACGCGAGCAATGCACCATCACACCAGACAGTGAGATCCAGCATGATACGCCCACCCACCCACCCACAACCCCCCTCACCTGTCCGGGTGATTGAACAGTGCCTGCGCCTTGAACGACGCTTTCGACCGAGCGCCAGCACACGCATAATGCACGACAACACCCGAATGCACCACAACCCCGCACCTGTCTGGGTGCAGCAGCATCGCCTGCGCCTTGAACGCCGTCTTGATGGCGTCCAGGCTCTCACGCTTCTCTGGGTCGTCCAGGTCAAGCAGCCGGTAGTAGCCGAGGAAGTCCCTGCGTTGTTTTGCAGTTTCCTTTGAGTTTCATTTATTTATTTTTATTTTGTAATTCCAACGTATCGGGTGCATGGTTCAGTTCAAATGCGTTTTTGTGCCCTTCAACGGTATTTGCTCGCGATTTCTTGATGGCGTCCAGGCTTTCGCGCTTCTCTAGGTCGTCTTAGTCGACCAGCCGGTAGTAGCCCAGAAAGTCCCTGCTTTTTTTGCAGTTTTTTTTTGCGTATTTTCTTGTAAGTTTCTTGCATCGGTTTCGTGGTTCAGTTCAAATGCGTTTTTTTGCGTTTTTCGACGGTCTTTGCTCGTATTTTCTTGATGGTGTCCAGGCTCTCGCGCTTCTCGGGGTTGTCCTTGTCGACCAGCCGGTAGTAGTCGCGGAAGTCCCTGCGTTTTTTTGGCGATGCATTTGTGTGTTTATTTCTTTCACGCTTTATTTCCTTGATGGCTCGCGCTCCTCTGGGTCGTCCAGGTCCAGCAGCCAGTAGCAGCCGGGGAAGTCCCTGCGTTTTTGTATTTTTTTTAGTTTGTATCAAATTCCTTGCATCAGTTCAGTTCAAATGCACGTTTTTTTTGCGTTTTCGACGGTCTTTGCTCGTGGCTTCTTGATGGTGTTCCAGGCTCTCGCGCTTCTCGGGGTCGTCCAGGTCAAGCAGCCGGTAGTAGCCGAGGAAGTCCCTGCGTTTTTGTATTTTTTTAGTTTGTATCAAATCCCTTGCATCAGTTCAGTTCAAATGCACGTTTTTTTTGCGTTTTCGACGGTCTTTGCTCGTGGCTTCTTGATGGTGTTCCAGGCTCTCGCGCTTCTCGGGGTCGTCCAGGTCAAGCAGCCGGTAGTAGCCGAGGAAGTCCCTGCATTTGTTTGGCGATGCGTTTGTGTGTTGATTTCTTTCACGCTCTATTTCCTTGATGGCTCGCGCTTCTCTGGGTCGTCCAAATCGAGCAGCCGGTAGTAGCCGAGGAGGTCTCTGAGTTTTTTTATTTTATTTTTGTGAGTGTTTTTCAAGTTCCTTGCATCGATTTCGTGGTTCAGATCAAATGCGTTTTTTGTGCTTTTCGACGGACTTTGCTCGTGTTTTCTTCATGGCGTCAAGGCTCTCGCGGGTCTCTTTGTCGACCAGCCGGTAGTAGCCGAGGAAGTCCCTGCGTTTGTTTGGCGATGCATTTGTGTGATTACTTCTACTCAGTTAGTTTCCTTGATGGCTCGCACTTGCCGGGGTTGTGCAAGAGCAGCTGGTAGTAGCCGAGGAAGTCCCTGCAGTTTTCCTGGCGCATTTGTGTGTGTTAACAGGTGCTTCTCATGAGTCTCCCGGTGTGTGTGTGGGGTGTGTGGGGTGGGGGGAGCAGTTTCCTTCTTTCCAGGTGTATTTCCTTGATGGCTCACACTTCTCTGGGGTCGCGTCCAATTGGAGCAGCCAGTACTAGCCGAGGAGGTCCGTACGTTTTGGCAGTGTTGCGTTTTTCAACGTTGCCTGTTGCGGGTTGACGGCGTTTGCGGCTTGCGTTTTGTTTTGGGATGATTGATGCTGTTGTCAGTTGGTTTGTTCGTGTTATTTTAGGGTCCAGGCTCTCACGTTTCTTTGGGTCATCTTAGTCGACCAGCCGGGTAGTAGCTGAGGAAGTGCCTGCGTTGTTTTGCACGTTTCTTTGAGTTTTTTAGATATAATTTCCATGCATCGGCTTCGTGGTTCAGTTCAAATGCGGTTGACGTGCTTTTCGACGCTCTTTGCTCATGTTATTTTAGGGCGTCCAGACTCTCACGCTTTTCTGGGTCGTCCAGGTCGAGCAGCCAATAGTAGCCGAGTAAGGGCCCCTTCTCATCCAGCCGAAATCGGCAGTTTTCGACTGTTTCGGCAGTTTTTGCGTTCCCACCAAGCAGCCTGAGGCCCTGGCCTTGCCATTGTAGGAATTTGCCAATCCATCGCCGGTGGGACCACAGGTTTGGCAGTTTGACTGTCCCAAACTGTCGAGCCTTGCCGACCCAAACTGCCGACTCGGCTGGGTGGGAAGGGGCCCTAAGTCCCTGCGTTTTTGTTTGCGTTTGTTGCAACTTTTCCAGGGTCCATGCATCGGCGTCGTGGTTCAGTGCAAACGCGTTTTTGTGTGTTTCTCGACGCCTTTAGCTTGCGTTCTCTTGATGGCGTCAAGGCTCTCACGCTCGTCCAGGTCCAGCAGGCCGGCAGTAGCCGAGGAAATCCTTGCAGTTGTTGCGTTGCATTGATCAACTCCTGGTTGTTCAAACCTTGGTCAAACCTTCAGGTCAAACCCCGATCAAACCGCAGTCAAAACCTAGGTCAAAACCCCGGTCAAACCCCCAGTCAAACCCACTTGGCTTGCCCGTACCCCTGCCCTCCCGTCCCGTGTCCATACGCCCCCCCCATGGTCAAGCCCTGGTTGGTCAAACCTTCAGGTCAAACCCCGATGAAACCCCGGTCAAACTCCGGTCAAAACCCGAATCAAACCCCCGGGTCAAACCCACCTGGCTTGCCCATACCCCTGCCCTCCCGTGCCATGTCGCGGGCTGCGGCGCGAAGACTCGCGCTCGCTCGCACCTGTGTGTGTGTGTGTGTGTGTGTGTGTGGCACTTGTCCCGGGCGGTGCGCCTGTGAACCCCGACTATGTGTGTGCGCGCGTGTGTGTGTGTGTGTGTGTGTGTGTGTGTTTGCTGCATGGGCCGTAATCCAGGTTGCCCGTGCGGTGGGAACTGTAACGAATGTCCCTATCTCTCCGTGTTTGCTGCGAAGCGAACCATCGCGCTCGCTCGCACCTGTGTGTGTGTGTGCGCATGTGTGTGTGCGTGTGTGTGTGCGTGCGTGTGTGTGTGTGTGTTAGTGTGTGTGTGTGTGCTTGTGTGTGCATGTGTGTGTGTGTGTGTATGTGTGTGTGTGTGTGTGTGCATGTGTGTGTGTGTGTGTGTATGTGTGTGTGTCTGTGTCACAAATATACTGATACATAAGGCTCCCCCTTTCACACACAAACACGCAAACCCACAACCCACACCCACACGCTTTCACCCACCAGAACTGTGCCATGCCTGCTGCTGCCTGGCCTGCTCCCCTGCCGCCGCCGCGTGCGCGGCCGCTGCCGCCAGCCCCGCGCGGTGGCGCGCGCGCTCGAGCGGGCGCCCCGCCTGCGTTGTTGCACGAGCGATTGGTTTGGAGGGAAGCAGGGAATGTGCGCGTAGCGCGTGGTTGGTTTGTGGTGGGTGGCTGGGTGGGAGGTAGGGAGGGGTGGGCGGGTGGGTGGGTGGGGGAGGGGATGCTTCTCCGTGCGCCGCCGCGCCTGCCGCTACCACTGCGTCTCCGGAATGCATTTTCCGTTGTTTTGGGGTTTGTCGCAGGCAGGTAATAGATACGTAAATCGCACGCACCTGCTGGTGCCTCAGGCGCAGCGCCTTTTCCCCGTTCACTTCTCCCCCCCCATAAGCCCATCACCCGAGCGATGCCTTGGAAACAGACCTAATTACACACTCTGCTAGATCACATTGAGATCCAATGAATGAGATCAACTCGCACCTGCTGGCGCCACAGCCGCAGCGCCTCTTTCCGCTTCAACTCTGGGTCCCAGTTCCACGGCTCGTCGGCCTCCCACCTGCAAGTTTGGACATCAAGGGAGTTGGGATTGGATTCAAATTCGGATTCAAATCAAACTCACTCAAACTGTTTGGAGTTTGGACACCAAAAGAGTTGGGATTCTTGGTTGGGGATGAGGTCGAGAATGGAAACAAACTTATGTAAATCACAGACGACAGGTTGACACAGATATACAGAGGTGCATACACCTAAGAGCGACAATTCGAAAATGCGTGACCTCTGGGGCCCAGTTCCAGGGCTCATCGGCCTGCGTCAAGGGAATTGAATTTGGACATGGCGCTTCGCACATACAGACATGCGCCGGAACACACAGGCACACAGCGCATGCACACGCAGATTGAGCGAGGGATGGAGAGGGTGAGAGAGAGAGAGGGAGAGAGAGGGAGAGAGAAGGGGAGAGAGGGGGAGAGAGGGAGAGAGAGGGAGAGAGAAGGGGAGAGAAGGGGGCAGAGGGAGAGAGGGAGAAAGAGAGGGAGAGAGAGGGAGAGAGAGGGAGAGAGAGGGAAAGAGAGGGAGAGAGAGGGAGAGAGAGGGAGAGAGAAGGGGAGAGGGGGGGGAGAGGGAGAGAGCGGCAGAGAGAGGGAGGGAGAGAGGGAGAGGGAGAGAGAGGGAGAGAGAGGAGAGAGAGGAGAGAAGAGGGAGAGAGAGAGAGGGAGAGAGAGTGAGAGGGAGAGAGTGAGAGAGAGGGAGAGGGGGAGAGAGAGAGGGAGAGAGAGAGGGAGAGAGGGAGAGAGAGGGAGAGAGAGGGAGAAGGAGAGGGGGGGGGGGGGCGAGGGAAGAAAGAGGGAAGAGGGGGAAAGAGGGAAGGAGGAAAAGAGATCAAGAGAGAGAAGGAGAGACAGAACAAGAGAGGTAGAGAGAGGCAGAGAGAGCAGAGAGAGCAAGAGATGATGATGTTTGGTTACAATCCACTTCTGGCGGTCACACGTACGGTTCCAAAGCTCCAGTGGGACTTAGAGAAACAAGGCTCAAGGCCCACAAAAGGTCAAGCTACAAGTAGCCCACGGTAACGCCATCCACACTAAGAGAGAAAGCCTGCGCCATGCTGCGCCCCCCCCCCCACGCACGCACACACACACACAGATAACAGATAGACAAAGCGAGATGTAGAAAGGCAGAGACAGACACAGAGCGAGAGACAGACAGGCAGACAAAGAGGGAGTCCATCACGCACGCACACACACACACACACACTAGAACTTCAAGTGGTGTCAAAATCGTCGAGGGGTCCCGCCCCGACGCCGCCAATGGCGGACCAACTGGGCTGACAGGGTGCTGCTGCAGCGTGAGCGACTCTGGTTTTGGAAAATCGGCTATGTCGCCGATTTGCCCTGATCCAGAGCGCTAGTGACTGTTTGAGGCACGGCGCCATAAGGCAGGCAACTGCGAGGCACGCGGGGACGGAGGGCGGGCTGCTGGCAGGAGTCGGCGCCGCCATCGTCGGTACCCCCATGCAGCCACGGGCACCGGCACCGGGCAGAGGCTGCAGCTACGCTACAGCCAGGGCACCGTCTATGGGCATCGGCTATTGATTGACATCGGCCAAGGCTTCGGCTACGGCTAGGGACATCCTGCATCTGCACTCACATCGCATAGGCTACACGTCCGCCCTCTGGGCATCTGCATCGGCCACGGCTACGGCCACGGCTACTGAAATCGGCTGCGGCGACGGCTTCGGCCTACGGACTGCAGCTGCGGCACAAATCGCGGGGCACTTCAGTGACCTGCATGGAGGGTCTCCATGCAGGGCGAATCTTACTTACATCAGACACATGACGACGGGGGTGCACTGGCAGCAAGCGCCCTCGCAGCGCAAGCGCCATGCATGGAGGCTGGCGGCATGTCGGGCGTGCGCCACATGATGAACGGAGGAGGAGGAGGGTGGCCAGGCTGGCTGCCCGAACTGAGACGCATGGCGCGACTAGATGTACTAGAGCTAGTGGGATGGACACAGTCAATGTGTATCCACTGAGTGGACTAGTGCGGGTGATAGTATCTGCCTGCCTCAGGGATTGAGTGCACAAGCACAAGTCTAATACACCATTAAAGGCGTCCAACAAGACTGTAAAATCGACCACACACACACATTCACATACACACACATGCACACACCGCCGCCAGTCTGCGTCCGCCCACAGCCACAGCATGTAGGCCTCGCTGTCCGGCTTGTGCACCTGTGCCATGCTGGCTGAGCCCCCCCCCCCCACACACACACACACACACCGCCGCCAGTCTGCGTCCGCCCACAGCCACAGCATGTAGGCCTCGCTGTCCGGCTTGTGCACCTGTGCCATGCTGGCTGAGCCCCCCCCCCCCACACACACACACACACACCGCCGCCAGTCTGCGTCCGCCCACAGCCACAGCATGTAGGCCTCGCTGTCCGGCTTGTGCACCTGTGCCATGCTGGCCGAGCCCCCCCCCCCACACACACACACACGTAGCCCCAGCCATCTCATGAAGGTGCTCGGCCCAACCCGCCAAGCACGGTCTTAAACGCCTTTACAGGTGTCCTTGACTGTGACATCCATCATCATCATCATCGTCAGAGAGCGACAGAGACAGACAGAGACAGAGAACGAGAGACACAGAGAGAGACAAGAGAGACAGAAAGACAGAGACACACAGAGAGAGCCCCCCTCCCCTCCCCCTTACCTCCGCCAGTCTGCGTCCGCCCACAGCCACAGCATGTGGGCCTCGCTGTCTGGCTTGTGCACCTGTGCCATGCTGGCCGAGGCCCCCCCCCCCCCCACACACACGCAGCCCCAGCCATCTCATGAAGGTGCTCGGCCCAACCCGCCAAGCACGGTCTTATACGCCTTTACAGGTGTCCTCGACTGTGGCATCCATCATCATCATCATCGTCAGAGAGCGACAGAGACAGACAGAGAACGAGAGACACAGAGAGAGACAAGAGAGACACAGAAAGACAGAGACACACAGAGAGAGCCCCCCTCCCCTCCCCCTTACCTCCGCCAGTCTGCGTCCGCCCACAGCCACAGCATGTAGGCCTCGCTGTCCGGCGTGTGGACCTGCGCCATGCTGGCCGAGCCCTCGCCCTCTCGCTCCTCATCTGGGATTGTCTGCCACTCTTGAAGCTTGTCGTAGCGCGAGTAGAACTGCGCGTCTGCGGTGGCTTGGCCCTTGGCGCTGTCGCGCCGCGCTGCCTGCGTGTGTGTGTGTGTGGGTGGGTGTGCGCCGTAGCGCGAGTATAATTGCGCGTCTGCCGTGGCTTGGCCCTTGGCGCCGCGCTGTTTGCGTGTGTGCATGTGTGTGTGTGTGTGTGTGTGTGTGTGTGTCGTAGCGCGAGTAGAACTGCGCGTCTGCCGTGCTTGGCCCTGGGCGCTGTCGCGCCGCGCTGCCTGCGCTTGAGTGTGTGTGTGTGTGCATGTGTGTGTGTGTGTGCGTGTGTGTGTCGTAGCGCAAGTAGAACTGCGTGTCTGCGGTGGCTTGGCCCTTGGCGCTGTCGCGCCGCGCTGCCTGTGTGTGTGCGTGTGTGCGTGTGTGTGTGTGTCGTCGATTTTACAATCCGCCGGACGCCTTTGATGTCGCATTGTGTGTGTGTGTGTTCGTGTGTGTGTGTGTGTGTGTGTGTCGTAGCGCGAGTAGAACTGCGCGTCAGCGGTGCCTTGGCCCTTGGCGCTGTCCCTACGCGCTGCCTGCGTGTGTGTGTGTGTGTGCGTGTGTGTGTGTGTATGTGTGTGTGTGCGTGTGTGTGTGTGTGGTCGATTTTACAGTCCGTCGGACGCTTATGATGGAGCATTGCGTGTGTGTGTGTGTGTGTGTGTGTGTCACAGCGCGAGTAGAATTGCGCATCTGCGGTGGCTTGGCCCTTGTCGCTGTCGCGCCGCGCTGCCCGCGTGTGTGTGTGTGTTTGTGTGTGTGTGTGTGTGTGTGTGTGTATGCCCCACACACACACATACACACCTGCGGCCGCCCGCGCGCCCAGCTGCTCGCCACAGCGACTCTCTCTCACACAACACACAGGCACACACACTCACACACACACACACACACACACACACGCACGCACACACACACACACCTGCGGCCGCCCGCGTGCCCAGCTGCTCGCCACAGCGAACGAAAGGATGCCCGCGACCAACGCCTCAGCGCCCACACGTGCCTGCAGTGAGGGTGGAAAGAAGGTGGGAGAAGGTGGGGAGAAGGTGAGGAGAAGGTGGGGGGAAGGTGGGAGAGAAACAGTCAATCGGCTACAGTCCCGTACACACACCTTCATGCCTCCGATAGTGAACACGCCCACTCCCGCGCCCACACCCGTGCCCAGCGCAGCAGCAGCAGCGGTGAACACGCCGATGCTAAGCGTTGCGGCGACAGACCCCCCCCACCCCCACCCCTCTCCCCCGCCCGACCCCGTGCCCCCAAAGCTTATGAGTATCGTGTTACAGCCCCCAAATGCCCCCCCCCCCCCCCACACACACACACACCTTTACACCTCCAATGGTGAACACGCTCACTCCCGCGCCCACTCCCGCGCCCAGAGCAGCAGCAGCAGCGGTGAACGCGCCGATGCTAAGCGTCGCAGCGACAGCTCCCGTCTTGAGTTGGCACATGTGCGGCGAGGCTGTGAGGCCAGGGGTTCCGGAGGCGGAAACGAGGGCGGAGAAGATGTGGGGCGTGATGACGCCACCGGTGCCCTGTGTGTGTGTGTGCGTGTGTTTGTGTGTGTGTGTGTGCGTGTGTGTGTGTATGTGTGTGTGTGTGTGTGTGTGTGTGTGTCTGTGAGGCCCGGGGTTCCGAAGGCCGAGACAAGGGCGGAGAAGATGTGGGGGGTGGTGACCCTGCCGGTGCCCTGCGCGTGTGTGTGTGTGTGTGTGTGTGTGTGTGTGAGTGTGCGTATGTGTGTGGGTGTGTGCGCGGCGATGTCACTGTCCGTCGGATGCCCTTCAAAGAGCCTTCAAGGCTTGTTGGCGTAATTGTGTGTGTGTGAGAAAGAGAGAGAGAGAGAGAATGGGGGGGCAGGGGGGAGGCATGCCTAGCGTTCCAAATGCCAACATGGGGGCAGACACAGTGTGTGTTTGTGTGTTTGTATGCGTGTGTGTGGCTGTGGGTGGGGAGTGGGGGGGGGGGGCGTAATGACGCGGCCAGTGCCCTGTTGAGAGCAGGGACGCCCGGCAATGCTTGTTTGCGTATTGCGTGTGTGTGAAAGAGTGAGAGAGAGAGGGAAAGAGTGAGAGAGTGAGAGAGAGAGGAAGAGCAGGGGGGGGGGGGCATGCCTGGTGTTCCAGATGCAAACACGAGGGCAGAAACAGTGTGTGTTTGTGTGTTTGTGTGTGTGTGTGGGGGGGGGGGGGATGGCGCCACCGGTGCCCTGTTGAGAGCATTGGGGGCGTCAAAAGGGGGTAACGCGGCCGTCCGAGTCGAGGGGTCCGAGTCCGATTCAGATTCAAGGTCGAGGGTCATCGGAGTGGTCAAGAGTGGTCATCAGAGTACCGTAGTCACGCTTCGCCTTTGCGCCTAATTAAGTCCGAAAACGCCCCGGAAAGGCTTCGTAAACGTATAATTGAGTTTAAAAAACGCCCCGCCAAGGTAAAAAGGAAAGCGCCCTGCGGGATTCGAACCAGGATCGACACTCTACAGGCCTGCAAAAAGCCGCCGCAAAGGCAGCGCCAAGCCGAAATTAAGTCGAACCCCCTCCCGCAAAGGCGAAAAAAGTCTTTATAAATTGGCCTTTAGCGGACCCCCGCAAAGGCAAAGCGTGACTACGGTAGTCGTCATCAGAGCAGGCCATCGCATCACGCATCACACGACATCACACCACGCATCACACTGGTCACACACCTGGTTGTACCACGTCCCATGCACGTGGTGCGCGAGGCACGCCGGTACTCACACCAAGACTGCATCCACCACCGCCGTGTAACACTCACACCGCATCACACTACATCACACCACACCACGCATCACACCATCCACACGACATCACACCACGCATCACACTCCGTCACACACCTGGTTGTACCACGTCCCATGCACGTGGTGCGCGAGGCACGCCGGACACACACACACACCGCCCTGTAAAACCCAGTCACACTACATCACACCACATCACACTACATCACACCATCCACACGACATCACACCACGCATCACACTGCGCCACACACCTGCTTGTACCGCGTCCCATGTTTGTACTGCGCGAGGTACGCGGGAACAAACACGAGGCGAGGGGTGCGCTCGTGGATCTGCGCAGCAGCAGCGGTGAAATAAATCAAGTATGGCTGCTATTGGGCGCACAGACACCAACAGTGCCTGGTCCTGGCTTTCTGTATGCAGTGCTGGGGGCCACAGGTTAACTCGCGCTCGCATAAGTAATACGCGGGAACAAACACCGGGCAACGGGTGCGCTCGTGCACCTGCGCAGCATGCCAGTGATTTTGTCTTGGGCTAGGAGTTCCTGGCCGTTTCCGGTCAAACCAAATGCAACACATGAAAGGCCTTATCACCAGCTGCCCGTGGACAGTCCGTGGATGTCTCATTATCAACAACCCAATATGGAGTGAGATTGGTGGGGACAAAGTTCCACCGTGAGACAATTTGCCCCCCCTCCTCCTACTAGTGGCCATTTGATTAAGTGAATGGGCTCTTGGTAGCCAGCAAGGGTGAGTGGGCATACGGAAACCATCCTAGGGTTTGAAACTGTTGGGCAACAGAGGGTACCGATGTGCGTGGGAAAGTTGGACCAAATATGATGCGAGAAGCGTTCGCGGTCGTGCGGCGGCAGCGGCAGAGCGGCGGCAGCGGCGGCAGCGGCACAGCGGACCCGTGCGGCAGCGGACCCGTGCGGCAGCGGCAGCGGCAGCAGCAGCGGCAGCGGCAGCGGCAGCGGCAGCGGCAGCGGCAGCGGCAGCGGACCCGTGCGGCAGCGGCACAGCGGACCCGTGCGGCGGCAGCGGCACAGCGGACCAGCGGATCAGCATCGGACCAGCAGAGGACCAGCAGCGGACCAGAGGACCAGCGGATCAGCACCAGCAACAGCGACAGCAGCAGCAGCAACACCAGAAACACACCTCGATTGCCACGTGCACGTCGTGCACGCGCTTCACAGGCCTGCCCTCTGCTGCTGCTGGCAGGGGCGTGGCCTTTCACGTGCGCAGCCTGCTGCCAACTTTAGAATGGTCCAAGGTCTCCTCTTCTCGAAAACGATACAGGTGCATAGCTGCAGAAACGCACCTCGATTGACACGTGCACGTCGCGCACGCGCTTCACAGGCCTGCGCTCTGCTGCTGCCATGGGCTTGCCCACGTGTGCTGCCTCCGCTGCTGCTGTTGCGCGTGCAATGAGCGCATGGTGGAGCTGGCGCTGGGCCAGGGACCAGGCGACTGCCTGTGTGGGATGTATTTGTGCGGGGTGTATTTGTGTGAGGTGTATCTGTGTGGGGTGTATGTGTGTGTGTGTGTGAGAGGGAGGGGGGTGGAGAGAGAGAGCAAGAGAGATGAAGAGAGAGATGGAGAGATGGAGAGAGGTTGAAAGAGATGGAGAGGGTGAGAGAGATGGAGAGAGATGGAGAGAGATGGAGAGAGATGGAGAGAGATGGAGAGAGATGGAGAGAGATGGAGAGAGATGGAGAGAGATGGAGAGAGATGAGAGAGATGGAGAGAGATGGAGAGAGATGGAGAGAGATGGAGAGAGATGGAGAGAGATGGAGAGAGATGGAGAGAGATGGAGAGAGATGGAGAGAGATGGAGAGAGATGGAGAGAGATGGAGAGAGATGGAGAGAGATGGAGAGAGATGGAGAGAGATGGAGAGAGATGGAGAGAGATGGAGAGAGATGGAGAGAGATGGAGAGAGATGGAGAGAGATGGAGAGAGATGGAGAGAGATGGAGAGAGATGGAGAGAGATGGAGAGAGATGGAGAGAGATGGAGAGAGATGGAGAGAGATGGAGAGAGATGGAGAGAGATGGAGAGAGATGGAGAGAGATGGAGAGAGATGGAGAGCGATGGAGAGAGATGGAGAGAGATGGAGAGAGATGGAGAGAGATGGAGAGAGATGGAGAGAGATGGAGAGAGATGGGGAGAGATGGAGAGAGATGGAGAGAGATGGAGAGAGATGGAGAGAGATGGAGAGAGATGAGAGAGATGGAGAGAGATGGAGAGAGATGGAGAGAGATGGAGAGAGATGGGGAGAGATGGAGAGAGATGGAGAGAGATGGAGAGAGATGGAGAGAGATGGAGAGAGATGGAGAGAGATGGAGAGAGATGGAGAGAGATGGAGAGAGATGGAGAGAGATGGAGAGAGATGGAGAGAGATGGAGAGAGATGGAGAGAGATGGAGAGAGATGGAGAGAGATTGAGAGAGATGGAGAGAGATGGAGAGAGATGGAGAGAGATGGAGAGAGATGGAGAGAGATGGAGAGAGATGGAGAGAGATGGAGAGAGATGAGAGAGATGGAG
>VFSX01000270.1:167500-207500 GCA_016618255.1 Chlamydomonas sp. UWO 241 | reverse complement strand
ACACACACACACACACACACACGCACACCACACACTTGGCTTGGTGGGCCCCTCCACCCCCAGCTGGCACGTGTACCGCGCAGTAACAGTGGCCGAGAAGCTCCAAAACGGGAGGAGCGTGGGGGTGAGGGTCCCCTTTTTGAGTAGGCCAGAGACTTGGAAACCATAGCACTGCGTGTGTGTGTGTGTGTGTGTGTGTGCGAGTGTGTGTGTGTGTGTGTGTGCGTGTATGTGCATGTGTGTGCCAGCTGGGGGTGAAGGGACCTGCCAAGGTGTGTGTGTATGTGTGTGTGTGTGTGTGTGTGTGTGTGTGTGCATGTGTGTGTGTGTGTGCGTGCGTGTGTGTGTGTGTGCCTCTTTGTGGCTGAAAAGCTCTAACAAGGGAGGAGCGTGGGGGTGAGGGTGCCCCTTTTGAGTAGGCCAGCGAGTTGGAACACATGGCACTGCGTGTGTGTGGGGGGGTGCGTGTGTGTGCATGCGTGTGTGTGTGTGTGTGACTGTGGCTGAGAAGCTCTGACAAGGGAGGAGCGTGGGGGTGAGGGTCCCCTTTTTAGTAGGCCAGAGACTTGGAAACCATAGCACTGTGTGTGTGTGGGTGGGGGGGAGGTGTGTGCGTGTGTGTGTGTGTGTGTGTGTTCGTGTGTGTGGAACCCATAGCACTGCGTGTGTGGGGGAGATTTGGGGGGGAGGTGTTTGTGTGTGTGTGTGGCCTCATGTAACGCTTGGTCGGATGGTTGGTTGTGTGTGTGGAAGGAGAGGAATGAGGGTCCCCTTTTTGAGCAGGCCAGATACTTGGATACCGTAGCGCTACGCACCAGAAGGCCCTCTCCAGAGCTCTTCAGACCTTTGTACCGAACACTCTGCTAGCGTCTGCTAAGTACCGCTTTGCCTTGCCGCCACTTTTATAAAGAGGGTACTTGTTTAGAATTTAGGTGCCTTGCCGCGGGATTTTTTTTTATTTCTTCCCGTTTTGACGTCACTTTTGGCGATTTTTTTACTTTTCCGACAAAAAAAAATAGAAATCGGCCTTGCCGCGACGTTTTCCGAATTATTTAATCGGCAAGGCAAAGCGGTACTACGGCAGTATAGCAAGATAGGTGCCCCCCAAAAGGCCTCCAGTATGCACAAACACAGAGCTCGAGTGCGTTGAGACGAACAGCCGACACCACTGACCTGCGACCACTGGTACGCGCCAGCCCTACCACATTCACAACGCCTGAGGCGGCGCCTCATGCACCCCATTCCATGGCGCGGATCAGGCGGCGCCTCTGGCGCTCCGACCGCCTGAGGCGCCGCCTGAGGCGCACCCACGATCGCCCCAGGCGTCGCCTCAGGCGTTATCCAAACCGCCATAGGTGCCACCCCGACCGCCTCAGGCGCTCACCACCGCCTGAGGCGCATCCCGGACCGTCTCAGGCGTTATGATCGCATTCCATGGCGCGGATCAGACGTTGGGATTTTGGTGGGGCAGAAGGCACCGACCACTCTCTCCGGCCTTCATAGCTGCTAGTTCATAGCTGCTAGTTAAAGCTGTGCGTGTGTCTGGTGGGACAGATGCTGCTTGCAAAACCCAACCCTTAACCATAAACGCTAAACCTGAACAACCGCACTGTCAGAACCTGCACAGCTGCTAGTTCATAGCGGCTGGCTAAAGCTGTGCGCGTTTTAAGACCAGGGGGATGCCCCTTGCACACCCCAACCCTAAACCCTAAACCCTACACCCTACACCCTTCACCTTGGACCCTAGACCCAAGCAGGGCCATATACACCACTGACCTGTGACCACTGGTACGCGTCAAAGGCCCTGACCGCCCTGTGTGTGGTGGGACCGATGCCCTTGCAAACCCCAGCCCTTGACCATAAACCCTAAAACACTTATTTTGAACCCTAGACCCAAGCAGGGCCACATGCACCACTGACCTGTGACCACTGGAACGCGTCAAAGGCCCTGACCGCACTGTCAGGACCCGAAACAAACTCTGCGATGTGAACTGGCACGCCGTGGCGCAGCGCGCGTGCGGCGCCGCTGTGTGTGCGTGTGTGTGGGCAGGGGGTGTGTGTGTGTATGTGTGGGGGTGGGGTGGGGTGGGGTGGGGTGGGTGGGTGGGTGCGGGTGTATGCGTGTATGTGGGTGGGTGGGTGGGTGCGCGTGTGCGTGTGTGTGTGTGTGTGTGTGTGCGGCGCTGTTGTGTGTGTGTGTGTGGATGTGTGTGTGGGGGGGGGGGGTCGTGAGATGAGGGAGAGCGAGAGGCGTTGCATGTTTCGTTCGGTGTGGGCGTCTGCTTGCGTTGTGCACACACACACACACACACACACATACACACAAAATGGTCCCTGGCATAAATTTTGTGCTAAAAAAAACGTGCCCAGAGCAGCGCCTCCGTGCCCTGCCACCGCGTCCCCCACACGCACACACACACACACCTGTGGCTGCCTGCGGGCGGCGCGTGTCTGTCCGTCGGCTGCTGGTGGGCCCCAGCTGTGTGCAGCGTGGTGTGGTGGTCGTGGTGATGTGGGCGGCGGTGCCCGTCAGCCGCCGCCCCTCCTGCATGCCTGTGCTTGTGGGTGCTGCCGCCGCTGCCACTGCTGCTGCTGCTGCCGCTGCTGCCGCTGCTCCCGGGGGCGCCCGTGTCCTCATTGCAGTTGACCCCGCTGGTGTCCCACCGACTGGCACGGCTGCTGGTGGCAACGCTCCGATGCGCTGCCAGCAGGCCGCTGCCTGGTGGCTGGGAGAGGCCGCGCACGGCAGCCCATGCAGATCCGCCATGCAGATCCGCCCTCTCTGGCGCGCTGCTGCTGCTACTGAGGGCTTGGCCGCCCAGCACCGCCGCACCATCGCTGCATGCTGCCCACTCGATTGTTCCCTCGGTGCGCTGTGACAGCCGCGCGAGGATCGAGACCTGTACACGCCGCATGGCAGCACACAAACCTCCTGACCACACACACAATTCCGGTTCCGAAACTACAGCTAGCCGTTTCGCAGCAGCCGTGCTGCCGGCCCCTGAAATAAGATGCACTGGTGGCGTTTCGGGACCACCAGCAAGCTCGAAACCAGGGTTTTGCTGCCACACTAAACGTCTTGCTTCATGCGTGTGCTGCTGCGTGCACATACTCTCTCCTGTCTGCTGCGACAGGCACTCGTTCACCCGTGGTCACCTGCCCATTATCTACCTACACGCCTCGCCTCCTAGATCAATTTGAGCAACTGAGGAACAAAGAACGTTCTGGTGGGAACACAACCAAATGGACTGCTCTTGGGGCTCCCCGGGCGGCGGCATGGATGGCTTGGACGATATCGCGTCGCTGCTAGCTAACCCGCAGTGCACGCAGGGTGAGCGGGGGGCAACTCAAACTCGCGTTGGCAAGGGTTACCTGCCAGCCCCATCCGCTGGCCGCGCATGGCATGTGCCAGCCTTGACAGCTTCGACCTCAACTCGTGGTGGCCTATGCACGCTGCCCTGGTGCTCACTCTCACAATGCACTCACAGGCATGAGCCTCGAGGACCTCCTCCCGCTCCAGCCACTAGACGGCGGCAACCTCGACCTCAAGGCGGAGCTGCTCTCCGACGACGACAGCACGTAAGCAGGGTTCGTGCGTGCGTGCGTTGGGGTGGTGGCGGCAACTTTGGTCCCTATGCAGCTGTCTCCTCCAAGATGCATACGCTCGCTTTGCCGCCTGACACACCATGCCGCGCACCATGCCGTCGGTGTGTTCCTGACTCGGTGCCCTCCTCCCACACGCAGGCCATGCACGGTGGGGCCATACGGCATGATGAGGATGGGTGTGAAGGAGACAGGGGGTGAGGCGGATCCAAGCGGCACGACGGGAGCTGAGGGCAAGCGCAGGCGTCGGATACGCAACGCCAAGCAGCAAGAGCTCAACCGGCTGGCACAGCAGCGGTACAGGTGAGGGCGAGAGGGCTTCGCCTTCCAGACGCGGTGTTGCGAGGCTCATGGCGATCGCAGCTGACTGCCCATGCGACGCGCGCCATGTGCGTGCCCAGCGTGTGGTGGCATGGCTGGGTGAAACGTGGGGACTTGATGGCTGGACATGCGGCCTGTGGGGCCTGGCCACCTTCCCATCAGCTGACTAAAATCGCATGACCGCAACTGCCATTGCACATGTCATCCATGCGGCATGGTCCAGCGCGTTCCTCCCCTCCTCCCCACGCTGGCTCACGAGATCAAAATATATGCCTGGGCATGTATGCTTCCATGCCTGGTGGATGATGCCTGCTCCTCGCCGGGCGCTCGCGGCCCTGATCACACACACGCACACATATGCAACCGCGCGCAGGCAGCGCAAGAAGAAGAAGTACACCGACCTGCAGTCGACCGTGGAGGAGCTGACCGCGAGCACAGACGAGATCCAGCGCCTAGAGGACGAGGCCGACGAGGTGGGTGTGCAGCCGGCCCACGTGACCATGTCATGCGGTATCCACAACGCACACCACACCATCAGGCCAGAGGCCAGATCAATCTTGCATGCCTGCCACACAGCACATTACACGAGGCAGTCAGCATATTCGTGCGTGCCCGTGCACCGCCGCCGCCCGCAGCTGCTTCGACGCGAGGCCGACGCGGTCTCAGCGCTCGCGCGCCGCGACGTGGAGCTCGCGACAGCCGGCACGCAGCTGGCCGCGCAGGGGCGCGCGCTCGCCGAGACGCGCGCCAAGCTGACAGTGACGCAGGGGCAGCTCGCGACGCTGCTGCTGCAGCAGCACACGGCGCGGCAGCGCAACATCGCCGCGGCCGCAGCGGTCGCGGCCGCCTCTGCCGCAGCGGCAGCTGCCGCGGCCACCACCGCTGCTGCCGTGCCCACACCCACGCCTGCCGTCGAGCAGCAACCGCGCGCGTCTGTGTCTACGTCTGGCGCGGCACCCGCCGGGAAGCCGCCGCCCCTGACGGAGCAGCAGCTGTGCGACAAGCTGATCACTGCGCTGTCGGTCGCGCTGGGCGAGGTGGGTGCGATGCGGTGCGGCTGTCGCTGGCTGTCGCGCACCGATCAATCGACGAGCACTGTAGCAGCACCATCGGCTTGCATGCAGAGACACCGCTGAAGACTCTAGTACCACCCGCCTCAACCCAAGTTTACCCTAGTCCCTAGTACCACCCGCCTAGACCCAAGTTTACCCCAAGTCCCTAGTACCACCCGCCTAGACCCGAGATAGGACCAGCGGCAGCCGCACAGCGCACGCAATGCAGAGCACACGGCGTGGCGCTCGCGCACGCATCCCTCGCCCCCTTCCTCCTTCCTCTCCACCCCTGTGCATGCACACGCATCTCTGCAAGGGGCACGGGCCAGGCGCATCCCGCTACACTTGCCCACTCCACTCTCGCGTCTGTCCCCTGCCACCTCAGCATGCTTGCGCAAGTCTGCAAGAGGCGGGGGCTCTCGCCCTCCTCATAGACGCATCCCGATGCACTTGCCCACCCCACCCCCACCCGTCCCCTGCCCCCTCTGCATGCTTGCGCAAGTCTGCAAGGGGCGCAGGCTCTCACCCTCCCCATAGTCGCGTCGCGATGTACTGGCCCACTCGACTCCCACCCGTCCCCTGCCCCCTCAGCATGCATGCGCAGGTCTGCAAGAGGCGGGGGTACTCGCCCTTGCCATAGGCGCAGCCCGCTGTTCTCACCCACCCCACGCTCACCCCTTTCCCCTGCCCCCTCTGCATACATGCGCCGGTTTGCAAGGCGCGGGCTCTCGCCCTCCCAGAGGCGCACCCGCTGTACTCGCCCACACCACGCTCACCCCTTTCCCCCGCTCCCTTCTGCATGCATGCATAGGTCTGCAAGGAGCACGGTCTCTCGCCCTCGCCAGAGGCTCAGACGTCCGTGCTAGGCCGCCTGCGTCGGTCACTGCAGCCATGCTGCCGCGACGTGCTGTTCCCGCAGCAGTCACCCGGCGCGATCGGTGTTTCCGGCGCAGTCGGCTGCGGTGCTGGAGGGGCGCTGCTTCCGGCTGCGCTGCCACAGCCTGCGCCCGTTGGCGCACAGTGAGAGCTCGTGTGGCGTATGCCCTGATGTCAACTGGCGCCCGACACGAGGGGCGCTGTCAGAAGGGCGACAGCAGCCGCTGCTGCAGCCAGGCGTCGTCGCCTGCGATGATTGCGGCTGCGCTGCCGCAGCCCGCGCACGTTGGCGCGCAGAGAGAGGCTGCGGGGCGTGAGGCGCTTGCACTACTGTCCACCGGCGCCCGGTACGAGGGGCGCAGTCAGAGGGTGAGCACCAGCTGCGCCGGCTGCGCTGCCGCAGCCCGGCGCGCAGTGAGAGGCCGTGTGGCGCATGCTCTGTTGTACACTAGTGCCCCGTACGCAAGGGGCGCAGTCAGAGGGTCGGCGGCAGCCAAGCAATCGGCTGCCGGGGGCGTGCAGTGAGCCGCGTGCGTGCGCCCCAGAGCAGCGGCTGCTGGCTGCCTCGTGCGTGGTGCCCGTGCTGCCGGTGCTAGCAGCAGCTCCGGCATGGGGCACGAGATGGCACACGTTGTGCTGCGGCACAAGCCAAGTGAGATCCAGCTGCGCCAGCTGCTCTGCCGCAGCCCCCGGCGCACCTGAGGCGCGCACTCAGTGTGCGTGGGCCGCGCGGGCTCCCGTGTGTGGTCCAGGAGCAGGTGGAGGGGCCGCTCGAGCCTACGATGAAAGCAGCAGGAAGGCGGCGTGGCGGTCGCATGCTCGCGACGCATGGCATGTGCCCACCAGCCCGGCGCAGCGGCAGCGGAGACGCTGCAAGTCGAGTGGGCTAGGCCAGCGGATGTGGGGTTTGTTTGTGGGGAGGTTTTTTTTTGGGGGGGGGGGGGGGGCTGCCACGGGTGGCGACCGCGCGCGTATGCCCGCATGGGCGGCGCGCACGGATGTGAGCGGCAGGCGCGCGGCACTGCGGCGCTCGACACTGCGGCTCTGGAAGGGGGCCGGCGGCCAGCAGGTGCAGCATATCGCAGACGGCCTGGTGGGATCCAGTGGTGCATGTGTTTGTGCACGTGTGTGCCCACGCACGGCGTGCGCGCTCGGCGCCCGGCAGATGGCAGCAGGCGCAGCAGCAACAGCAGCGGGCGGATGCCACACTGAGTGGTTTGACAGAGACGGGGTGTATCTGAAAGGCCGCACCACTTCAGACTTCGCGAGACGCAGCGAAACGAGGGAGGGATTGATGGGGTGGGCGGGGGGGGGAGGGAAGGTTCCCGGGGCCTCATGAAGCCTCTACATGTACACATGCATTTTAATCCTATGACGGCGGCTGTGCCGCATAATTGGCAGCACAACATGTACGATGACAGACAGAGAGCACAGCACAACGCATGTGCGACAGGGCGCACGTGACGCACGCATACAGTCGATGAGCACGCACACAGCATGAATTGCATCTTGAACCCGTCGTTGCATCTTGAACCCCATGACGTTTTTATGTAGCCGAGCACACTTTGGTCCACCACCACTGAATAAATTGTCTGACTAGGAAGGAGGGAACGATGCATGCTACGTCATACGCAATGCATTCAACCACTGTAACGATGCTGGGCTGTGACTGAGTGCGACCTTGGCAGAGTCAATCCAGTAGAGACAGCCTCCATCAGAGCAGCGAATCCCTCCATCAGAGCATCCCTCAGGGCAGGGCAGTGTATGGCCCAGGGGGAGAGCTGCGGACCTAAATGTGGACGAGTGGAAGCTGACCTCAAGATTTTGTGTGTGTGTGTGTGTGTCACGGGGGGAAAGAAAATAAAACGTTGGAACACATGGTACAAAAGAATACGTGCCCCCTACCCCCTACCCCCCCCTCCAATCTCACAAAATACGCCATGCATGGAGCCGGGACCAATGCGCATGGCTTCCTTATAGTGAGGGCTGTCCATCGCAATGTCTAAGTCGCCGGCAGATGGCCCAAATCACCCCCAAAATCTAGCCATTCCTTGGCTTAGTCGGAGGGCACCAAGGAGTGTGGACCCTCCAGTTCACACTTTCCAGGCAGATTCAGGGTTGACTCTCCTGAGGTGATTTGCTGTGCTCTTTAAGGAGATTCAGATGGCGTCGGTCCCATCTCAATCCATGAAGGTTGCTAAAATCCATTGTGGGCACTTGGTGCATCGAAGGGAGCGCGCGGGGGAGTTGGGGCGTTGAGGGGGTGTAACCCGCAACCCTGTAACCTAGGGTCACTTTTTATAGTGGATTTGTGCTCCTCTCATCAAGGCGGCTCCAATGGTGGTTTCCCCGTCCGAAACGGCGCACTAGAAAGAAAGTGCTGAACCCCCCGAAGAAAGCTCTGGACCCCCCCTACCCCCCCCCCCTACCCCAACTTTGAGCCCTCGTATCTCGGCCCCCAGGTGTCCAAATTCGAAACTTCCGATGGTTTTGGAATATTCACAATAAGGAGACAAGATTCCAGCCTGTGTTCCATTTCTCGTGTCTTCTGCCCCCCCCCCTTGGTATGTGTACACACAATGTGTACAAACGTTAGTATGCCATCCATGCCGCTCCCCTTTCATGCAGCTCAAGATGACTTGGTGCCGTTCCGCCCTCCCCCAGGCAGGGCAGTATGGAGGGGTTCCAGCTGCCGCCGCAGCCAGCTGCTGCCGCAGCCAGGCGTCGTCGGCTGGGGGGCCAGCGGAGCACTGCTCCAGCGGAGCGCTGCTGCCAGCTGCGCTGCCGCAGCCCGCAGGCGAGAGGCCGTGTGGCGCATGCTCTGCTGTCCACCAGTGCCCGGCACGAGGGACGCAGTCAGAGAGCGTCGGCGGCAGCCGCTGCTGCAGCCAGGCGTCGTCGGATGCGGTGCTTCCAGCAGCGCTGCCGCAGCCCGCGCCCGTCGGCGCGCAGTGAGAGGCTGTGTGGCGCGAGGCGCAGGTCTGCTGTGGCGCCACTGGCGCCCGGTACGAGGGGCGCAGTCAGAGGGTGAGCTGCAGCTGCGCCGGCTGCGCTGCCGCAGCCCAGCGCGCGTGAGGCGTGCACTCAGTGTGAGTGGGTTGCGCGGGCCGCCGTGTGTGGTCCAGGAGCAGGTGGAGGGGCCGCTCAGCCTACGATGAAAGCAGCGGGAAGGCGGCGTGGCGATCGCATGCTCGCGACGCATGGCATGTGCCCACCGGCCCGGCGCAGCGGCAGCGGAGATGCTGCAAGTCGAGTGGGCCAGGCCAGCGGATGTGGGGTTTGTTTGTGGGGAGGTGGTGCGGGGGGGGGGGGGGTCTGCCACGGATGGCAACCGCTCGCGTATGCGCGTATGGGCGGCGCGCACGGATGTGAGCGGCAGGCACGCGGCACTGCGGCTCGCGGCACTGCGGCGCTCGGCACTGCGGCTCTGGAAGGGGGCCGGCGGCCAGCAGGTGCAGCATATCGCAGACGGCCTGGTGGGATCCAGTGGTGCATGTGTGTGTGCACGTGTGTGCCCACGCACAGTGTGCGCGCGCGGTGCTTGGCAGATGGCAGCACGCGCAGCAGCAACAGCAGCGGGCGGATGCCACGCTGAGTGGTTTGACAGAGACGGGGTGTAGCTGAGAGGCCGCACCACTTCGGACTTCGCGAGACGCAGCGAAGCGAGGGAGGGATTGACGGGGTGGGCGGGAGGGGGGGGGGTCCCGGGGCCTCACAAAGCCTCTACATGTACACATACATTTTCATCATATGACGGCGGCTGTGCCGCAGAACTGGCAGCACAACAACAACAACAGGCGCTGTGGCCCGCTTTCCTCGCCGCCATGGTTGCGGGGAAGCGGGCGCAGTTCCACCGCGCGCGCCTCGTCGTTGACGGCGAGCGGGTGCCTGCACCTGCTTCCTAGATGGCATTCTCTCTGGGGGTGTTTTTGAAGGGGAGGTGGCGCCACACGCGTGCGGTGGCGGGTGCGGTGTGGTCGCTGAGTAGAGTGCTGCGGCGGGTGTGCTACTAGCCCTGCTTCCGGTGGTCTGGGGGAGGGCTTTTTGGTCCCTTCATGGTTTTATACCTTGGGTCCGCCCTCTGGCCATTTGAGGGGCTGGGTGTGCAGCCTGCACAGTGGTGCTGCTTGCTTGGCGCCCGCCACCGAGTGTGGATGGCGTTACCGTGGGCTACTTGTAGCTTGACCTTTTGTAGGCCTTGAGCCTTGTTTCTCTAAGTCCCACTGGAGCTTTGGAACCGTACGTGTGACCGCCAGAAGTGGATTGTAAAACTCTCATCATCAGCACAGCACAGCACAACGCATGTGCGACGGGGCGCACGTGACGCACGCAGTACAGTCGATGACAGTCAGCATGCACACAGCATGATGCATCTGCCATCATTGCATTTGAACCCCCATGACGTTTTTATATAGCCGTGCACACTTTGGTCCACGACTGAATAATGTGCCTGACTAGCAAGGGCAATGCATGCTACGTCGTAAGCTGCACTCAACCACTGTAACCGCTGGACTGTGAATGAGTGCAACCTTGGCAGAGTCAATCCAGCAGGAGCAGCCTGCATCTGAGCAGCAAATCCCTCAATCAGAGACATGGCCGGTGTGTGGTCACGCGTGATCGCCCCACACATGTCTTCACAGTGTGGTCGATTTTACAGTCTTGTTGGACGCCTTTAATGGCGTATTAGACTTGTGCTTGCGCACTCAATCCCTGATGCAGGCAGATACTATCACCCGCACTAGTCCACTCAGTGGATACACATTGACTGTGTCCATCCCACTAGCTCTAGTACATGTGGTCGCGCCGTGCGTCTCTGTTTGGGGGAGCCAGCCTGGCCACCCTCCTCCTCCTCCGTTCATCATGTGGCGCACGCCCGACATGCCGCCAGCCTCCATGCATGGCGCTTGCGCTGCGAGGGCGCTTGCTGCCAGTGCACCTCCGTCGTCATGTGTCTCATGCAAGTAAGATTCGCCCTGCATGGAGACCCTCCATGCAGGTCACTGAAGTGCCCCGCGATTCGTGCCGTAGCTGCAGTCCGTAGGCCGAAGCCGTCGCCGCAGCCGATGTCAGTAGCCGTGGCCGTAGCCGTGGCATGCAGATGCAGATGCCCTGAGGGCGGACGTGTAGCCTATGCGATGTGAGTGCAGATGCAGGATGTCCCTAGCCGTAGCCGAAGCCTTAGCCGATGTCAATCAATAGCCGATGCCCAAAGCCGGTTCCCTGGCTGTCGCGTAGCTGCAGCCTCTGCCCGGTGCCGGTGCCCGTGGCTGCGTGGGGGTACCGACGATGGCGGCGCCGACTCCTGCCAGCAGCCCGCCCTCCGTCCCCGCATGCCTCGCAGTTGCCTGCCGTATGACGCCGTGCCTCAATCAGCCACTAGCGCTCTGGATCAGGGCAAATCGGCGACATAGCCGATTTTCCAAAACCCAGAGTCGCTCACGCTGCAGCAGCACCCTGTCAGCCCAGTTGGTCCGCCATTGGCGGCGTCGGGGCGGGAGCCCCCGACGATTTTGACACCACTTGAAGTTTTGTGTGTGTGTACAAATGTTGCACGTATCCCGTCCATGCCGCTCCCCGTTCATGCCGCTCCCGCCGAATTGGTAACGTTCCGCCCTCCTTCAGGCAGGGCAGCATGGAGGGGTGTTTGATGAAGGACGAGCCTGTATTTCCATCAGGATTGCGCGTACTGCTCGTGGACTGCGACGCCGCGGAGCTCGGTCGCCTGAGTCAACTGCTGCATGAGTGCAGTTATGACGGTGGGAGGTGGAAGGCGTCCGTGAGGCGCCTTGTCCTCTCCCCAGTGATTAGATGAGATATAGATACACGCGATTCGCCCTCACTCGCCAACTCACCCCGCAGTGACTGTTGCTTCCAGCGGCGCGGAGGCTCTGGCTCTTCTGCGTGACAAGGCAAGGGCCTCTTGGCCACCACAGCTTCTCCTTGTCGCCCATTCGTCAGGCGAGTCGGCAGACGCGGCAGTGCACCTGCTTGTGTGTGGTCAAGCACTCTGACGCTGACGCACCCTAACCTCCGCCTCCCATCGGGATGCGCCTGCGCAGACGTGGACGGCTTCGCAGTGCTGGAGGTGGCCGCGTCGGAGCTCGACTGCGTTCCCTGTGTCAGTGAGTCGCGCGCTGCATGCATGCATCTCCCCTGCCAGCCACCTTCCCCATGCCAGCATGCCACCTCCGCCATTCCCCTCCCATGCTTAGGCATCCTGCAACTGTGCTGCACCTCAGTCAGCGTGCACCGCACACACGCAACCAACCGCCTGCCTGTCATGGCCTGTGCAGTGATGTCCGAGTCTTCCGACGCTGCGCTCGTGCTGCGCGCGATCAGTCGCGGAGCAGCCGACTATCTGGCCAAGCCCCTACGCGTGGAGGAGCTGCGCAACCTGTGGCAGCACGTCGTGCGGCGCCGACAGCGGGTGAGAGCGGGCAGGCGGGCGGGCGGGCGGGGAGGGGCCGCGTGCCTCTGCCTGCCTGCGCAGTTCCTGCGTGCGCATCTGCTGTGCCTGCGACTTGCCTGCCTGCACGCATGCGGCTTGCCTGCCTGCCTGCCTGCCTGCCTGCCTGCACCTGCCCGAACCTGCCTGTGCCGCCTGCCCTGCCGGCCTGCGGCCTGCCACATTCACAATGCCTGAGGCGGCGCCTCAGGCGTCCCATTCACTTGCGCGGATCAGGCGGCGCCTCAGGCGCTCCGACCGCCTGAGGCACCGCCTGAGGCGCACCCCTGATCGCCTGAGGCACCGCCTTGTGCGTCATCCCGGTCGCCTCAGGCGCCACTCCAACCGTCTTAGGCGCTCACAACCGCCTGAGGCGCACCCCCGCCTCGGGCGTTATGACCGCATTCACTTGCGCGGATCAGACGATGGGGCTGCATCATGGTGTGACGTGCGCGCCGACGCAACGTCCCTCTGCCGTCACGAATACACGAAATACATGAGGCCAACAGCGCCCAACACCGACACCTAGGACCCTTTTGGGCCCGTCTGCGTGGCCTTGCGGGCTCTCCTAGCGAGCCCCCCTAGACGTTTAGTCTAGGCCTTGAATCATGCCCTGGGCTCGTATGTGTAAAACCTGTTAACACCTGGGCCCACCTGCTACAACTGTGCAGGCTTCAGACCCCGCGACCGATGACGAGGCCGACCACGAGTCCCACGAGAGTGGCGGCAGGCGGCGGCAGGCGGGCGGCGGGAGCAGCGAGGAGGACGAGGACGGCGGCGGCGCGCCCAAGGGCAAGAAGCGGCGCGGCCAGGTGTGTGTGTGTATGAGAGAGAAAGTGTGTGTGTGTGTGTGTGTGAGAGAGAGAGACAGGGGATGGGCGCGTGGAAGGGTCGGGCCAAGAAACATCACGGACAGCAGGTGGGGGCACATCCAACTGGCGTGTGTGTGGGGGGGGGCCTCACTGCAGCATCCGTGGCTGCCTTATGTTGTCACGTGGCGGCGTCGCCAGACACAGCTACCGACCGGCTGTCCACTTGCACCTCGCGCAGCATTGCTCGCAGCACGGGGGGCACACTGTCCCGCTGCGTGCAGGCAAGGCGGCAGCTTGCCCCACCACATTTCCAACGCCTGAGGCGCCGCCTCGGGCGTCGCATGCACTTGTGTGGATCAGAGAGCGCCTCAGGCGCTCCGACCGCGTGAGGCGCCGCCTGAGGCACACCCACGATCGCCTCAGGCATCACCTGAGGCGCCACACCGACCGCCTCAGGCGCCCACCACCGCCTGAGGCGCACCCCGGACCGTCTCAGACATGATGACCGCATTGACTTGCACAGATCAGACGTTGGGATTTTGGTAGGGCGGGGTCCTCACTGAAAAACATCCGTTGCTGCCTACTGTTGTCGCGTGGCATGGCGGCGCCACCCCACACAGCTCCCGACAGCACGGGGGCCCACTGCGTGCATGCAGGGCGCCCGGAGAGGGCGCCAAGCGAGCACGTGCGTGAGGCATGGGCTGCTGAGACGCCCCCCACCATCCCACTGCGTCCACAACACGCCCCACCCCGCCATGCGTGCGTGCATGCGGAGCAACTACGGAGAGGGCGCTAAGCTTGCACACGCGTCAAATGGGCCGCGCAGACATACCCCAAACTCACACTGTACCTACTACGCACTCTTCCCCGCCACGTACGCGCATGCAGGGCGACAAAGGAGATGGCGCCAGCGCATGCGCGTCACGTGGAGCGCAGAGATGCACGCGCTGCTTGTGCGTGCGGTGCACTCACACACGCACACTCTCACACTGCACACACTCGCACACTCCTCCCTGCCACGTGCGTGCATGCAGGGCGACAACGGAGACGGCGCCAAGCGCACGCACGTCACGTGGAGCGCAGAGATGCACGCGCTGCTTGTGCGTGCGGTGCACTCACACACGCACACTCTCACACTGCACACACTCGCACACTCCTCCCTGCCACGTGCGTGCATGCAGGGCGACAACGGAGACGGCGCCAAGCGCACGCACGTCACGTGGAGCGCAGAGATGCACGCGCTGCTTGTGCGTGCGGTGCACTCAACACACGCACACTCTCAAACTGCACGCACCTCCACACTCCTCCCCGCCACGTGCGTGCATGCAGGGCGACAACAGAGAGAGCGGCAAGTGAATGCGCGACGCGTGGAGCTCCGCGATGCACGCTTTGTGTGCGCGCGCGGTGCACTCACACACCACACACTCACACTCAACACACTGCACCCACGACACACTCCTCCCCCATGTGCGTGCATGCAGGGTGACAACAGAGACGTCGCCAAGCGCACACGCGTCACGTGGAGCGCAGAGACGCACTCCGCTGTTTGTGCGCGCGGTGCACTCACACACGCACACTCCCACACTGTACCTAAGACACACTCCTCCCCGCCACGTGCGCGCAAGCAGGGCGATAACGGAGACGGCATCGAGCGCACGCGCGTCACGTGGAGCGCAGAGATGCACGCGCTGTGTGTGCGTGTGGTGCACTCACATACGCACACTCACACTGCACCCGCCATGCACTCCTCCCCGCCACATACGTCAGTGATTTCCTTTTCGGCTCCACACAGCCATTTGGCTGTATTCCAGCTGTACTTTGACCTTGCACACAGCTCAACCCATCCAGTGGATTGCTGGTCTGGCAAGCCCGCCAGACAGAGCACGTCGACAGCTTTTAAATGACCTAAGTACCGTCCATATTGTTAGCCTTTGCGGGGGGGGGGGTCGAAATTACAATTTTGAAATCCAATTGTGGGTCTCAATTTGGGGCTCGGTTAACGGAGGCGCGTTCTCGTCGCTGAGCCCTGGACCCAGCAATGCGGCGCTGCTGGTGACGAGGATCTCCGTGCCGCTGACGAGCGGGGTAAAATACGACTGGACTGGCTCCTGCTAGACTGCCCCTCGGTGGAACACTTCAGGAGCGACTTGCCCGGCGCTGCCATGGCTTGGCGAGTAGCCGCGGCGCTGCCGCGGCCCGTGATGGGAGACGGCCCTTATCCTCCCCACATGCAGGATGCCATGCGGCGCCGATCCTGACGAGTTGATCGACGAGCGGAGGAGCTGGCGCCCGTCAATGCATGCTGGACATTGGTCAAGATGGCTGCCCGTTGAGGCGGGCTACCATCACGGCTTCAGCGGTGGCGACCGCCGAGGCAACACAGAGTAAATCCGCTTCACCAATCGCAGCGTTCGTCACCGCGCTCATCCTCGGGGTCGCTCGTCTGCCGGTGACTGGCGTTGGAAGGTCTTCAGGCAGCCTCCATGACAACTCTGTCGTCCATGCACCCCTGGAGGGTGGGACCTGGCCATGCATGAGGCATGGGGCGCCGGCTGAGCCCCATGCAAACGAGAGCTGGACAGCCATGCACTGCCAGGCGGGGACCGTTCCAGTCAGCGCCAGTCGGCTCTGCCGGCTTGACTGGCCACAAGGCCACTACTGTGACCCTGAGGAAGGTCCTCTCCTATATGCTCCTTGCCAGACATGTCTCAGAGACCGCTGTTTGGGGTAGTCTAGCCGGCGGGAGCGGTAGTCTATCGGCCGGGAGCCGGCGGTACTCAAGTACTTTAGTGTGCTGGAGTATCGGCGGGTGTCTCTAGTAGAAGAGTAGCCTGCTTAGCTGGAAACCCCGTGTTACTTGTTACTTGTTTGCGGGTCTCAAATGAATTGTTTATTCAGCCGCAGGGCCTTGGAACATGTATTCCGCTAGAATGCGCATGATTAGGTCACCCGTTCTGGTCCTTCTGCTGCTCAAACGCTCCTGAAACAAGTCCAGCGTGTTACAGCCGCCGTAACAGCCCCAATGGCACCCTCTCTGGGTCAAATTGTCAACAGGCACAGGTGTGGGGGGTGCAGGGAGGCTGCAAAGCGGGCGGCGCGCGTGCGCCGTGAGACTAGTGGCAGTCAGCAGGCCACTCAGTTGCAGTGACAGTGCTCTAGAGCGCTACTCAGTGTCAGAGGCAGAGCTGTGTTCAGGAGTTTGGGCGTGTGGGGGGGAGATGTGTGTGCGTGTGGGGAGGAGATGTTGCAGATGTTGCATGGGCGCATGGCACATTCTGTATGGGGAGCGAGAGCATGCGTGCATACCACAGGCAACACTAGTAGCAGGGCTCGTCATCGTGGCAAGGACGACGTGCTGTGGCTGGAATGGACGCTTTACGTAGGTTTTGAAGCCTATTGGATGGAACCGAGCCGAGCCGTTTGGAGCCGATCGGCTTTGTTGCCGGATAATCGAGACCATTACTGCGGGGGTCTCCGACTTGTTATTTTCGGCTATTGCGCACATCTTTGCGGGGGGAGTCAAAACAATAATTATACGCAAAGGCTAACCGCCCGGACGGTATGAAGACAAACGGTCACCGGGAGGTCAACGGTCAATGCGGTCAAAGAAAAATCTGGCTGTGAAACAATTTAATGAAAATCCTGGAAAAAAAATCACGTGCGTGCATGCAGGGCGACAACAGAGAGGGTGCCAAGCACACGCGCGTCACGTGGAGCGCAGAGATGCACGCGCTGTGTGTGCGCACGGAGCACTCACGCACTCACACACTCACACACTCCTCCACCGCCATGAGCGTGCATGCAGGGCGACACCGGAGAGGGTGCCAAGCGCATGCGCACCACGTGGAGCGCCGAGATGCACGCGCTGTTTGTGCACGCGGTGCACTCACACACGCACACACTCCTCCCCACCATGTGCGCGCATGCAGAGCAGCAACGGAGACGGCGTCAAGCGCATGCGCGTCACGTGGAGCGCAGAGAGGCATGCGATGTTTGTGCGCGCGATGCACTCACACGCTCACACTCACACTGTACCCACGACGCACTCCTCCTTGCCATGTGCGTAGTGCATGCAGACCGACATCGGAGATGGCGCCAAGCGCATGCGCATCACATGGAGCGCAGAGATGCACGTGCTGTTGGTGCGCGCGGTGCACTCACACACGCATTCACTCGCACACACACTCTCACACTATACCCACAACACACTCTTCCCCACCATGTGCGTGCATGCAGGGCGACAACGGAGACGGCGCCAAGCGCACACGCGTCACGTGGAGCGCCGAGATGCATGCATGTTTGTGCGCGCGATGCACTCGCACATGCACACACTCACACACACACACTGCACCCACGACGCACTCCTCCCCGCCACGTGCGCACATGCAGGGCGACAACGGAGACGGCGCCAAGCGCATGCGCGTCACGTGGAGCGCAGAGATGCACGCGCTCTTTGTGCGCGCGGTGCAGCGGCTGGGCGTGGACCAGGCAGTGCCAAAGAAGATCCTGGAAATCATGCAGGTCAGCGGTTTCGCTCAGGATCCTGGGGATTTGATGGCTCAGCCCGAGCCTCGCGACTCACTCACCAATCAAACCAGACGGGGGGGGCTTTCTTTTTTCACGCAAATTGTGAAAATGCCGAGTGTCACACCTTTCCTGGTCGAAAGTCAACCTCAATCTCAACCCAAATCGCCAGCCCAAATCGGCCAATCTCAAACCGACAGCGCACTTTGTCGGTTTGCGGGTCGGCTCACGGAAACACCGATGCATGTGCATGTGGAGCAGGGCTTCCGCCGGGGCACCCCGCCCCCACACGATTTTTAACACGGCTCCAGTCTATATAGTCAGGCCTTGTAGCATTCCATAGGTGGGATGCTTTGGCGGATTTACTGTAAGGCAGGAGGGGACCTGTGGCCTGCCCGCCCGCCCACTCGCCCGCCCTACCACAGCCCCATCGTCTGATCCGCGCAAGTGAATGCGGTCAAAAAGTCTGAGGCTGCCGAGGGTGCGCCTCAGGCAGTGGTGGGCGCCTGATGTGGTCGGGGTGGCGCCCGAGGCGGTCGGGATGACGATTCAGGCGGCGCCTGAGGCAATCAGGGCCTGGGGCAACGCCTGGGGCAACGCCTGAGGCGGTCGGCGCGCCTGAGGCGCCGCCTGAGGCGCGCAAGTAAATGCATCACCTTGAGGCGCCGCCTCAGGCGTTGGGAATGTGGTAGGGTCGCTCGTCCGCCCGTTCATCTTCTGAAACCAATATGGCACTCTCTCTGGGTCTGTAAATATAGTGCCGATCACCCGCCAGACTTCCTTCGGCCACCGCAAAAACCAAGTCCACGCTCAGATCTCATCCTCTACCGTTATGCCTTTTGACCGCTTTGTGTAGTTGTTACAGGTTGCATCCTTGTAGACTGACTTGCGGACGCCGTAGGCGTACCTATCTCTGGTTTGGACTACACACGAATGGTTTCAATGTGTGGGAACAGTATGTGGCAGTCTGTCCCTCTCTCCGCCTCACTCTCTGCCTCAATCTCTGTCACTCTCTGCCTCAATCCTGCCTCACTCGATGAGTATTGGAGGGGCTCCCTGCTCCCGTCTGATGGATGCTGTCCGATGGATTCCGTTTGATGGATGCTGTCCAACGGATGCTGTCTGCCCTACCAAAATCTCAACGCCTGATCCGCGCAAGTGAATGCGGTCATAACGTCTGAGACGGTCGGGGGTACGCCTCAGGCGGTGGTGGGCGCCTGAGGTGGTCGGTCTGGCGCCTGAGGTGGTTTGCATAACGCCCAAGGTGACGCCTGAGGCGATCGTGGGTGCGCCTCAGGCGGTCGGAGCCCCTGAGGCGCCGCCTGATCCGTGCCATGGAATGAGACGCCTGAGCGTCCGCGCCCGGAGGACCCCGGGGCGTGAGTTAAGGCCTAGACTTCACGTCTAGGGGAGCTCTACTAGTAGAGCCCGCAGGGCCACGCGGCGCGCCAGCCTACCAGTAATGCCGATACTGATGGATTTCGATGCTGATGAATGCCGCAGTCTGCGGCGACACATCAGAGTGCAAAAAACCACCACCAAACACCACGCTGTGCGCAGGTCAGCGGCCTGACGCGCGGCAACATCGCGAGCCACCTGCAGAAGTACCGCCTGCAGCTCCGGCGCCTCCGCGCCTCCATCAGCACGTCTGCCGCCGGCACGTCGGCCGGGGGCTCCGAGACCGGACCCTCCGCCGGCCCGTACGACAACAGCGGGAGCATGGCGGCGCCAGCAGCCAACGAGGGCGGGGCCGCCCAAATGCTGCTGCGGCAGCGGCACCGCCTGTCATCACAGACGCAGGAGGCGCCGTCGGCCGCTGGCAGCAACCCTGCCTCAGGCAGGGCGGGCGCAGGCGACGGCGGCGGCGACGGGCAGGAAGAGGAGGCTGAGGCAGAGGCGGAGGCGCAGGCGGATCAGCAGCCGGCCGTGGGCTCAGACAACGGCGTGCCTGGGCTCGCGGCGCAGGCGCACTCGCTGCAGCAGATGCAGGCGGAGGCGCAGCAGCAGATGCAGCAGCTGCAGTCGCTGCAGATGCAGCACTTCCTGCAGGCCGGCCACCAGCAGGGGCAGCCCAACGGCTTTGCCTCCCTGCTGCCAATGCAGCAGCTCGCCGGGATGAGCAGCAGCCAGCTGGATGCGGTGCAGCAGCAGCTGCAGCTACTGCTCGAGGCAGGCGTCCACCAGGGGCAGACCACCCAGGCGCAGCCGCTGGTGATGGTGCAGCAGGCAGGCGTCAACCAAGGGCAGACCACCCAGGCGCAGCCGCTGATGATGGTGCAGCAGCTGGTCCCCGAGGGGCAGCTGGCCCTGACCTCTCGCACCTCTGGCTAACTCTCTCAGATGCCGGGCAACCAGGGCTCGGGCACAGGCGTGCCCGGTGCGCAGCGCACGAGCCAAACCGGCCAGTGTTTGCAGCCTGGTAGCCTCCCGGGTACAAGCAGCGGCGGCATCGGAGGCAGCCTGGCTCACCTGCCTGCTTGCAGATCAGTGTCGCCAATGCAGAGCCATCACGTCCTGGCGCAGCCGCAGGTGCAGCACCACCACATGCAGGCGCAGGGCCTGAGGCTCCAGCAGCAGCAGCAGCAGCTGGCCGCCGTAATGCAGATGCGGGTGCAGCACCAGCAGCAGCTCCTGGGCGGTTCGCCGCTGCTGACTCAGGAGCAGCAGCATGCGGCAATGTCCGGCAACGGGGGCATGCTGCCTCCGCAGAAGCTGAGCAGCATGATGGACAGCCTGAAGAAGCAAGAGCAGGCGCAGCTGGCGCAGATGCACCTGCATGCAACTCAGAGGCAGGCGCAGCAGATGCTCCAGCCGGGGGCGCAAAGCACCGCGTCGCAGGGGGCGCAGCCGCGCCAAGGCTCGCTGCCGCTGCTGCTACCCCACGTGATGGCGCAGAAGCAGGCGCAACAGGAGATCCTGACGGCACAGCAGGCGCAGCAGCATGCGCAGCAGCAGGTGCACGAGGCACAGCAGCAGGTCGCGCAGGCGCAGCAGCAGGTGCAGGAAGCGCAACATCGTGCGCAGGATCAGGCGCAGGAGCAGGCGCAACAGCATGCACAGGAGCCGCAACAGCAGGATCAGCAGGTACACACACACACACACACACACGGATGCATGTACACACACACGCGCGCGCGCGCGCATGCCACCACTTAATGTTGATGAGCAGTGTCGGTACACACACCCAGACTCACTCTCACACGAGGGTGCACCTAGCCACCCATCCACCCACCCGCCCACCCAGACACACACACACACACACACACACACAGGCGCAACACGAGGTGCAGCAGGCATATCAGCAGCAGGAGCTCGCAGCGGCGTTCGATATGCTGGACAATTCCTGGGTGGGTGACTTGTCCTGCTCCGGGAGTTAGACGCTCACAGGGGACAGGGGTGCGCCTGCGCCAGCGCCTGCACCTGCGCCTGCATCTACGCCAGCGCCAGCGCCAGCGCCAGCGCCAGCGCCAGCGCCAGCACCTGCACCTACGCCAGCGCCAGCGCCAGCGCCCCAGCGCCAGCGCGCCAGAGCCAGCGCAACACAAGCATGAGCAGCGGCAGTGGGACCAGGCCAGGCCGCCGCAGCAGCAGCGGCGGCGCCGGCGACAGCAGCGACAGCAGCAGCTGGCGCAGGCCGATGATGGATGATATGCTATTACTGGTGTCACACAGACTGTAAGATCCATCATCATGCTGTATGGCAGAACTGAGGAACTGCGAATTTCGAAAACTGCAATATTGAGGAAATGAGAAACTGTGACCGCTCAAAATCAGCGAGCGACGCGGTGGGGTCGCTCATTTTTGGCGAGCTGTCCCCCAACTATTTTATGGTGCGCGCCCCCGCTCACGGCGGCCATCAAGACGACGCCCGTGCTGCGTGCGCGGTGCACATGTGCGTGCACGCACTACATCAGACCAGGCGTCTCGACACCACGCGAGCCCGGTGCTCCCCAGTAGGATCTCAGGCGCAGGAACACCGCCCGAACACCACACGGATACCATGACACATCCAGACGGGCAGAAACGGATGGACAGGCAGAGGCAGACGCGCATGCACGACACGGCGCGGCCGCAGCGGGCTGGTGGCCGTGCCCTACTATACAATCTGCACTCCGCGGCGGCGACAACACGGGCGTGGCGGAGCGCCCCCGACCATATGAACCGCGCTCCTCGCGGCAGCTGCACCCGCGTGGTGGAGCGCGCCCCGACCATATGTATTGCGCTCCGCACGGTGGCTACATCCGCGTGGCGGAGCGCGCCCCGACCATGTGAACCGCGCTTCACGCGTCAGCTACACCGGCGTGGCGGAGCGCGCCCCAACCCTATGAACCACGCTCCGCGCAGCGACTACACCGGCGTGGCGGAGCGCGTCCTGACCATATGTATTGCGCTCCGCGCGGTGGCTACATCCGCGTGGCGGAGCGCGCCCTACCGTATGAACCGCGCTCCATGCGGCGACCACACCGGCGTGGCGGAGCGCGCCCCGACCATATGAACCGCGCTCCGCACGGCAACTACACCGGCGTGGCGGAGCGCGCCCGACTATACGAACTGCGCTCCGCACGACGACCACACCGGCGTGGCGGAGCGTGACCCTACCGTACAAACTGCGCTCTGCGCGTCAGCTACACCGGCTTGGCAGAGCATGCCCTACCATACAAACTGCGCTCCGCGAGGCGGCTGCGCCGGCGCGGGGGGCTGTCCCTCAGGTGGCGAACCGCGCCTCCAAAGCGCTCCAGCCCTACCACAGCCACAACGTCTGAGACGCGCAAGTGGAGGGGGGCATAGCGCCCGAGGCGGTCGGGGTTTCGCCTCAAGTGGTGGTGGGCGCCCAACGTGGCGCCTGAGGCGGCGCCTCAGGCGGTCAGGGGTGCGCCTCAGGCGGTCTCGGCGTGCCTGAGGGGCGCCGCCTGATCCGCGCAAGTGGATGCTCCACTGGAGGCGCCGTCTTGGGCGTTGGGAATGTGGTAGGGCAGGGGAGCTGCGCCAAGGGGGCGCAGCGACCCCTGGGGAGGAGTTTGGGATTTTTTTGTCGCAGCTCGCGCAAACCGCGGCAGGCCGCTCTTATTTATGGATACCACGGGCGCTGTGCACGGCGCGTGCCCGCGCAGCGCCTCCCATTGTGCTGCCCTCCGCGAGAGCGTGCAGCCAACGCCACCATTCATTGCACATATGCATTTCTGAAACGCTCGGGAGTGTTTCAGGGGCGCATGGGACTATATCCAATGCATCCCTGAAACACTCGTGCGCATCCCCATAATCACTCCTATGCAGCTCCGACATCGCACTGAAACCCCGAATGCCCTCATTTTTTAAATATATTATGATATGGCTGGCAGATGCGCGTGCACGGGGACGGGTCCCCCCCCCGCACCGAAGTTTGGCCGCTCTGGCCTTTTGGTCGGCCTTTTGTTGGGTGATGGCAGACTGTACTGCCTGACCGGTGACGGACTCTGTACTCTTGGCTGCTGTGCGCGCACATGACGGCCTTTTGGCCCTTTGGCCCTGTCGCAACCAGGACTTGGATGGACGAGGGCAGTGTTGCTCGAGAAAACAACCGACGCAGACGTCCCTTTGTGGGGCACCCGCGCTGGCGCTGGTTTATTGCTTTGCGCGTGCCTCTGTTTTGGAATGGTACCGTTTGGTATGCTATGCTTCAATCACGACCGGGATGAAAATGGGGAGAGAGGGGGCCCTGCTTCGCCCTTGGCACGTGCGGGCATGCAGGAGAGCCGGCGTGGGCTCCTGCGCTGCCGCTGGTTAAGTACTTTGGGCGTACCTCTGTTTCGTGGTGCCGTTTGGTACGAATTGCCGCAATCGCAGTGTGGATGGAAGGGGAGAGGGGGCCCCGCGCTCTCCAGTAACGAGTGGACTCGATCCCGTTGTGGGGTACCCATGCTGGTTTAGTACTTTGGGTGCACCTCTGTTTCGTGGTGCCTTTTGGTCTATGAGATGCTGCAATCATGGCATGGAACGGCCTGGTGGAAGGGCAGAGAGAGCCCCACGCTCTCCCGATGCGCATGGACACAAGGTCCCTCCGTGGGGCTCCCACCACGGCTCCCACGCTGGTTTAGACATTTGGGTCTTCTTGTTTCGCAGTTTTGAGTTGCTGTGTAGTCACGCACATCTGACACGGCCGGCTGGTCACTGGAGTGCTGAGGCACTTCAGTGAGTGCTGCACACGCGCGCGTGCACACACAGCGGCACGACACGTGAGTAACGGTTGCACGTGGCTCGCATGGCGTGTGGAACACACCAAAAGCTGCTTGTCGGTCGCCTGCTCAGCTGCTTGTCGGTCGCTTGCTCAGCTACTTGTCGTTTGCCTGCCCAGCTGCTTGTCGGTCGCCTGCTCAGGTCGCCTGCCTGGTCCACACACCGTGTGTGACACGCGCAGCTGCTTATTACCGCCATGGTAGCCAGCATACTGTAAACTGTAAAGTGCAAACTCAGCACCACCACCTGCCACCCTTGAGGACTGCGCAGTCCTGCATGCAGGGGATGCCTGCTCTGTGTCTGTGCTAACCACGTGAAGACAGCCCGCGAAGCACAAGCAGAAGCAACAGCACGCCACAACGCTCACGGCATCGTGATCAGTCGGTGTGTGCTTTGCAGGAGCCTCTGGGGGCAGCTGCCCTGCAGGTTGACGCAGGTTTCCTGTTCGAATTCTGTAGAGAGGGAGCCTGCAGTTTACGGTTTACAGTGAGAGCCCTTGGGGCGTGGGATTGAGGGAGCTGCCTAACGAGGCTAGATACCATTTAAAGGGGTGGTGTGGCGGGTTAGCCAGGGGCTCTGTGCTCTAGGTGTCGCCAGGTGGTGACAACAGAGGGGAAGGCCACACTACTTGCGGGCAACGTCGAAGAACACCCGCCGCGCGTTGCCGCCCATGATGTCGGCCACCTCTTTGTCTGGCAGCTGGAGGCCGTCCAGCAGGTCGTGCAGCGCTTGCAGGTTGGGGTTGTAGCCACCACTCGACGCCTGCTGCACAAACGGGAAGTCCGAGCCTGTAAAGGAGGACACAACATGCATGGCACTGTCACATACACCCCCTCTAGCACGCCATGCCTGTGCCCCTTAGCCGGGCCAAGGCTCTACAGTGGCTAGCAGGGACTGTATGCGCCCTCTAGCTGGGGTGGGAACCAAGTGTGGGGTTCCCACTGGGCTGGCCTACTCTCCTGGACCGGGTGGGCAAGACAGTCTAGTGCGAGGCAGGCATTTGGCACCCAACACACGACATCAGCGGTGTGTGTTACAGGCACGCATCCCTCAGGTTGCCGTGGAGAGGCCGGCCAGCTGCAGGCCTGCACCATGGTAGCTAGCCTTGTGAGCCTTGGTAGGCTGGCGCGCTGCGTGGCCTTGTGGGCTCTACTAGTAGAGCTCCCCTAGACGTATAGTCTAGGCCGTAACTCACGCCCCGGGGTCCTCCGGGCGCTTACGTGTAAAACCTGTAAAACCAGCTAGCCTTATGAGGCAGCTGCCTCAATCCCATGCCCCGAGGGTGCATACTGTAAACTGTTAACTGTAAACAGGCCTGCATCGATGACAGCCCCAAGCAACCAAAGCCAAATGAGCCAAATTAGGTGAACCACCACGCGAGCATGCATGCCCAAGACGCACGAACCCGCCCGAATGCATGGCCACCTTCTGCGTGGCCTCGCGGGCTCTCCCAGCAGAGCCCCCCTAGACTAAACGTTTAGTCGGCCTGAAACCCACGCCCCGTAAAAACTTGCCGCCCACCGTACATCAGGCGCCCCGCCCCATACACGCGCAGCAGGTCCGCCACCCTCGGCCGCAGGTCTGCGTACGACAGGCCCTCGCTGGAGACTCGGAACAGCGCAGACATTTTCACATATACGCGGGCGGGGTGGGCCGCGCCGAGGAACAGCAGCGCCGCCCATGCGGCCTCGTTGGGGTTGAGGCTCGGGGACGGAGGCGCAGCGGCGTTCTCTCTGAAGAATCCCCAGTGGTCGATGACCAGCGTCGTCTGTGGGGACGCAGTGAGCAGCGACTCCAGGTCTTCCGCGTGACGGTGCAGCCCCTGGGAGCGCATGCATGCGTGCGTGTGTGCGTGCATGCAGGGCATTACGAGGGCTGAGTGAAACCACTGAAATCGTGTTTGCGTGTGTGTGTGTGTGTGTGTCTGATTGTGTGTGTGTGTGTGTGTGCGCGTGCATGCGTGTGTGCGTGTAGGGCGCGGCACGGTATACGTATACGGTATATACCGTTTGTATACCGTGACGGTATAAATACCGTATGCGGCGGGATGTGTACCGTACACACCAATTTTTTGGAAGACAAGTAAAAGGCGTAAATGCTCCAACTCCCTTGAAACTGCATGGATTTCGATGATTCGACTTGCACTGGACAGCTAATAACAAGGGCTGTCCAGAACAACGCTAGGATGCAGCATAGGGTGGAGGGAAGAATATGGTGGTTGCATGGAACGCAGGGACGCTCCGGCTGCCATGCAGTGAGAAAAACCTAGTTTTGTGTTTCCTCTAAACCAAACATAGCAAAGTATGCTTGTTAGAGTGGATTTGTGATGCCCATCATGAAAGGCATCCGAATCCACCGTTCCCGTCTCAATTGGATCAAGGAATCAAGGGTTTACACGTATACCCTTGTATACGGTACACATTATACGGTGTTATACGGTATACGGGCCCACGTATACGATATACCGTTGTGCCCTATGTGCGTGTGTGTGTGTGTGTGTGTGTGTGTGTGTGTGTGTTCCCCTGACCACTGCTGCATGCCCCTCGCACCTGGAAGCACATGACCCCCACAGGCAGCCCGAGGTCGCCCGCTCGTCTGAAAAGCGCTAGGCACGCGTCGCTGCCGAACCAGCCATCCTGCGGGCAGCGTTACCGAGTACGCGCATGTTAACGATTTGGAGCCTACGCACGTGCGAACGAACCAGCGCACTGGTACGTGGTACGTCGCCCGCTCGTCGGAACAGCGCCAGGCATGCGTCGCTGCCCATCCAGCCATCCTGCGGGTTCAGTGTTTCCGTCAGCCAACTCGAAACCCGGCAACGGGTACTCTTCAGTGATTCCCCTGCGAGCCGTGTACCGCTCCGAGTCGGATTTCCCATTCCCCAGAAAACCACTACACACTTAGTGGGACAGGGCGTGGAGTGGTGCGTTGGAAAGCTCGTGCCGAGAGCAGCCCAACAGCATGCGTTGCATGAACACCCGCTGTGTATTGTGCCTGGTATGAGCGGTCAAAGTTGCTGAGCCGGCAAAAAACGAATTACTTAAATCCTTCCCAGGGACCACTGGTACTCTTGGGTTGAGATTGGCCGATTTGGGCTGGCACGTCGGCTTGAGATTGCGCAAAGTTCGACAGGAAACGTGCGTTTTATTTTTCAATTTCACACCCTTTTCACATTAAGTCGCCTCCGGTGGGTTGAGATTCAGGGAGTGAGTTGTGAAGCTCAAGTTGAGCCCATGGCCCCCCCCAGAGAACCTCCCCCCAGGGCGGCCAAAAAGCGGCCAAACTGCAAACCCTCAACTTTTTGTATGTTTTCTCGGCCGTGAGGGGGTCAAACGCAGCGCTCCCGAAATGCATCCGCCCGGAATACGTCTGCCGAATTGTCCATGTCGACGCCTTTGTCGTGGGAGACTGTGCGGTGGGGAGACGGCAAAATGATGTCACTTCCCCAAGATCACTAGCGGAACCACTGAGCGCCAGGCATGCGTCGCTGCCCAACCAGCCATCCTGCGGGTCAGTGTTCCCGTTAGCCACTCCGCACCCCGCAAAAGTGCAACCCCGGGTTGGAATTGGCTATTTGGGATACGGGTTGCGTCGACCTCAAAAGTGTGAACATTGGCATTTTCACATATTTCCCGGGGAAAATGCCAGCCTCTGGCGGGCTGAGATGCGCGGCCTGGTCTGAGCCAGCATCCCCCCCCACGATACTTAGCGGAACCACTGGTCGCTGCCCGCCCAGCCATCCTGTGCGTCATCATCATCATCATCATCATCATCATCACGGGGTTTGACAGTCGTGTGTGGCAAACCCAACAGGCGGGTCCGCACGATCAGGGATCCCCCGTCTACAAGCATGGTCCCGGCTGAAGAAGCACAAGGACTGCGGACGCAGCTGGCGGGGGCGCATTTTGGGGGCGGCAGCCGCGCGGGAGGCTGCGTTTTCGACCTTGCTCGGCGCATAGCGCCCGAGCACTTCATTACAGAAATGTGGCTGGCTACTGGTGGTGGGGCTTTAGTGGGTCGGTGCTTGACCCAGACAGGGCACTGCGCCCCCACTGGGCAAGATCCACCCTCCTCCCTTCACGGGCAGGTCGGGTAAGAAATGAAGCGTAGTCGAGTATCGAGTACTCCTTTCTGTGTGCACACCTCCCATCGCTCAGCCCCCCCCCTCCCCCCCCCCGGGGGGACAAGAACTCCAGAAGCACGCCGCACAGGCCCCGTCACCGTAAGCCGCCACCGCCATGCGGCCTACCCCAGTGAAGCCCCCCCCAAGGCAGCCAAAAAGCGGCCAAAGTGCAAACCCCAAACTTTTCGTGTTCTTCTTGGCCGTGAGGGTGTCAAACGCAGCGCTCCCGACGGAATCCGCTTGCCGATCTTTCCGCGCAGACCCCATTGTCGTGAGAGACTGTGCGGTGGAGAGACGGTGAAATGCGGGGCGTGTAGGGAGGGTCTGGGGGAGGCCCACACAGCAAACAGCAACAGCAACAGCAACACGGACACTGACACTGACACTGACACTGACACTGACACTGACAGCAGCAGCAACACACACCTGCAGATATGGGTTAAATCGCACGCCCGCGATTGATCCGGGCACAAAGTCGTCCAGCTGCTCTGGTCCGCGCGAGGGGTCGGCCAGGGCCATGATACGCATCGAGTCTCTGTGCCGTGCGTACACCTCGTTCAGTAGGTAGCTGCCGGTATGTCGGGAAGGGGGGATGGGGTGGAGGGGTGGGGTGGATTTGGATGGGCAGGGGGCGTAACGCGCATGGGAGACAACAAGGCGGCGTGGGGAGATGGAGTCGCCGCATGGAGTCCCCGTGCCGTGCGCGCACTTCGTTGAGAAGGTAGCTGTGGCGTGTGGTGGTGGAGGGGGGAGGGCAGGGGGGGAGGGATCTTGGTTTTCATGGGGCATTGGGGGCATGAGGAGCTTGCAGTCTCCGTGCCGTGTGTGCATCTCGTTGAGTAGGTAACTGGGGCAATGTGTGGTGCAGGAAGGAGAGCGGGGGGTGGGGTGGGGTGGGGGGGGGGGTTAAGGGGGCTGGGGGCATGAGGAGTCATGCGGAGATGGAGTCTCCGCATGGAGTCTTCGTGCCGTGCGTGCACCTCGTTCAGTAGGTAACTGGGGCAATGTGTGGTGGGGGGAGGGCGGGGTGTGTGGGGGGTGTGGGGGCGTCAAGGGTGCTGGGGACATGAGGAGACACGAGGAGCTGGAGTGTCTGCATGGAGTCTCCGTGCCGTGCGTGCACTTCGTTGAGTAGGTAACTGGGGCAATGTGTGGTGGGGGAGGGCGGGGGTGTGGGGTGGGGGGGGGCGTTAAGGGTGCTGGGGACATGAGGAGAAACGAGGAGCTGGAGTCTCTGCATGGAGTCTCCGTGCCGTGCGTGCACTTCGTTGAGTAGGTAACTGGGGCAATGTGTGGTGGGTAGATGAGGGCGGGAGGGGGGGCGGGGGGGGGGATCTTGGATTTCATGGGGCATTGGGGGCGTAAGGCGCTTAGAGTCTCCGTGCCGAGCATACACCTCATTCAGTAGGTGGCTGCCAACACGTCGGGGAGGGGGGGTGGGGTGGGGTGGGGTGGATTTGGGTGAGCTAGCTGATGATGATGGATTTTACAGTCGTGTGTGACGAACCTACCGGCAGCGTATTCGACCTTGCTCGGCGTACAACGCCCGAGCGCTACAGATGGGTGGCTGGCTGCTGGTGGTGGGGGGCTATTGGGTCGGGGCTGGACCTAGACAGGGCACTCAGCCCCCGGATGTGACTCCTTCCCGTGGGGCCACGGCCGGGGTTCACAAGCCCACGGGATCGAGAACCCTAGACCTCCACCATAGCGGCAGCTGAGGCTACTGATCAGTGTGTATCGGAGGGGACATGGGGGCTGGTGAAGAGGTGATCTGAAATGATGAAAAGGTAGCTAGGGATCAGGGGGGGGGGCACAACACAGAGCACAACACTGCAGCACAACACAACAGCATACCGCACGCAAGCTTTGCCTTCGCGTGGGGTTTTGAAACGATTATTGGATGTCAAGGCAAAGCTGATGTACGGTAATACAGAGCACAACACAGAACACAACACAGAGCACAACACAGAGCACAACACAGAGCACAACACAGAGCACAACACAGAGCACAAAACACAGAGCACAACACAGCACAACTCAACACACAGAGCACAGCAAAGAGCACAACACAGCGCACAGCAAAGCACAACACAGAGCACGCCACAGCACGCCACATCACAGAAACAGAGCACAGCACAGAGCACAACACAGTACAACTCAACACACAGAGCACAAAACACAGAGCACAACACAGCACAACACAGCACAACTCAACACACAGAGCACAGCAAAGAGCACAACACAGCGCACAGCAAAGCACAACACAGAGCACGCCACAGCACGCCACAGCACAGAAACAGAGCACAGCACAGAGTACAACACAGTACAACTCAACACACAGAGCACAAAACACAGAGCACAACACAGAGCACAACTCAACACACAGAGCACAGCAAAGAGCACGACAGCACAACACAGCAGCACAACACAGAGCACGCCACAGCACAACACAGCAAAAAAGCACAGCACAGAGCACAACACAGCGCACAACACAGCACAACTCAACACACAGAGCACACCACACAGAGCATAACAACACAGAGCACGCCACAGCATGACATGCACACACATGTGGTCGACTCCATACTGGCTGAAGCACAACAGCACAACACAGAGCACACCACAGCACACTCACACACACACAACTGTGCTCGAACCCATAGTTGATCGGCTGCACCACCAGAGCACAACAGAGCACAACACAACACAACTCAACACACAGAGCACAACACACAGAGAATAACTAAACAACAGCAAAACGCAGAGCACGCCATAGCACACCACTCACACACACGCGTGGTCGAACCCATAGTTGATTGGCTGCATCACCAGAGCTCAACAGCACAGCACACAACACAGCACAACACAACAACACAAAACACAGCACAACATAGCACAGTACAGAGCACAACAAACATGGAGAAAGACACCACGCAAAGCATGCCACAACACTCACACTCACACACACCTGTGGTCGAACCCATAGTTGATCGGCTGCACCACCAGAGCCTGCGCCACGCCAGCCTCCTCCATCACGGCCCGGAATGCGTCCACACTTGCCACGTCGTCGCCCAAGCCTGCCGGGGGTTCCTTCCCTGGAGCGTACCTGTGGGGGGGACATTGTGCGCGCTCTCAGACTAAAACAACGGATTAAAACCCAGGTGTTAGTTAACTATATGTTAACTCCGTTTCCCAAAACCCGCGACGTCGTCGCCCAGGCCTGCCGGGGGCTGCTTGCCAGGAGCGTACCTCTGTGTGTGTGGGGGGGGGAGGGGGCAAGCAGTTGTGTGTGTGCGCTCAATTGTGTGCATGCGCTCAATTGAAACCGATTAAAACTGACGACACGTGTCTGCACGCTCGCCATGTCATCGCGCGGGCCTGCCGGGGGCTCTTTGCCAGGAGCGTACCTGTGTGTGTGGTGGTGGGGGAGCAAGCAGTTGTGTGCGTGCGGTCAATTGTGTGCGTGTACGCACTCAATTGGATGCGTGGGGGAAATTGGAGCCGATTAAAACCGACGACACGCGTCTGCACGCTTGCCACGTCGTCATCACCCAGGCCTGTTGGGGTCCCCTTGCCTGGAGCGTACCTGTGTGGGGGGGGGGGGGCATTCAGTTGTGTGCATGCGCGCAATTGTTTGCGTGCGTGCGCACTCAATTGAGTGCGTGGACTGAATTGAAACCGATCAAAACCGACTCCACGTGCCCCCACGCTGGTGGCGTCAACACCTGGACGCCCAGGCCTGCCGGGGGCTCTTTGCCAGGAGCGTACCTGTGTGTGTGGGGGGGGGGGAGCAAGCAGATGTGTGCGTGCGCTCAAATGTGTGCGTGCGCACGCTCAATTGGGTGCGGGGGGGAAATTGGAACCGATCAAAACCGACGACACGTGCCTTCGCACTGGCGACATCAATGCCTCAACGCCCAGGCCTGCCGGGGGGTCCTTGCCTGGAGCGTACCTGTGTGGGGGTCATTGTGCGCGCTCTCAGACAAAAAAAAGGATTAAAACCCAGGTGTTGGTTAACTATGTGTTGACACCGTTGACACCGTTCCCCCAAACCCGTGACGTCGTCACGCAGGCCTGCCGGAGGATTCTTGCCAGGAGCTTGTCTGTGTGTGTGTGTGGGGGGGGGGGGCATTCAGTTGTGTGCGTGCACTCAATTGTGTGCGTGTACGCACTCAATTGGGTGCGGGGGCTCAATTGGAACCGACCGAAAGTAGTTGCGCGCGTCTGCACGCTCGCCACGTCGTCACCCAGGCCTGCCGGGGCCTCCATGTCTGGAGCGTACCTGTGTGTGTGTGGGGGGGGGCATTCAGTTGTGTGCGTGCGCTCAATTGTGTGCGTGTTTGAGCTCAATTGGGTGCGTGGGCTCAATTGAAACCGATTAAAACCGAGTACACGCGTCTGCACGCTCGCCACGTCAATACCTCGACGCCCAGGCCTGCCCGGAGGCTCCTTGCCTGGAGCATACCTGTGGGGGACATTTTACGTGCTCTCAGAAGAAGAAAAAACGGATTAAAGCCCAGGTGTTGGTGAGTGGACACCGTCTACAACTGTCCACACTTGCCACGTCGTCGCCCCGGCCTGCCGGGGGCTCCTTGCCTGGAGCGCACCTGTGGGGAGGGGGGGGTCAGTGTGTGCATGCGCTCAATAAAACCCGATTTAAACGAGTACAACTGCCCACTCGCTCGCCACGTCGCCATCCAGGCCTGCCGGAGGGGGGGGGGGGCAAGTGTGTGTGTGTGCGTGTGTGTGTGCATGTGTGTGTGTGTATGTGTGTGTGTATGTGTGTGTGTATGTGTGTGTGTGTGTGTGTGTGAGTGTGCGTATCACACACCTGTATGTGCTGCTCCACACATGTAGGTGCGCGTCCAGCACCCGCACGCCAGCAAAGCGCGGCAGCTTCAGGCCGCCCCCATGCTGAGTCATCAAAGGCGCAGCCGAACTGCTACCGCTGCTACCGCTGCTGCTGCTGCTGCTGCTGCTGCCGCTTGTACCCGCGGCAGATGGCGTGCGCGTGCCGCGGCCGTGGCGTGGCGCGGCGGGTGGTGTCGTGGAGCAGGTGTTGCGCAGCCCCCTGTGTGTGTGTGTGTGTGTGTGCGCGTGTGTGTGTGTGTGTGTTGACGGAGGGGGCTGCATGCTCCCCGCGCGTGGGCCCACGCGGCTGCTGCGCCGAATGCATGTTTCATCATCAAAGCGGGTAGGCATGCACACGCCAACTGTGGGTGTGCTTGGTATGCATGCTTGTGCGTGAGCCAACCACATGCGTTTGTGCATGCGTGTGTGCTGGCACGCTCCAACATCCAACAAGCTCTGCGCTGCAGTGCTGGTGCACACCTGTGCATCATGCAGTGGGCGTGTTGTGCGCCCATCAACCCGTGCTCAAGAGATAGATGGAGGAAGTGTGGCACATGAAATCGCAGGTGACAACGGCCAGGCCACTAACGGCCAGGCCACTCGTAAACGGGGCCATAGGCCACCCCTGGGCGGCGTCATCAGTGGCACGTTCAGTCGTGCGATAGTCTCCCCCTGCGTCCCATCGCCAGATACATCGGATCGCCATGATGCCAGCGCACAGGGGCCCGATGCACCGCCACAGACGCAGTGTCGCTGGTGCCGGGGGTGGGAGCTGGAAAAGGGGGCTGCTGAGGCTCGGGAAGCTGGGTCTGGTGGGCGTTGCTCTCGTGCTGATGTGCCGCGCGCTGCTCATCAGCTCGCCCTCTCAGTACACGGGAGTGCGCGGCAAGGGTGCTGGTTCGAGCGTCCACAGCTTACGTGGCCACTACAAGATGGACCCGGGGGTGCATGGCAGCATGGAGACGCATGGAGACAGCAACGAGGCAGCGCACACGCACGGCGGCGAGACAGCCGCCGTGGGCGAGGCACATGAGCATGCGTACGAGCTGCCGTCACGGCCAGCGCGCGTGCGCTTGTCCGACGCCACCACCAGCGAAGGCGGGGAGGACGGGGGTGCCGCTGTCGACAGAAGCAGCGGCAGCGGCAGCAGCAGCAGCAGCGGCAGTGGCGGCACACACACTGGTGGGATGCTGGGCTTCAGCGGCGACACACTGTCAGATGCGGTGCCGCAGCAGGCGGGTGAGCGAGAGGTGGCGGCAGAGGGTAGGCAAGGGAGTGTGTTCGACGGCGGCGCTGAGGCGGCGGTGCTTCGCGAGGGCGCAGAGGGCGGCGGCGGCCAGGCGGAGCAACAGCAGCAGCAGATGCAGCAGACGCAGCAGGCACAGACACAGGCGCAGCCGCTGCCGCAGCATTCCAAGACGGGATCGCAGACGCTTGACCGCCTGGCGGGGCGGCTGGTGGTGGGCGGTGCGCATGGCAGGTGTGTGTGTGTGTGTATGTGCGTGTGTGTGTGTGCGTGCGTGTGTGTGCCTGTGAGAGTGCGTGCTTGCGTGCGTGTGTGTGCCTGTGTGCGTGCATGCTTGTGTGTGTGCGTGTGTGCATGCATGCGTGTGTGTGTGTGTGTGTGTTTGTGTGTGTGTGTGTGGATGCGGTCGCGAGCACTTTACCGACTGGCTTCGTGGCCGGTAGTGGGCCATGTAGCGCAGGGCAGGACATGCGAATCATGCCACACTCAACACCTGTCTGTCCTTGTCTCTCCCTCCCTCCCTCCCTCCCTCCCTCCCTCCCTCCCTCCCTCCCTCCCTCTCCCTCTCTCTCTCTCTCTCTTTCTCTTTCGCCGTGATCCCTTTGTCTCGACATATTCACGTGCATACGTTTGCGTGTGCAGAGATGCCACCGGGAAAAAGTGGATCGATCCAGAGGGAGCCCCGCTCTCTCCGTCTCTCTCTCTCTCTTTCTCTCCCCCTCTTCTCTCTCTCTCTCTCTCTCTCTGTCTCCCTTTCTGTCTGTCTGTCTGTCTCAAATCTTGCACGTGCATGCGCTCGCTCGCGCAGGGACACCAGCAGGAGCCCGTGGGTCGATCCAGACTACGATGGAGGTCCTGAGCTGCCTTCGAGTCTCTCTGTCTTTCCTCTCGCCAACCCCCTTTCTTCTCTCTCTCCCTCTCCCTACTGTCTCTCTCTCCCTTCGTTACCCTCTCTCTCACTCTCTCCCTCCCTCTCTCTCTGTCTTGCCTCACGTGTGACCACAGGGGCACCAGCGGGAGCCAGTGGATCGATCCAGACTACGAAGGAGGCCCGGTGCTGCCTTTTTCTGTCCCTTTCGTATCTCTCTCTCCCGTACATCTTTCTCTCACTTACTTCTGTCTCTCTCGTACCCTCCATCTGTCTCAACTCTGGCGTGTGCATGCGCTCGCTTGCGCCGGGACAGCAGCAGGAGCCCGTGGATCGATCCAGACTGCGAAGGAGGCCCAGCGCTGCCTTTTTCTGTCCCTTTCGTATCTCTCTCTCCCGTACATCTTTCTCTCACTTACTTCTGTCTCTCTCGTACCCTCCATCTGTCTCAACTCTGGTGCGTGCATGCGCTCGCTTGCGCAGGGATGCCGGTGGGAGCTCGTGGGTCGATCCAGACTACGAAGGAGGCTGTGTCTCTCCCTCCCTCCCTCCCTCTCTCGCTCTCTCTCTGTCTCTCTCTCTCATATTCTCTCTCTGCCTGTCTCATATCCTCTCCCTCTCTCTCTCCCCCCTCTCTCTTTTTCTCACCCCCTCTCTCTCTCCGTCTTGCCTCACGTGTGACTACAAGGGCACCAGCGGGAGCCAGTGGGTTGATCCAGACTACGAAGGACGCCCACTCTCCCTCTCTCTCTCTGTATCTCTGTCTCACTCTGTTTTTCTCACATTATCTCTCCCTCTCTCAGCCTGTCTCATATCATCTCCCTCTCTCCCTCTCTCTCCCTCTCTCTCTCTCTCTCTCTCTCTCTCTCTCTCTCTCTCTCTCTCACCCCCTCTCTGTCTCTCTGTCTTGCCTCACGTGTGACCACAGGGGCAGCGGGAGCCCATGGGTCGATCCAGACTACGAGCGGGGCCCGGAGCTGCCTTCATGTCTCTCTCTCTCTCTTTCCTCTCTCCCTTTATTTTCTCTCCCTTTCTTTTGTCTCTCTCGCACCCTCCATCTGTGTCAACTCTGGCGCGTGCATGCGCTCGCTTGCTCAGGGATGCCGGTGGGAGCCAGTGGGTCGATCCAGACTACGAAGGAGGCCCTGAGCTGCCTTCATGTCTCTCTCTTTCCTCTCCCTCTCCCTCTTTCTTCTTTCTCTCACCCCATTGTCTCTCTCTCTCCCTTTGTCACCCTCTCTCCCCCCCTCCCTTTCTCTCTCTCTCTCTCTCTCTCTCTCTCTCTCTCTCTCTGTCTTGCCTCACGTGTGACCACAGGGGCACTAGCGGAAGTCAGTGGGTCGATCTAGACTACGTGGGAGACCCTCTCTCTCTGTCTCCCTCTCTCTGCCTCTCTTTGTCTCCAATGCTCTCTCTTTCTCTCTCTCTCGCGCTCTCTCTCTCCCTTTCTCACTCTCTTTTTCTCTCCTCACACGCGTGACCACAGGGACACAATCGGGAGCCCATGGGTCGATCCAGACTACAAAGGAGGCCCTGTCTCTCCCTCTCTCTCTCTCTGTCTCTCACATTCTCTCTCTCTCTCTCTCTCTCTCTCTCTGTCTCTCTGCCTGTCTCATATTTTCTCACCCCCTCGCTGTCTCTCCTCACACACGTGACCACAGGGATGCCGGTGGTAGCCAGTGGGTTGATCCAGACTACGGAGGAAGCCCGGTGCTGCCTTTGTCTCTCCCTTTCGTCTCTCTCTCTCCCTGACATATTTCTCTCACTTACTTCAGTCTCTCTCGTACCCTCCATCTAACTCGACTCTTGCGCGTGCATGCGCTTGCTCAGGGATGCCGGTGGTAGCCAGTGGATCGATCCAGACTACGAAGGAGGCCCGGAGCTGCCAGATCCGAAGGTTGCTGCCGCTCAGACGAGCTGGCCAGTGTGGTGGTTTGCGCCATTTTTCGATCGGTCGAGCTTCGGGAAGGAGGCGGCCACGATGCTGCTGGGGGGCATCAGGTGTGTTTGGTGGTGTTGGTTGTGGCGTGTGTGCGGGGTGTGTGTGGGTGCGTGTAAGTGTGGGTGCGGGGTGGGGTGGAGTGGGGGGGGAGGCACTGTGGTGGGGTTCATTAGGATGGCAAGTGTGGTGGTTTGCGCCATTCTTCGACCGGTCGAGCTTCGGCAAGGAGGCGGCCACGATGCTGCTGGGGGGAATAAGGCGTGTTTGGTGTGTGTGTGTGTGTTTGGTCGATTTTACAGTCCATTGGGCGCTTTTGATGGTGCATTAGACCCTGTGCGTGTGTGTGTGTGTGTGTGTGCGTGTGTGTGTGTGTGTGTAAGTGTGTGTGCGGGGTGGGTGGGGTGGGGGGAGGCACTGTGGTGGGGTTCATTAGGATGGCAAGTGTGGTGGTTTGCGCCATTCTTCGACCGGTCGAGCTTTGGCAAGGAGGCGGCCACGATGCTGCTGGGGGGCATCAGGCGTGTTTGGTGGTGGTGGTGGTGGTTGGGGGGGGGGGCGTGTGTGTGTGGGGTGTTTGTGTGCGTGTGCGTGTTTGTGTGAGCGTGTGTTTGGTGTGTGCGTGTGTGTGTGTGTGTGTGTGTGTGTGGTCGATTTTACTGTCCGTTGGATGCCTCTGATGGCGCATTATACCCTGTGTGTGTGTGTGTGTGTGTGTGTGTGTGCGTGTGTAAGTGTGGTGTGTGCATGTGTGGTGGTGGGGGTGGGGGTCACTGTGGTGAGGTTATTGAGGCCGGGTGCTCTGAAGGAGGACGGCGCGTGGCTCGGCACCACCTTGGGCTCCCTTGCACGCACATGCAGCCAAGCCTGCCCCCCCCCCCCCTCCTCCACCCCTCTACCCACCCACCACCCCCCACAGATAGTGCTCTTAAATTCCGTCCTGAAACTCCTCTGAAGCTGCTGCACAAACAACTGTTTTTCAGGTCGGGTGCCCCCAAGGAGGTGGACGTGTGGCTCGGCACCACGCAAGGCTCCTGCAAGTATGACGTGGTTTCGGAGATGCCACCCTCTTCCCTCCTCCCCCCCCACACACACACACACACACTCCCCACCACAAGCACTGACATCGCTTTTCAAACAACTCGTTTTCAGGTCGGGTGCTTTGAAAGTGGACGGCGTGTGGCTTGGCACCACCTTGGCTCCCTTGCTTGCACATGCAGCCAAGCCCCCCCCCCTCCCCCTCTCCTCCTGCCACTCCCTTCACACACGCACGCACCTGCATGGAAACTGACTCATCAAATTGCTCTGAAGCTGCTTTTCAAACAACTGGTTCCCAGGTCTGGTGCCCTGAAAGAGAAGGACGTGTGGTCCGGCACCACCTTGGCTCCCTTGCACGCACATGCAGCCAAGCTTGCCCCCCCCCCCCCTCCTCCACCCCCTCCACCCACCCACCACCCCACACAGAAAGTGCTTCTGAAATCTGCCCTGAAACTCCTCTGAAACTGCTTTTCATGCAACTGTTTTCAGGTCGGGTGCCCTGAAGGAGGAGGAAGTGTGGCTCGGCACCACCCAAGGCTCCTGCAAGTATGGCATGGATGCAGCGATGCCGCGGGAGGACTTTGAGCAGCTCGACGCGGCTGTCAAGCGCGGCGACCCCACGCACGCGGCAATCGTGGTGGGTGTCTAGAGACAGCGCTGACCTGGCTGGTTTTAGCTAGTTAACTCACATGCATGACTCACATGTGACTCTTTGATAACTATACCGTAGTACCGCTTTGCCTTGCCGCCACTTTTATAAAGCGGGTGATTGTTTAGAATATAGTGCCTTGCCACGGGATTTTTTTTGAATTTTCCCCCGTTTTGACGTCACTTTTGGCGTGTTTTGACTTTTTCGGCAATCTTGCTTAGAAATCGGCCTTGCCGCGACGTTTTCCAAATTATTTAATCGGCAAGGCAAAGCGGTACTACGGTACATGTGAGATTGAAAAAAGAAAAAATGTGCTGCGACGCCGCGCGAGGACTTTGGGCAGCTCGATGTGGCCGTTACTAAGCGCGGCGACCCCACGCACGCGGCCATCGTGGTGGGTGTCTCTGATCTGTGTCCGATCTGGGTCTGATCTGGGTCTGACCTGGATCTTGCCGTCTGGTCTGGGCCTGGTTGTCTGAACTGGCCAGCATTAACCAACTCACTGGTAACACTAAGCCGCGGCTTCATAGCCTGAAGGCGAGGGAGGGCTTTGGGCAGCTCGACGCGGACGTTTATAAGCGGCGACCCCACACACGTGGCAATCGTGGTGGGTGGGGGGTGAACCCTGGACCCTTAACCACAATACCCTAAACCCGACGATCACCCCAGCTTACGAGGCTCAGCCTGACTGGCTAGTGAGACGATGCTACGGGGGGACTCTGAGCAGCTCGACGCGGCTGCCAAATGCGGCGACCCCACGCACGCATCCATCGTGGTGGGATCCAGCTGGCATCTTCTTTTGAATTTGCATTTGAAGTTTTCTAATTGCACAAGTGCAAGTTTGCTAGTACTTGAAAGGAATATAATGGGGCGATGCCGCGGGCGGACTTTGGTAAAGTCGACGCGGTTGTCAAGCGTGGCGACCCCACGCACGTGGCCATCGTGGTGGGCGTCTCTACCCTGGCTGGCTGGCTTGGCTCTAGTTAGCAAATATAGTTGTGAGATTATAAAGAGGACGAATGTGTGGCAATGCAGTCGGGGGACTCTGAGCAGCTCGACGCGGGAGTCAAGCGGGGCGCCCCCACGCACGTGGCAATCGTGGTGGAGTATCTCTGATCTGTGTCTGACCTAGCTGGCAATTGCTGTCTTTGCACTTGCATTTAGAATTTGCCAACTGCACTTGCTAGAGTTACAGTTACATCGGCTTTCCAGCAAAGACTACCTCTAGTCCTAGTACCACCGCCTAGACCCAAGTCCAGTTCTGGCCCTAACAATTACTTGTGAGGGGCGGTAGCCACCAGCCGGCTGCCTGTGCAGTCCCAGAGCAAACGTGTAGTCCCAGAGCAAAAGTGTAGTCCCAGAGCAAAAAGGAGAGCTATTGTGCGACGCCTCCAAAATAGGTCCTAACTGCTTCTAGGGGATAGGGGGTCAAGTGGCGCT
>VFSX01000270.1:150000-165000 GCA_016618255.1 Chlamydomonas sp. UWO 241 | reverse complement strand
GTGTGTCTTTGTGTGTGTGTGTGTGTGTGTGTTTGCGTATGCGTGTGTGATGCACGAGATCTCAGCGCAATCTCAGCGACCACACGTTTTGTTCCTGCCAACATCGTCCACACACACCTCTCCCGCACCCAAATTGCCCCCCCCCCTTTCCCGCACACTTCTCAGTTGTGGACCCCACCAAGCTCAAAATCTTCCACGTCGCCGTGAGCATCACGCTCTTCGACCGTGCGCCCCCCCCCCGTTTGACAGTGTCCACAACCACAACCACTCACACACACACACACACACACACACTCACGCCCCCCCACACACACGCGCGCCCCCCCCACACACACTCCACACACCCCGCCCAGGTGTGGACCCCACCAAGCTCAAAATCTTCCCCGTCGCCGTGAAGACTGTGAACACGACGCTCTTAACCTAGTGATTTCCTTTTCGGCTGTCCACAGCCATTTGGCTGCATTCCAGGTGTACCTTGACCTTGAACACAACCATTCAGTGGATTGGAAGTCCGACAAGCCCACCAGATAGAGGTCGTCAAGAGCTTTCAAATTACCTACATATTGGGACAAACGGTCAACGAGGTCAAAGCAAAATCCGGCTTTGAAAATTTTCATGTAAAATCCTGAAAAGGAAATCACTGTCTGAGCCCCCCCTGTTTCCCGTGTTGTTTGTATCAAAACTGTTGTCCTCCCCCCACGGTGGAACCGCCCGCACCCCAAATTGTCCACACCCATGTTCCCCACCCCCCACACCCCGTGCAGGATTTGACCCTTCCAAGCTCGAAATCGTCCCCATCGCCGAGAACTTCACGCTCTTCGACCGTGCGACCCGCCCCCCCCCCCCCGTTTTGACAGTGTCCACAACCACAACCACACACTCACACACACACACACACACGCCCCCCCCACACACGCACTCCCCACACCCCGCCCAGGTGTGGACCCCACCAAGCTCAAAATCGTCCCCATCGCCGTCAACACGACGCTCTTCAACCCAGCGACCACGCAGCCTCCCCACCCCACCCCACCCCCTCCAACCAGCCACACACACACACACTGTTTTTTGCCATTGGCCACCACAGCCACACACACATACATGCACACACACACACATAGCAGGGTGTGACACACACACACACATACACACATGCCACCCACCCACCCACCCGCATCCACACACCCAGGTGTGGACCCCACCAAGCTCAAAATCGTTCCCATCGCCGTAAACACGACGCTCTCAACCCCTCCTATTTCCCGGTTGTTGATTCCAAACTGTGGTTAGGGGGCTTCCCTAGGGTTCCCTAAACCCTAAACCCGAAACCCTAACCCTAAACCCTAAACCTGAAACCCTAAAACTTGGGGCTTCCCCCCACAGTGGCGGCCGCTGGCGGCAGATTGGCTGCGCCAGGCGACGCGCTTTTGGGATAAGGCGCGGGGGCGGCCTGACGGTGACCTGCTTAAAGATGCAATGCGGGAGAGCTGGGGGCTGGCCGAAGCGGGGGGGACGTGCTGGGCGGCACGCTTGCAGGTGTGCCTCGGAACTGTGGGGCACACCCTGGCGTGGGACCAGGAGGGACCGGTACGCATCACCAACCTGCTGGACGTGGCGACCGCGGCGTGGCTGGCCGCCGCGACAAGCACACCGGCGCTGCCGAGCGGCACTACCGTGCGTGATGTACCTGAGGAGTGGTCGCGCGGCTTTAAGATGCTGACCTACATGCGGTGGATGGCGGGCAGCGACAGCGAGCCACCGGCCCTGTTGAGCTCAGGGCTGAACAGTGCTGCCCGGATCACGGCTCTAGCTAGGTTCAGGATGGGGCTCCATGAGCTGCAGATAGAGCGGGGGCGCTACGCCGTGGCGGGACAGAGGCAGCGACGCAGCCAGCGGGCGTGCTGCCTATGCGGTGGGCTAGAGGATGAGGCACACATGGTATTTGAGTGCCCTGCCTATGAAGAGGCACGGGTGCAGGCCCACAGCCTGTTTCGGTCCATCCCTCGCCCCGAGGAGGCCGATTTAGATGAGCGGATGCGGGAGTTTATGAATCCTCGGCCAGGCCAGGAGAACCCCAGGTTTTGGCACGAGCTGGCTGACTTCCTTGTCGCCTGTTTTGAGACACGCACCGCGTGCACAGCAATCATGATGGCAGATGGCATGCTAGGGGTCTAATTTTGACAGCTGCCGGCCTCTTTCCTAGGGTCTAATGCGCCATCAAAGGCGTCCGACGGACTGTAAAATCGACCAGTGGCATCGCCCATACCCCAAACTGTCGACACCCAGATTTCCCACACCCCGTGCAGGTGTGGACCCCACCAAGCTCAAAATCGTCCCCATCGCCGAGAACATCACGCTCTTCGACCGTGCGACCCCCCCCCCCCCCCCGGTTTGACAGTGTCCACAACCACAACCACTCACACACACGCGCACGCACACACTCACGCCCCCCACACACACACACGCACGCCCCCCCCCCCCCACACACACACTCCCCACGCCCCGCCCAGGTGTTGACCCCACCAAGCTCAAAATCGTCCCTATAGCCGTAAACACGACGCTCTTTGATCCAGCGACCACGCAGCCGCTGCGCCTGCTTTTGCCATTGCCCCCCCCCCCTCCCCTGCTCCCCACACACATCCACACCCCTAGGTGTGCACCCTGCCAAGCTCAAAATCGCCCCCATCACCGAGAAAATCACGCTCTTTAACGCCCTCATTCGCACGTCTCTGTTTCAAAACTGTTGTTTCTCCCACCCACCACCACACACACACACACACACCCCGCCCAGGTGTTGACCCCACCAAGCTCAAAATCGTCCCCATCGCCGTCAACACGACGCTACTGAACCCCCCCCAATCCCATGTTTTCTCACAGTCCCCATACACCCACCGCCACACACGGTTTGGACGTTTGATGTTGTTGGAGGTAGTTTGCACGCTAGTCTGCATGCAAAACTTTGCAGGAACCTTGCTGAGATCCACAGGAAGTGGAAAATAAAATAAAATTGATGGACACCCTCGGGGATTTTGACCTTTTTGATGTTTTCTGTTCCAAACTGAACTGTCTGTTCTCCCCCAAAATGATCGCCCACACCCCAAACTGTCTGCACCCATATATCCCACACCCCATGCAGGTGTGGACCCCGCCAAGCTCAAAATCGTGCCCATCGCCGTCAACACGACGCTCTTCAACCCAGCGACCACGCAGCCGCTGCGCCTTCCAGTGGGCGACCTTGTGTTTGGCTCGCCTCGGAGGATCGTGCTCCCTCCGATCCTAGGCGACCCGGTGCCGAAAGAGGCTGCTGCCCCCGCGGGTGAGTGGCGGTGGAGCTTAGTTGCACCGCTGCTGCTGCTGCTGCTGCTACTGCTGCTGCTGCTGCTGCTGCTGCCCCCGCGGGTGACTGGCGGTGGTGGTGGTTTTGTTCTGGTGGGTCAGGTGTCGTGCAGTAATGATGGTGTATGTGTGTGTGCGTGTGCGTGTGTGTGTGTGTCTGTGTGTCTGTGTGTGTTCGTCGAGGCGTACACCCCGACCTCCTCTCCCGCCTCGAGAGCCTCTACTCTGGTGCCACCGCCAGAGTCCGTGTAGGCGGCGCCTACTCTGCCTCCTTTCCCCTCGAAGCTGGAGTCAAGCAAGGCTGCCCCCTCTCCCCCCTCCTCTTCAACATCTTCATCGACACCGTCATCTGATCCCTGATAGCCCAGCTCCCCAACGCAGGCATCCAAATCGGCTACGTGGTGAACGGCACTCTCCACACACCCCTCCCACGCCACGGTTTCGACTCTACCCTACTCCCCCTCCTCCTCTACGCGGACGACATAGCTCTGATGGCACTCGACATCGATGCCCTCAAAGACATGCTCGCCCGCCTCGACCAGATCTGCTCCGACCTCGCACTCGAGATCAACTACGCCAAGACCGTGCACCAAACCCTGGGTCACCCGTCTGCCCACACCGACACCCCAGCACCGATCTCCATCCCTTCCACTTCCTCCTCTAACCCCCACCTCGTCCACCCCACAGACAAGTTCAAATACCTCGGCAGTATTTATTCCACACCCGCAGCCCCCTCCCCCTCCGATGCACACCCTGTCTCCCACTCAGACACCGGGATACTCGATGCCGAGATCTCACGCCGCATTGGCTCTGCCTAGTTTGCCTACAAACGCCTTACCCTACGGTTCTGGGACGCCCCCCCTGAAGTCATCTCTGAATCTACTAACATCCGTCTGTACAATGCCTATGTTGTTTTCGCACTCCTTTATGGATGCCAAGCATGGACACTGAACAAAGCCCACATCCACCGCCTCGAGCTTACTCACAACCGATTCCTACGCCGCCCTTAAGCGGATCCCCCACAACCTTTCCCCTTCCTCCCCTCACACCTCCACCATCGAGATGCACGCCAAGGACCCACCCACAGCGCCCATCATCGACACCATCAACAAACACCGAGCTGCGTTCATCGGTCCCCTCATCCGCCACCTCCCCCCCTCTCCATCTCCTCAGCCCCTCCACCCTCCCCACCCCAGCCCCGCCATCTTCCCCTCCCCTCCCCCTCCCCAGCCCCTTCACCCTCCACACCCCATCTTCCCAGCCACCGCCGCACTTTTCATGTGCCGTCGACCGGACGCGGATGGCCTCCACGCGGGAGGGGCCATCACGTCGTACCGGCAAAATGCAGGTGACATTTTCACATCCCAACGGTTTCGAGACGCCGTCAAGAATTGGGGCTCGATTAACGGAGGCGCGTTCTCGTCGCCGAGCCCTGGACCCAGCAATGCGGCGCTGCTGGTGACGAGGATCTCCGTGCCGCTGACGAGCGAGGTAAAATACGACTGGCCCGGCTCCTGCTAGACTGCCCCTCGGTGGAACACTTCAGGAGCGGCTTGCCCGGCGCTGCCATGGCTTGGCGAGTAGCCGCGGCGCTGCCGCGGCCCGTGCTGGGAGACGGCCCTTATCCTCCCCCCATGCAGGACGCCATGCGGCATCGATCTCGACGAGTTGATCGACGAGCGGAGGAGCTGGCGCCCGTTAATACATGCTGGACAGTGGTCAAGATGGCTGCCCGTGGAGGCGGGCTACCATCACGGCTTCAGCGGTGGCGACCGCCAAGGCAACACAGAGTAAATCCGCTTCACCAATCGCAGCGTTCGTCACCGCGCTCATCCTCGGGGTCGCTCGTCTGCCGGTGACTGGCGTTGGAAGGTCTTCAGGCAGCCTCCATGACAACTCTGTCGTCCATGCACCCCTGGAGGGTGGGACCTGGCCATGCATGAGGCATGGGGCGCCGGCTGAGCCCCATGCAAACGAGAGCTGGACAGCCATGCACTGCCAGGCGGGGACCGTTCCAGTCAGCGCCAGTCGGCTCTGCCGGCTTGACTGGCCACAAGGCCACTACTGTGACCCTGAGGAAGGTCCTCTCCTATATGCTCCTTGCCAGATGTCTCTCAGAGACCGCTGTTTGGGGTAGTCTAGCCGGCGGGAGCGGTAGTCTATCGGCCGGGAGCCGGCGGTACTCTAGTACTTAAGTGTGCTGGAGTATCAGCGGGTGTCTCTAGTAGAAGAGTAGCCTGCTTAGCTGGAAACCCCGTGTGACTGTTACTGTCAAGAATCGCTTTGACCAGTTCAAACGAGAGCGAGCCAAGTACGCCGCGTACCTAGAGCTCACGCGCATCCTTGACAACCGAGTCCCACCCGGATGGCTCACCCTAGCGAGATTTCCACAGCTGTGGGAGTCCATATGCGGCGATCTGATTAAGGCGGGATAGAGGTTGCGACCACCACACAGCCTCAGAGAGAGTGAGAGTGATCACAGTCAGTTTAGTCAGCGTACAACACAGCGTACTTAGATGCAGTGCCTCAGAGGCAGCCCCCCCGCAGCAGAGTGGCATTATATCCCCTCATAGCGACGAGTGGTCTCCCGCTATTGACAGACGCCCTTTCGCCGACCTCTGGAACGATATCGCCGTTATCTTTGTAACGATCTGGAATGGAATGGAATCTGTGTGTGTCTGTGTGTGGGGGGGGGGGTTGTGTGTGTGTGTGTGTGTGTGTGTGTGGAGGACCAACCGCAGCCATGCAGCCGCCATCCAGTAGGGGCGGCCTTGTGTTTGGCTCGCCTCGGAGAATCATGATCCCTCCGAGTCTAGGCGACCCGTTGACGAAAGACGCTGCCCCCGCGGGTGAGTCGCGGTGGAGCTTAGTTGCACCGCTGCCGCCAATGCTGCTGCTGCTGCTGCTGCTGCTGCCGCGCCGGATCGAAGACACGCACGCGCGCACACACACACACACACAACACACACACGCACACACACACGCACACACACACACACGCGCACACACATACACGCGTGCACACACACACACACACACGCACACACACACACACGCACATGCACACACAAGTACACACACACGCAAACGCACACACACGCACACACACACACACGCACACACACACACACGCACACACACGCACACGCACACACACATGCACACACACACACACACGCACATACATGCACACGCACACACACACGCACACGCACACACACATGAATGCACACACACACACACACACGAACACACACACATACGCGCACACGCACACGCACACGCACATACAACAAACCCACACGCACGCACCCCCCCCCACACACACACCCCTCACACTCAACTTGATGTCGCATCGTGATTTCCAATTGGCCACAGGCAAGCGCGTGCACCCGAGCGCGATTGTGGATGGGCGCCCCGGGAGAGCAGTTTGGCTGGAACGCATAAGAAAGTCGGCCGTTGCTGATGGTGGGACTGATGGTGGCGGGGGCGGCAGCAGCGGCGGCAGCGACAGCGGCGGCGGCAGCGGCGGCGGCAGCGGCGGCGGCAGCGGCGGCGAGGGCAGCGGCATCGGCAGCAGCGGCGCAGCCACTGGCGGAGTCGGCTTCAGCGGCGACGCGCTGACAGGGGAGGTGTCACAGCATAACGATGCACGCGGGGCGGCGGAGGGCGGTGAGCGTGCGGTTGACGGCGGCCTTGGCGTGGTATTCGGTCGCGGCGGCGGCGGCGGCGGCGGCGGAAACAAAGCGCATGGCATTGCTGAGGGAGGGGGCGCGGACAGCGGGGGTGGAAGCGGTGGCACGGAAGGCGGCGTGGGTGACGGGGGGGATGGCGGCCCCGCCGCGACGCGCGCCGTGGCGCGGCTTGACCGGCTGGTCGCTCGACGGCACGTCGACGGCCGTGTGGGCGGTGTGGATGGTGTGAACGGTGTGGGCGGCGTGGGTGGTGTGGACGGTGCGGGTGGGGTGGGTGGAGACAGCGGCGGCGGTGTGGACGGTGGTGTGGGAGGTGTGGATGGCCATGGCGTCGGAGCGGGGCAGGGCTCTGATGGGAACGGGGACGGCAGCGATGCTGACGGCGGAGGAAGCAGCGGCGGCGGTGGTGGGGGCAACGGCGGCGGCGAGCAAGCTGACGGCGACAGCAACGGCGGCACCAAAGAGCAAGCTGCTGGTGTGTGGGGGGGTGTGGGGGGGTGTTGATGTTGTTGTGTGGGTGGGTGGGGGGGGCGGGGGGTGAAGGGGCGTTGGCGAAGAGGGCGTCGGCGGCCGCGCGGGCGGCGAGCAAGCTGCCGGCGACAGCAACGGCGGAGCAAAAGAGCAAGCTGCTGGTGTGTGGCTGTTTGTGTGGGTAGGTGGAGGCGTATGTTGTTATGTGTGTGTATGTGTGTTTGTGTGTGTGTGTGTATGTGTGTGTGTGCGTGTGTGTGGAGGGGGCGTTGGCAAAGAGGGCGGCGGCGGCGGCGCGGGCAGCGAGCAAACTGACGGTGACAGCAACGGCGGAGCAAAAGAGCAAGCTGCTGGTGTGTGGCTGTGTGGGAGGGGGGCGTGTTTTTGGTGTGGGGGGTGGGTGGGGGGGCGTGGGGGGGGCGTTGGCGAAGAGGACGGCGGCGGCGGCGTGGGCGGCGAGCAAGCTGATGGCGACAGGCAATGGCGGCGGGAAAGAGAAAGCTGCTGGTGTGTGGCTGTCTGTGGGGGGGGGAGAGGGCATGTGTTGTTATGTGGGTGTGTGGGTGTGTGGGTGTGGGTGTGGGTGTGGGTGTGGCTGAGTGGAGGGGGCGTTGGCAAAGAGGGCGGCGGCGGCGGCAAGCAAGCTGACGGCGACAGCAACGGCGGCGGGAAAGAGCAAGCTGCTGGTGTGTGGCTGTGTGTGGGGGGGGGGTGTTGTGTGTGGTTTTTTTTCAGGGAGGAACGTATTACACGAAACCTAAACCCAACAGAGAGACAGAGTGGGTGGGTGGGTGGGTGGGTGCAGTGGTCCCTGGGAAGGATTTTAGTAATTCGTTTTTTGCCGGCTCCAGCAACTTTGACCGCTCATACCAGGCACGATACACAGCAGGTTTTCATGCAGCGCATGCCGTTGTGCTGCTCTCGGCAAGAGCTTTCCAGCGCATCGCTCCACGCCCTCACCCACTAAGTGTGGGGTGGTTTTCTGGGAAATCCGTCTCGGAGCGGTATACGGCTCGCAGGGGAATCACTGGGGGGTGGGGGTGGGTGGGTGCGTGGAGGGTGCGTTGGTGAAGAGGGCGGTGGCGGCGGCGCGGGCGGCGAGCAAGCTGATGGCGACAGCAACGGCGGAGCAAAAGAGCAAGCTGCTGTTGTTGTTGTGTGTGCGTGTGTGTGTGTGTGTGTGTGTGTGGAGAGGGCGTTGGCAAAGAGGACGGCGGCGGGCGACGAGCAAGCTGACGGTGACAGCAACGGACGAGGGAAAGAGCAAGCTGCTGGTGTGTGGTTGTGTGTGTGTGTGTTGTTGTGTGTGGGGTGGGCGTTGGTAAAGAGGGCGGCAGCGGCGGCGCGGGCGGCGAGCAAGCTGGCGGCGACAGCAATGGCGGAGCAAAAGAGCAAGCTGCTGGTGTGTGGTTGTGTTGTTGTTGTGTGTGTGTGTGCGTGTTTGTGTGTGTAGGGGAGGGGGCGGGGGCGAAGAGGACGGCGGCGGCGGCGGCGAGCAAGCCGACTGCGACAGCAATGGCGGAGCAAAAGCGCAAGCTGCTGGTGTGTGTGTGTGTGTGTGTGTGTGCGTGGATGTGTGTGTGTGTGTGTATGCGTGTGTGTGTGAGTGTGTGTGTGTGTGCGCGTGTGGTGTTGGTGTGTATGTGGGGACTAACAGGATGTGTGGGTTCATACCAAGGTGCCCCTGACACCCCACCACCCCTTTCCCTCCTTGTGTGTGCACACAGCTGGCGGCGACGGCTTCGGATCGGTGTTTGGCCGCGAGGCGTTCCGTTCTGGCAGGGAGCAGATGAAGGGCTGGGTTCATCACGGGACAGTGCAACGGGGGCGGTCCGCGCACGCCGCGGCCCTCATGACTGCGTTCCCAGAGTGTGACACCGCGTTGGCGCTGTGTGGCAAGGTGAGGTGCGGTGCGCGGGCATGTGTGGGGGGGGGGCGTGTGTGTGCATGTGTGTGTGCGTGGGGTGTGTGTGGGCGGTCCGCGCGTGCGGTGGCTCTCTTGACTGCATTCCCCGAGTGTGAATCAGCGCTGGCGCTGTGTGGCAAGGTGAGGATTGGTGCGCGTGCATGTGTGTGTGTGTGTATGTGTGCGTGGGGGGGGCGTGTGTGTGTGTGTGCGTGTGTGTGTGTGTGCGTGGGGGTGCGTGGGCGGTCCACGCGTTCGGTGACCCTCTTGACTGCATTCCCGGAGTGTGACACCGCGTTGGCATTGTGTGGCAAGGTGAGGAGGAGCGATTGGGGCGTGTTTTCGGTTGTTTTTGGCCACGAGGCATGGCACGTTTGTCACTGGCAGGGAGCAGATGCAAGGCTGGGTTCATCACGGGACAGCGCAACGGGGGCGGTCCGCGCGCGCCGCGGCCCTCATGACTGTATTCCCCGAGCGCGACACCGCGTTGGCGCTGTGTGGCAAGGTGAAGAGCGGTGCGCGTGCCGGTGTGTGTGTGTGTGTGTGTGTGTGCGTGTGTCCGAGGAAGACCTCCGCACCATGCTCACCCTCCTCGACCGCATCTGTTCAGACCTGGCCCTTGCGATCAACTACGACAAAACCGTGGCACAATCCCTCGGCCACCCTTCTGCCCACACCGTCCCCTCCGCCCCCATCACCATCCCCTCCAACTCCTCATCTACCCCCCACCTGGTCCACTCCACCTCAAATACCTGGGAAGTATTCTGTCCTCCCCCGCCGCCCCTTCTGATGACGCTCCCAACACGTCTGATTCCGACATCCTCGACTCAGAGATCTCACGCCGGATCGGAAGTGCCTGGTACGCCTTCAACCGTCTCACTCCCCGGTTCTGGAACTCCAACTCAATCTCTCCCACTACCAAGATCCACCTCTACAACGCCTTTGTGATCTCTGCCCTACTGTATGGCTGCCAGACATGGACGTTGAACAAGGCCCACATCCACCGACTTGAAGTAACCCACAACCGTTTCCTCCGCCTCATCAAGGGCATCCCTCCTCACACCACAGAGCACACCTCCACCACCACGATGCATGCCTCCCCCCCCTGTACATTCCCCATTATCGACACGATCAACAAGCACCGAGCTTCGTTCATCGGCTCCCTCATCCGCCGCCTCCCACCTCCCCCGTCCCCCCGCCCCTCCATCTCCACACACCCGCCCGTCCCTTCTCCCCCCCCACTCCCTCCCGACATCATATACCCCCCCACTGCCGCCCTTTTCGCGTACCGCCGACCGGACATGACTTCGCTCTATGCCGGCGGCGCCATCACATCCTACACGTCCGCCCTCTGGGCATCTGCGTCTGCATCGGCCACGGCTACGGCCACGGCTACTGACATCGGCTGCGGCGACGGCTTCGGCCTACGGACTGCAGCTACGGCACGAATCGCGGGGCACTTCAGTGACCTGCATGGAGGGTCTCCATGCAGGGCGAATCTTACTTGCATGAGACACATGACGACGGAGGTGCACTGGCAGCAAGCGCCCTCGCAGCGCAAGCGCCATGCATGGAGGCTGGCGGCATGTCGGGCGTGCGCCACATGATGAACGGAGGAGGAGGAGGGTGGCCAGGCTGGCTGCCCGAACTGAGACGCATGGCGCGACCAGATGTACTAGAGCTAGTGGGATGGACACAGTCAATGTGTATCCACTGAGTGGACTAGTGCGGGTGATCGTATCTGCCTGCCTCAGGGATTGAGTGCGCAAGCACAAGTCTAATACGCCATTAAAGGCGTCCAACAAGACTGTAAAATCGACCATCCTACCGGCTCAGCGCCGGCGACTTTTTCGCCCACTCCGTCAAGTTCCGTTCCTCCGCAAACACCCACTTTTCCAACTTCAAACGCGACATCTCCAAGCACCCCGAGTTCATGGACCTCTTGTCCAAGCGAGTCACCCCGAGTGGATCCTCTTAGCGAGATTTCCACAACTGTGGATGTCAATCTGCCGAGACCTAGTTTAAACTCAGTCGAAGCGGAGTGACGAACACAGCCGTCAGTGACCCGCATCTGCCCCTTCCCCCACTGTTTTTTGAATGAGGTTATTCACCCTCTTGTTGGCGCACGGTTGGTCACCCGCCTCCAAATGGAATCTCCTCAATGATGACCAGAAACAGCCTATCTAGGTCTGCCGTGCAGAGTTCTCTGTAACGATATCTCTCTCTCTGTGTGCGTGTGTGTGCGTGTGTGTGTGTGTGCGTGGGGGGTGCGTGGGCGGTCTGCGCGCATTGCGGCGCTCTTGCGTGTGTTTCCCCAGTGCGACACCGCGCTGGCGTTGTGTGGGTAGGTGAGGAGCGGTGCGCGTGCGTGTGTGTGTGTGCCTGTGTGTGTGTGTGTGTGTGTGTTCCCCAAGTGCGTCACCTTTTTGGCGTAGTGATGAGCGGTGCGCGTGTCTGTGCGTGTGTGTATGTGTGTGGGGTGGGTCTGGTCTGGTCAGGCAGCGTCCGGAATGGCACTGCTCGGACTGCAACACAGGCGCTGCGTGCCGAGACGAGTGAGGAGCGATTGGGGCGTGCCCATTTGTTGTAAGTTTCGCCGGCTGTGCTGTAACACACAGCGCGGGTTCCGTGTGTTGGGTGACAAAGTGCTCGGCCCAGCTAAGGGGCACAGGCATGATGGGCTAGAGGAGGTGTAAGTGACACTCCCCCCTTCCCGGGGCGGAACCCTGATAAGGGTTCTGGATTGGGCTCTGTCGGCCTTATGTATTCGGTGTACTTGTGCTACACGGATTCCGTATTTTTGTGACGCTCCTTCCCCTTTATATGCACTCGTCCGTCCTTGAGGGTGGCAAGTCCTCTAGGATCTTATTGGACGAGCCTCGTGTGGTGGCTTCACAAGTCGGCTAACAGCGCAGAGCCGGCGAGCTTGGAGGAAACGTAATTTGGGTGTACCCACTGCGGATCGAACACCTGACCGCTTGGGGTTGAAGGTGCCGTGTGTGCTCAAAGTGCTCCTGCCTCGCACTTGACTGTCTTGCCCACCTGGTCCAGGGGAGTAGGCAAGCCCAGTGGGAACCCCACGCTTGGTTCCCACCTCCAGCTAGAGGGCGCATACAGTCCCTGCTAGCCACCGTAGAGCCTTGGCCCAGCTAAGGGGCACAGGCATGACGGGCTAGAGGGGGTGTATGTGACATGTGCCTACTAGCTGCAGGCTGTTCAGCCTGCAGCTAGCACTGACCGTGCGCGCCCGTTCGTTGGCGCTGTGTGGGAAGGTGAGGAGCGGTGTGCGTGCTTGTGTGTGCGTGTGTGTGTGGGGGGGGGGGGGCGGAAGTCTGGTCAGTCTGGTCAGGCAGCGTCCGGACTGCGACTGGCTGCGACACTGGCGCTGCGTGTTGAGACAAGTGGAGAGCGATTGGGGCGTGTCCGTTTGTTGTCCATGTTGCCGGCTGTGCCTGCTAGCCGCAGGTTGTTCAGCAAGCAGCTCGCACTGACCTCTAACCGCGCGCGCCCGTCATACGTGATTGCCACCCCGGAGCGCCGCGGCCAGAATCCTCATCTCTGCCGATTTGCCCCATCTCACACCACAGCCGGGGCCTGCGGCATCACTTACAACACCACTCAGTGACTTGTGCGTGTCCCCCCCCCCCCAACCCCCCTCCCCCATGCGTGCCAGGCGAGCGCACTCACGGCATTGCAAGGGGCGGCGGCAGCGGAGGCTGGGCGGCCAGACACGCCACGGGCAGCTGAGCAGCAGCAGGAGCGACAGGGGGAGTCAGCGCAACAACAGGCGCAACAACAGGCGCAACGACAGGCGCAACAACAGGCACAACAGGCGCAGCGAACGCGGCCCACCGGCGCGCGCAGATCCCACCCCTTCACGTTTGTGTCGACGTTCAAGTGGGAGATGCGCAAGGGGTGGGACGTGCTGCTGTCGGCATACCTGCAGGTAACCATTGGGAGGGGACGGATGAGAAAACTGATTTTTTTTATTGAACCTACTGTACAGGGCCTGAGCCTTCGCGGGGTTTGACTTGGTGGAGTTTACAGTTGGGAAGGTACGGATGAAAAAACTAAACAAACCTAGGGGTTTCTTTCTATTGATGAGTTGGGGTTTCTTGGCAGGCCAACTCAGTTCCAAATGGGGGGGTCACAAAAGGGGTGGGATGTGTTGTTGCCAGAATGCCTCGAAGGTGCCTACTTATGGGGTTGTACTTTATTTGAGGGGTTGGCCATTCCCACTCTAGCTCCAAGTGTGATAGTGTTGGTGCCTGTGTAAAAAAACGAATATTGGGATGGATCGTGTGGCCACCCCACGGAGCACCCTCGCTCGCACGCTGTCAGTCCTTTTTCAGTTCCGCGTGCGCGCTGTCGTTTGTGTTTGTCAAGCGCGCGCGCTGTCGGTCCCCTAGATTCCCCTGTGCGCGAGCGCTGTCAGTCTTTTTCGGCCATGCGCACGCCAGTGATGTCCTTAGCGCCCTCACTGCTGGGGCAAAACGGGACATTTGGGGGGAAGCTGCAGGGGCGAATTGCAGGAATTTCGCTCCCAAATTCGGCATGTTCCCTCCAATGTTGCGGGCGAAAACAGGACACAAGGACACCACTGGCACGCGCGCTGCCGGTTCCCTAGATCCCCCCTGCTTGCGCGCGCAATCTCGGTCTTTTAAGGTCATGCGCGCGCGCTGTCTGTCCCCTAGATTCACCTGCCTGCGCGCTGTCGGTCATTTTTTTGTGCGCGCACACGCGCGCTGTCTGAACTTTTTGACTGCGCGCGCGCAATCGGTCCTTTTTGAGTGTGCGCTCGCACACTATCGGTGTGTTTTGACTGCGCACGCGTGCGCACTGTCGGTCTTTTTTGACAGCCCGTTCGAGGAAGCTTCTCTTGAGGGCGCGTGCGCGCGCGCGCGTGCCCACGCGCGCCCCGAGGATTTGGTCAACTCCTCGAGGGCGCGCTCCCCTGAGGATTCGGTCAACTCCTCGAGAGCGCGCACGCGCGCGCGCACGCCCCTGAGGAAGGATTCGGTCAACACCTCGAGGGCGCGCGCGCCCCTGAGGATTCGAGGAAGCTTCTCTTGAGGGCGTGCGCGCGCCCACGCGCGCCCCGAGGATTCGGCCAACTCCTCGAGGGCGCGCGCGCGCCCCTGAGGATTCGAGGAAGTTTCTCTTGAGGGCACGCGCACGCGCACGCGTGCGCGCCCACGCGCGCCCCGAGGATTCGGTCAACTCCTTGAGGGCGCGCACGTGCGCGCCCCTGAGGATTTGGTCAACACCTCAAGGACGCGCGCGCCCCCGAGGATTCGAGGCAGCCTCTCTTGAGGGCGCACGCGACCCGAGGATTCGGTCAACTCCTCGGGGGCGCGTGCGCGCGCGCGCGCGCGCCTTTGAGGATTCGGCCAACACCTCGAGGGCGCGCGCGCCCCTGAGGATTCGAGGAAGCTTCTCTTGAGAGCGCGCGCGCGCGCAGGCGCGCGCGCCCACGCGCGCGCCGAGGATGCGGTCAACTCCTAGAGGGCGCGCGCACGCGCGCGCACGCGCTTGCGCTCCTGAGGATTCGGTTCACACCTTGAGGGCGCGCGCCCCCGAGGATTCGAGGCAACCTCT
>VFSX01000270.1:0-140000 GCA_016618255.1 Chlamydomonas sp. UWO 241 | reverse complement strand
GCGCCCTCGCAGCGCAAGCGCCATGCATGGAGGCTGGCGGCATGTCGGGCGTGCGCCACATGAACGGAGGAGGAGGAGGGTGGCCAGGCTGGCTGCCTGAACTGAGACGCATGGCGCGACCAGATGTACTAGAGCTAGTGGGATGGACACAGTCAATGTGTATCCACTGAGTGGACTAGTGCGGGTGATCGTATCTGCCTGCCTCAGGGATTGAGTGCGCAAGCACAAGTCTAATACGCCATTAAAGGCGTCCAACAAGACTGTAAAATCGACCACACACACACACACACATCGGTGGCGGCGCAGCTGGCCGTGACGCGCGAAGCCCTCGCAGCTGGGACATGTGACGACTGATGGCGTGCCGCCCACGCGCGCACACATTCACACTCACACACACACACACACTCGAACACAATAAGCCCTCCCCCCCGACACACACACACACACACACGCACACAGGTGGCAGCGCAGCTGGGCGTCATGCGCGAAGCCCTCGCGGCTGGGACGTGCGACAAGTGCTTTCGCGCCAACCACACACACACGCACACACACACGCACGCACGCACATACACACACACACGCACACACAGACACACACACACACAGACACACACACACACACACACGCAGGTGGCAGCGCAGCTGGCCGTCACACGCGAGGCTCTTGCGGCTGGGACGTGCGACAAGTGTTTCAGTCGCGACCACGTTGCAGGCTCTGGGACGCGCAGGGGCGCAATGTACAAGGGAACAGAGTGGTTCCTTGCGGTGGGTTCACACACACACGCACACACACACACACATGCACACATACATGCACATGCACATGCAGAAGTGCACACACACACACACTGGGACAGAGTGCTCCCTTCCGGTGGGGGGCGGGCAGGGATTTGTGTTTGTGTGTGTGTATGTGTGTGTGTATGTGTGTCTCTATCTATGTGTGGGACACACAAGGGCGCAATGTACAAGGGAACAGAGTGGTTCCTTGCGGTGGGTTCACACACACACGCACACACACACATGCACATGCACAGGCAGAAGCGCACACACACACACGCACACACACATGCATGCACGCTCACAGACACACACACACACACATGCATGGCGCGTCTCAAGCGCCCGACGAACTGTAGAATCGGCCACGCACGCATACAAAAACGCACATGCCTACGCACACACACACACGCATGCAGGGCACGCAGGGCACGCATGCCAGTGTGGAGACACACGCAGATGGGCACGCCACACACACACACACACACACACGCCATCAAAGGCGTCCGACGGACTGTAAAATTAACCACGCGCGCATACACAAATGCACATACACACACACACACACACACGCCATCAAAGGCGTCCGACGGACTGTAAAATCAACCATGCACGTCGCACACACTCACACACACACATGCACACACACACACACACACATGCATGCAGGGCACGCAGGGCACGCAGGGCACGCATAACAGTGTGGATACACACGCAGATGGTCACGCCGCATCATCGCTGACCAAGGAGCACAAGGTGTGTGTGTGTGTGCGTGTGTGTGTGTGTGTGTGTGTGTGTGTATGTGCGTGTGGCCACACACACACACACACACACGCACACACACACACACTGTAGGACGCGTGGCGCCGCATCGTGAAATCCCGGGTGGAGGACCAACCCGCCCCCCCCCCACGCACACACACACACACATACGCATACAAACCCTGTAGGACGCGTGGCGCCGCATCGTGGACTCCCGGGAGGAGGCCCGGAGCGACGGCCTGGAGTCGCCAGGCCAGGAGACACGAGCTGAGACGCAGGCTCGGCGGGCGTTGGGGAAAGAGACGAAGGCACGCGAGCAGGTGCGTGTGCAGGGTGAAGGCTAGAGGGTACTAGCGGCTTTGGGGCTTGGGGGGTGGGGTTGAGGTTATGCGGGCGCAAGGCAAGTGGGAGGGAGTTGCCAGGCCAGGAGACACGAGCAGAGGCGGAGGCCAGGCAGGCGGGGGAAGGAGACACGCGAGCAGGCGCGTGTGCAGGGGTGGGTGGCTGTAGGGTAAAAGCGGCTTTGGGGTTTGGGGTTTGGGGTTTGGGGTGTAGACCATGCGGGCGCAAGGCGAGCAGGGGGGCGGGGGGTTGGTGTGGAGTTGCCAGGCCAGGAGACTCGAGCAGAGACGGAGGCCAGGCGGGCGTTGGGAAAGAGACAAAGGCTCGCGAGCAGGTGCGTGCGCAGGGTGGAGGCTTGAGGTTGCCCCCACGGGGCGGAGGTTTTACAGGTTTTACACGTACGCGCCCGGAGGACCCCGGGGCCTGATTTAAGGCCTAAGACTACACGTCTAGGGGGGCTCTACTAGTAGAGCCCGCAAGGCCACGGGGAGGAAGTCAGATATGAGGGCCGACTGCCCTGTTGAGGTTCAGCCCCGACTCACTAGCCCCCCACCAGTGACCAGGCACCCGTCTGTAGTGCTCGGGCGCTATATGCCGAGCAAGGTCGAATATGCTGCCTGTAGGTGCGTCAAAAAAAATTGTCCTCAGGGTGCGAGCTAGCAGCTTTTGGGAGGGGGGGGGGGGGGCAGGCCGGCGGTGCGCAATCACGTGCACATACCGTCCATATTGTTTGCCTTCGCGCGGGGGGTCGAAACTATAGTTGTGTAATGCGATTGCAGGGGTCGTTTTTAGTCGTTTTCAGTCGTTTTGACGCCCCGAATCGCGATTTTCGACGATTTATATTTGTTTCTTAGCTTCGCGAGGGGGCAAAAACTGATAATTATACGCAAAGGCTAACCGCCCGGACGGTAGTCTTAAGTGTTCGGGTCCTCAAGGCTTGAGGGTGTAGGCTCCATGGTTTGGGGTTTGAGAGTTGGGCCAGGTGGGCGCCGGGCAAGGAGCGGGGCTTGGGCAGGCTGCCGGCGCGCCAGCAGGTGTGGACAGTTTACAGTTTACAGTTAACATGAGATTGAGGGAGCTACCATAGCAGGTGTGGACACCCTCATGGTCGTGAGCATGAAGACACGCACACACACACACACACGCACGCACGCACGCGCACAAATACGCGCACATCCCATTCCATTATATTCCAGATCGTCACACAGATAACGGCGATATCGTTCTAGGGGTCTGCATAAGGGCAGTTCTAAATAACAAGCGATGGCGATGGCGCGACAGCCTCCGCCTACAAGAGCGTCCATCAGGAAAGCCGCCGCCCTCGCCGCCCACAGCGGACCGATCGGCGGCGAGGCAGCGGGCGGGCAGCAGCCAGGCAGCGGGGAGGCAGCGGCAGCGGAGAGGGCAGCGAGAGGGGGGGGATCTCGTGAAGGGGATGCGTGCAGAGATGGAGGCCATGCGTGCAGGGATGCAGGCCATGCGGGGAGAGATGCAGGCCATGCGGGCAGATATGCGGGAAATGTTTGATGCGCAGACCAGCACCAGGCACAGCAGCGGGGCGACAGCGACAGCGACAGCGACAGCGGAGAAGGCAGCCGCCATCGTGGTGCCCGAACCCTCAACCCCCGTGCGCGCTGCACCCCCGACCATGCAACGGTCTGGGGAGCGCTATCGGGGGCGGCGTCAGGCGGGGGCATGCGGACACCGGGGGGAACAGCCGCCACCATGTCGACCCTGACGGCCATGCATGCAGAGCAGATGGCCAGGAATGCAACGGCAGTATGGGCAGCATGCCCATGGTGAGACAGCGGGGGGGGGGGAGATTTGCTGACGAGTCGCATGGGCGACGTGCATGGAGGAAAGAGCGTTGCGCATGCATGGAGCGCAGCGGGGGTGCGGGCCGCGCGCCAGCACAGCACAGGGTGCGGGCCGGGCCTCGCGCCAGCACAGCACAGGGGCCGGGCCTCGCGCCAGCACAGCACAGGGTGCGGGCCGGGCCTCGCGCCAGCACAGCACAGGGGCCGGGCCTCGCGCCAGCACAGCGGAGGGTGCGGGCCGGGCCTCGCGCCAGCACAGCACAGGGTGCGGGCCGGGCCTCGCGCCAGCACAGCACAGGGGCCGGGCCTCGCGCCAGCACAGCGGAGGGTGCGGGCCGGGCCTCGCGCCAGCACAGCACAGGGTGCGGGCCGGGCCTCGCGCCAGCACAGCACGGCGGAGGGTGCGGGCCGGGCCTCGCGCCAGCACAGCACAGGGCCGGGCCTCGCGCCAGCACAGCACAGGGGCCGGGCCTCGCGCCAGCACAGCGGAGGGTGCGGGCCGGGCCTCGCGCCAGCACAGCACAGGGTGCCGGCCGGGCCTCGCGCCAGCACAGCACAGGGTGCGGGCCGGGCCTCGCGCCAGCACAGCACAGGGGCCGGGCCTCGCGCCAGCACAGCACAGGGGCCGGGCCTCGCGCCAGCACAGCGGAGGGTGCGGGCCGGGCCTCGCGCCAGCACAGCACAGGGGCCGGGCCTCGCGCCAGCACAGCGGAGGGTGCGGGCCGGGCCTCGCGCCAGCACAGCACAGGGGCCGGGCCTCGCGCCAGCACAGCAGAGGGTGCGGGTTGGGCCTCGCGCCAGCACAGCACAGGGTGCGGGCCGGGCCTCGCGCCAGCACAGCACAGGGGCCGGGCCTCGCGCCAGCACAGCGGAGGGTGCGGGCCGGGCCTCGCGCCAGCACAGCACAGGGGCCGGGCCTCGTGCCAGCACAGCACAGGGGCCGGGCCTCGCGCCAGCACAGCACAGGGTGCGGGCCGGGCCTCGCGCCAGCACAGCACAGGGGCCGGGCCTCGCGCCAGCACAGCGGAGGGTGCGGGTTGGGCCTCGCGCCAGCACAGCACAGGGTGCGGGCCGGGCCTCGCGCCAGCACAGCACAGGGGCCGGGCCTCGCGCCAGCACAGCGGAGGGTGCGGGCCGGGCCTCGCGCCAGCACAGCACAGGGGCCGGGCCTCGCGCCAGCACAGCGGAGGGTGCGGGCCGGGCCTCGCGCCAGCACAGCACAGGGTGCGGGCCGGGCCTCGCGCCAGCACAGCACAGGGGCCGGGCCTCGCGCCAGCACAGCGGAGGGTGCGGGCCGGGCCTCGCGCCAGCACAGCACAGGGGCCGGGCCTCGCGCCAGCACAGCTCAGGGTGCGGGCCGGGCCTCGCGCCAGCACAGCACAGGGGCCGGGCCTCGCGCCAGCACAGCGGAGGGTGCGGGCCGGGCCTCGCGCCAGCACAGCACAGGGGCCGGGCCTCGCGCCAGCACAGCACGGTGCGGGCCGGGCCTCGCGCCAGCACAGCACAGGGGCCGGGCCTCGCGCCAGCACAGCGGAGGGTGCGGGCCGGGCCTCGCGCCAGCACAGCACAGGGGCCGGGCCTCGCGCCAGCACAGCGTTGATTCGTTGGGGAGTTGACGATGCAATTGGAGCGGAGCTACTGGAGCTATTGTTGCGGAGCCTGCGGCTGCTGGAAGGGAGCCTGCATGCAGATTGCTGCGGGCACGGCGGCGGCGGGGACTAGCATCAGGCACACCTGCGGCCTGCGCAGTCACATAGTATAAATTCAAGGAACACACCTATTTGGCGATTGCGATTTACCTGCCTCGCGTTTCCGTTTCCCCACATGCGTTCTTCAACAAGCGTTTGCTGTCGCTGCGGTAGGGGACCTAGGGGTGCGCCCACGCTCTTTACAGAGTTGGGGTTCCCTACCACCAACAGCCAGCCATCTCAGTAAGGTGCTCGGGCCATACGCGCCGAGCACGGTCTTATACGCCTTTAGAGGTGTCCCTGACTGTAACATCCATCAAGGGCGTCTGCCAATAGCGGATGACCACTCGTCGCTATGAGGCACGCACTCACACACACGCGCACACACACACAGGCGCACACACACACACACACACGCACGCACACACACGCGCGCGCACACACACACACAGGCGCGGCGTGACGCGGGGGTAGAGACGGCAGCCGCTGCAAAGGGCCTTGATGACGACCAGGAGGCGGGAGACCAAGAGGCGGGAGACCAGCAGACGGAATATTAGCAGGCGGGAGACCAGTAGGCGAGGGACCAGCAGGCGGAGGGCCAGCAGGCGGGGGACCAGCAGCGGCGCGTATAGCTCGAGATATGTTGGCTTGTGTTGGGGTGCGTATGCGAGATGGAAGACAAGGAAGCGGGGGACCAGCATGCAGAGGCTGGTCAGTGATGAGAAATTCTACATTCAAAGGCTCGTAACATGGAAGCCCGAGCCTACCTCTTGACTGCAACCCCTGGTAGGCTGGCGCGCTGCGTGGCCTTGCGGGCTCTACTAGTAGAGCTCCCCTAGACGTGTAGTCTAGGCCTTAACTCACGCCCCGGGGTCCTCCGGGCGCGCACATGTAAAAACTGTAAAAACTTGACTGCAACACCAATGATCATGTGGCTAGGAGGTGTCACACGCCTGCAGCTCTGGGACTGGTGGAGCCCACCAAAGGGTCCGCACACGTGGTCAACACACACCCAAAGCGGGTACACTTCCCCTAAAATCCTGATGAGCAGCCCTGCCCTTCAGCTCGAGACAGCGGCAGAACGTCAGAAGATCTCCGGCGGCTGCGGTGATGACTTTATCAACGACTCGCATCTATCATGTCTGTCCCCAGGTATCCCCTCATCTCCACCGCGCCGTGGCACTTATCGCGCTCCCCCGGTGCCTTTTCGTCTCCCACTGCCCTTATTTCCCTCTCGGCACGGGTGCCCCCAGGTCCGCCTCCCTCCTGCACAAAAAAAGAGAATACATGACCTAGAGGTGCCCCCCCTTGTAACCCACTCCAATCCAGGCACATCCGACCACTCTGTAGTCACCACCCGCCTTGCTAGAGGCCACAGCCGCCCCAGGCCAGACCCTCCGCTATCGTTCTGCCAGGTTAACCGCCTCTAGGTGCTCCCTCAATTTCACGCCCCCAGGGTACGTACTTCAAACGTTTAGGTAACTGTCAACTGAGCGTCTGTCGACGAGCGCTACTGCTGCCCACCACCACCAAACACATTGTCGCAGACCGAAGCCAAGCCTTGAGGACCTATCATTTGCGGAGTATTGGATGAAGAGCACAATCAAGGGCGAGGAGGGGATCCTGATATTCACAGTCTCCAACTAGTCCAACTGGTCACCAACCTCTCCGAGAGCTTAAAAGACCCCAAGAGCTGTTATGCATCGACGACCACCACCACCACCACCCAACCGGTTCTTTCTTCTTCTTTGCACATATCTTTGCACATGTTGTGAGTTCTGCCTGTCACCCTACCACGAGAGAGAGTAGTGTTACACATCCACTGCCGGCGGTCACAATCAGTTCCAAAGTTCCAGCGGGACTAACAGGCACAAGGCCCACCAAAAGGTCAAGCTACAAAAGTAGCCCACAGTAGCGCCACCCATACTAGGTGGTGGGCGCCAAGCAGCAGCACAGGCCACAGGTATCTCACCAAAGCCCCTCCGGTGGGTGGAGGGCAGCTCAAGGTATCCACGACCGACCACCGGCACTTCTTGTGGGCCGCTGAGCTCTCCCCCCTACTGGCCACCCCAAACAATGCCTGACGCATCATGCGAGCGTCTGTCTACTGCAGCTGCCCTGCCGCCGACCACCAGCATCACCACCTCAAAGCGCTATTGTCTAACCTGTTGCCCTTCTGCTGCATCATCACCAGCAGTCTCCACTACTACGTCTCTACTACTACGTCTCTACTACTACTACTACTACTACTACTACTACTACCACTACCACTACCACTACCACTACCACTACTACTACTACTACTACCACTACTACCGTCTCCCGTTTCTTCTACTGACCGTCACCACCACCGCCACCGGCACCGTCATCTCCCATCAGCGTCTACCCACTTGCCCTTTTACTGGCCACCAGCACCATAACCTGATGTGGGCACCTATACTGTGCCCTAGAATGTACTGACCACCATCGCCTCTGTTGCGAGCGTGTGTCTACTGCCGTACATCTGACCAGGGCGCCTGCTCACTGCAGTTCACAGCTGTGAAGCGCCCCTGTGCACGCCGCCCTAGCAGGGGGGGCACGTAGGCGATGGGGCCCGCAGTGCCAAGCTCCAGGCTGGAGCCAAGGGCACGGTTCGCATGAATGCGATGGCAGGCAGATTTATGAGTTGACAGTTTACAAGACGCTCCCGCATGGCGTGACATTGAGGAGGGCCGACCAAATATACCAGGGACCTGGATGGCAGGCCCTGGGGACGGCGCCACTGGCGGACACCAAGCATCTCTAGCGTCGACAACGCTCTCCATCGCGGCGGCGTGGAGCAGGTCCAAGGGCGGGGGGTGGGGGCAGCAGGCATCGCGCAACGAGCGGCACTGGCGCAAGGGGCAGCGGGAGGTCAGGACGGAGGCCGGGCGTAATCAAGTAAAAGGCGTATGTGAAGCATTTATGTATACAGTTCAGGAGCACACGGACGATTGTTTTGCCGACCGACCGGTAGAAGTAGAATAGCGTGTCAGTTCCCTCGCGGAACTGAGACCCTATTCTTCTTACGAACACAGCCCTCGTAGCTCAGTTGGACAGAGCGGTGAACTTCTACACACTGCGTAGCGTGGTCATTCACAGGCCCGGGGTTCGAGCCCCCGCGGGGGCGACACCTTTTACATTTTGCTAACCCTGGCTACCCCATCAACACTTGCCGACACGCACCACACACACACACACACACCACACAGGCTGTGAGGCTCGGAGGAACTAGGAAACTCGGAGGAACTCGGAAGAACTCGGAGGCTCGGAGGCTCGAAGGACCTCGGAGGAACTCGGAGGAGCTTGGAGGAGCTTGGAAGAACTTGGAGGAACTCGGAGGAACTTGGAGGAACTTGGAGGAACTCGGAAGAACTCGGAGGCTGGGAGGAACTAGGAAACTCGGAGGAACTTTGAAGTACTCGGAGGCTCGGAGGCTCGAAGGACCTCGGAGGAACTCGGAGGAGCTTGGAGGAACTCGGAGGAACTCGGAGGAACTCGGAGGCTGGGAGGCTCGGAGGACCTCGGAGGCTGGGAGGCTTGGAGGTCCTCGGAGGCTTGGAGGCTCAGAGGTACTCGGAGGGTCGGAGGCTCGGAGGAACTCGGAAGCTCGGAGGCTCAAAGGAACTCGGAGGGTCGGAGGCACAGAGGAACTCGGAGGGTCGGAGCTCGAAGGAACTTAGAAGCTCGGTGGCTCGGAGGAACTCGGAGGGTCGGAGGCTCGGAAGAACTCGGAGACTCAGAGGAACTTGGAGGCTGGGAGGCTGGGAGGCTGGGAGGCTCGGAGGCTGGGAGGCTCAGAGGAACTCAGAGACTCGAGGCTCGGAGGCGCGGAGGAACTCAGAGGTTCGGAGGCTCGGAGGGACTCGGAGGCTCGGAGGCTTGGAGGACCTCGGAGCCTCGAAGGAACTCGGAGGCTTTGAGGCTCGGAGGCTCGGAGGGTCGGAGGTTTGGAGGAACTCGGAGGCTCGGAGGAACTCGGAGGCTGGGATGTTTGGAGGCTTGGTGGCTCGGCTCGAGACTGGGAGGCTGGGAGGCTGGGGGGCCGGGAGGCTGGGAGGCTCCAAGGCTCGGAGGCTCGGAGGAACTCGGAGGAACTTGGAGGAACTCGGAGGCTCGGAGGGTCGGAGGTTCGGAGGGTCGGAGGAACTCGAAGAAACTCGGAGGAACTCGGAGACTCGGAGGAATTCGGAGGCTCGGAGGCTTGGTGGCCTGGTGGCTCGGCTCGAGGCTGTGAGGCTGTGAGGCTGTGAGGGTCGGAGGGTCGGAGGGTCGGAGGGTCGGAGGGTCGGAGGGTCGGAGGGTCGGAGGCTCAGAGGCTCCAAACAATACGAGGGGGCGGGGGGGAGGGAGAAGGGGGGCACGGCGGGGCAGGCTGGGAGCGAGGGCGGTGGAGCTTACTGCTCTAGACAGAGCTCCAGCACCAGACCGTGTGCACGAGGGAGGTCCTCGCGGGGCGCGATGGGATAAGGGCCGCCCCCATCTGTCTCTGTCTCTGTCTCTCCCTCTCTCTCTGCAGCCAGCCCTATCTCTCTCTGCATGTACCCCTACCTCTGTACCTCTCTTACTCTCTGCCACTTCCTATCTCTCTCTTTGCTTTCCTCCCTCCTCCCCCCACTGGCCGTCCGTCTCTCACGCACACAATTCGGACATATCCCCCCACACACTCCAGGTATGTCGGTCACAGCAGGCCTTCCTCAACATCACAGCTCCACAGCTCCCAGGCAGATAAACCCCTTGCTGCCCCATTGGGTGCATCAGCAATGCCACCTGCAGGCGCAAGCCCGCCACAGCCTGCCAGGATTCACATTGCTCCGGAGGCTGCAATGATTGGTCCGGGCCATTGTACGGTCCATTGTGCTCACGCAGGTTACAACGCGTCTGCACTCGGAAAGTCGCCACCATCAGAAGCTCACCCACAACGCGAGTGCACTCGGAAAGCCATCAACATCGTGCGTGCACTCGGAAAGCCCCCGCCATCAGAGCCATCAAAATCGTGCGTGCACTCACAAAGTCCCTCCATCAGAGTCCCCGCCATCAATGCACACGCACGTATAAATCCCGCGCACGCGCGCTCACAAAGTCCCCGCCCTCAGGCCCATCAACATGAGACACGCATCACACCCGCCCAGCTCCTGCCCGCCCAGCCCCCACCTGCCCATCCCATGCGTGCATGCCACAGCACGAGTACCCTTTGCTGGCGATGTCGCCCGTGACCTTTGCGCTCTCAGAGAGGGCCATCAGCGCTCCGGCTGCATGGTTCTGCACGTCAGCCGGGAAGCCACGACCCAGCAGCTGCGCCAGGGGAGTGATGGCACCAGCAATCGCGATGACGGCCGCGTTCCAGGGGTCCCGAGCAAGGCACGCCAGTGCCATTGCTGCATAGCTCTGCACGTCAGATGTAGATCCAGGCCCCATCAGCAGCTGGACCAGGGGAGGGATGGCACCACCCGCAGCAATGGTGTCCATGCCATCTGGATCGGACGTTGCCACGCACAGCGCAGCCATCGCCTCTGTAGCCTGGCGCTGCTGAGCAGGCGGGGCGTCGGCACCAAGCGCGCTCACCAGCTTCCTCAGGCTAGTCTTGGTGAGCGAAGGCATCGAGTGAGGCGCTGTGGCTGCGTGTGTATGCATGCAGGGGCGGAGGGGAGCATACAGCAATGAGTGAGTAGGCGCGAGGCGTTTGCATGGCGGCTGCGGGTGCACGCCGCATGGGGCCGCCTGTGCGCGCATGTACGCCCCTGCACGGGGCCCTGGTTGTCCCTGGTCCGCGCTGGTCGCAGCATGGCGCAGCAGGCAGCCAGGCATGCATGATCTGGGCGCAGCTGAGCGCCGGTCACCGGGCGGCGCCATGGATGAGATGGGCAGCGCATGCACGCCACTCACTTCCACACGGTTGCGAGGCGCACGTCGTTAGCGCTCCACCCAGCAGGGAATGTCGCGTCGCGGTGTGGGGGTCTCACGATGAGTGCAAGCAAGCGGATATTTGTAAATTGGCGACGTTCAAGTGGAGCGGCGTGTATTGGCAGGCGTGTATGCGATGTGTCGAAGGATTCACAGTCGACACGAGTTAGATAATATGCTTCATGCATGGCGCAGCGCGGAGAAAGTCGGGGCTCGGTGTGGGCTGGGGAAGGTTGGGGGTCGTGCCGACTCTTCCAGCATCTCCCTCTCCATTGGGACTGCGCGGTTCGTTAACTGTGCAACACACTGTATATCCTGATGCGCCGCGCGCCTGGAATAGCGGGTGCACAGCTTGCGTTGCGTGATTCAGCGCGCTGACAGGTGCAGAAACCACACCATGTGCTCTCTCCACTCGGGGCCATGCACTTTCGCTGTGTACTGGCACCACATTAAACCACGCTGCAACTATCCTCGAACTATCCTGCTGCAGTATAAAGGAGTTGGGGTATAGGTGAGCGCGAACAGACGTGCACGATACGGCCGCCGCCGCCGCCAATACAGTGCCCAGCATGGGCAGTGAAGAAACCACGCGCTGGACTGGCGGCGCGCATTGAGTCGTACGACAGGTGACGGCGTGCAACATATTACTTACACACGAGGGCACGCTGGCCTGTATTCTTCAAACAAATTGCAGTCATCCGTGGTTTGCGTGTGCCGCCAACGTGTTGCGGTGTGGGTCAGTGGCGTCAGTAAAGAAAGTGTCTTTCTCGGGTGTCGTGTAGTCGTGAGCATTATGCGGCACCAGCACGTATTGGCTCGCACAGTTAAAAGCGGTATGTACGTCGTGGCGGAAAGGAAGCGTCCGAGAGAGTCAGTTGGGGTGACTTGAATCAGGGTCAAAAGAGTCCGCTGCTGTGTGGATAGGGCACGCGTGAGTGAGTGTGCTGCAACTCTGCATGTGGCCGACGCGCGCGCGACCCTTATTTGTGTGCGTGTCATCGTGTTTGCGTGTCTTCGTGTTTGCGTGTCATCGTGTTGAGTGTGTCTTTTGGGTGCCAAAAAAAACAGGCCGGGAAGCCAGCCAGGCAGCCTACTAAAGGAACAGACTGGGCGCGTTGTCGTGGTCACGGTGATGCGCGGCGCTACTGGCGCCCGCGCTGGCGGGCGCCCCCATCAACTGGCAGTGGCCAGGTGCGTGGCGTTGCGACGCCTCCATCATTGCCATCGTGAGCGTCGGCAGCCGCTGCTGCTGCTGCTGCTGGCCCATGCGTCCCACGCCGGCTCCTGCGAGCATCGACGAGAGATCCCACCCTGCACATCTGCCACCGCTGCCCCCTCCAAGCAGCCCAGCACTCAGGCCGGTGCTGATGAGCCCCCCGGGCGCAAACACGCCTGCACCCCCGCCCACATGTGGCGCACACATCGCAGCAGCAGGGGCGTGCGCGTGCGCTGCTTGGTCGCGCTCAAACGCGCAGCGCTGCGCGCGCACGGCCGTGATGCTCGGCAGCGCAGCCAGCAGTCCCTGCGGCACAACGCCAGCAGACAGCAGCAGCGGCGGGCCGGGCGCGCCCGGTGGGGACGGCAGCGTGGCAGCGGCTACGGCGGCGGCGGCGCCGAGCGGCAGCGGAGGGCCCTCCGACGTGGCGGGGGGTGCTGTGCTGCTCACGCCACCGCCCACGCCGCTTCCCAGCACTGCAGCATCGCCGCTGCAGCCTGTCGATGCCGTGAGCTGCTGCAGCAGCGCACGCAGCCCGAGCTCCACCTCCACCTTAGCGCGCCACGACACGGCGCGCATGCCGGCGCTGTGCGCGTCGCCCTGCGCGTCCGCGACCGCGTCAAGCAGGAGCTCGTGGCGCGTGCGCTGCGGCTGCTGCAGCTGCTGCAGCTGTTGCAGCTGCTGGTGGAGCGGGTAGGGCAAGGGCGGCGGCAACTGCTGCTGTTGGTGCTGGGAGTGCTGCTGCGGCAGCAACGACAGCGGCCCCAGCGTGTGCTGGTGGTGGGCCCCGGGGCCACCGAGCGCGCCGAGGCGTGCGCCCGCGAACCCCGCGAACCGCGCGACGGCGGCTTCCTGCTGGAGCAGGTAGTGCTGTTGCTGCTGGGGCTGCTGTTGCTGCTGCTGGTAGTGCTGCTGCGGCAGCTGGTAGTGCTGCTGCTGCTGCAACTGCTGGGGCTGCTGCTGCCCCCAGCGCATCTGCCCGTCCTGCGTCACCGACAAGCCTGCTGCCGACATCGCAGCGAGTGACCCGAGTGACCCCAGGGGCGCCGCTGCAAACGCGCCACCAAATCCGCCACCTCCATGCCCACCCGCGAGGACTCCGCCCAGGCCCGCGCCAGCGTGCTGCACGCCGCCAGGGAAGGCACCACCGGTGTGGTTGTGGAAGTGGGTCGAAGACGCAGGCGCCCCCCCGGCGTGGGCCGCGCCGGACTCGTCGTCGTAGCGTGTGCGGCGCGCCTTGGTGGCGCGCACCGGCCGCCCCTCGCCGCCACCGCCACCGCTGGCGCCGTCGGCCTTGCGGCCGCCGCGCCGTGGCCGCGACGCGTGCGCGCCCCCCGCCCCAACGCCCTCGTCGCACGCCAGGACGGCCTCGGGCTCCCCAACGCACCGCTCCGAGCCCCCGCCATCGTCGCTCACCCCGCACACCCTGTCACCAGCGGCAGGCCCGAGCGCGACGAGCGCCGCGGCCGAGGCCGCGCGCTTGCGCGCCGCCCCCGCGGCCGGCTCCGGCAGGGGCGGGACCCCGTCGATGCGCGCGCGGCACGGGCGCGACTTGCGCCGGTGCAGCACCTCGCCAGCGGGGCCAGCGGGGCACCACGCACCTGCGCCTGAGCCAGTGGTCGCGACCGTGCCGCGCCGTGCGTCGAGCTCGAGCGCCGCCACCGACGCGAGCACGTGGACCGAGCCGCGCGACTCGTCAAGCGCGCGCGCGCGCGCACACGCGGCCGCGCACAACGCGCCGGCCCCGGGGCCCACGAGCGACGCGGCCGCGCGCGTGAGGGCGTCGACCGCGACGGCGGATTCGCGCGGCGGCGGCGCGGCCGCGCACGGCGCGCCGCCGCCAGCGCACTCCTCGCGCGCGCGGTCGAGGCCCGCGAGCAAATCGTCGACGTCGTCGCCGCTCTCGCCGCCTAAGCTCGCCCAGCCATAGGCGGAGGGGTCGGCGAGCGTGAGCGCACGGTTGCGGCAGCCTGGTTTTGGGGCCCAGCCGCCGTCGCGCTGCGCAGAGGACAAGGGGGGGGGAGGAGGCATGAGAGGATGTGAGGACGTAGGGAGGGAAGGAGTTGTTGTTGTTGTTGTTGTTGCTGCTGCTGTTGTTGTTGTTGGTTGTTGTTTTTGTTATTGTTTTTGTTACCCGGGGCTATGTAAGACGGACTTGCGCCCACCTTCGCGCAGCTCCACCCACCTTTGCGTGGCTTCCGTCGGAAGAGTGACGCGGAGAGGCTGGCCGCTAGGGGGCCGTCAGGCCCCCGCAGCGAGGCGGAGGGGGTCGAGGAGCACAACACCCACGCGGTGTGCCAGCGCGGCGGTAAGGGGGGGGGGGCCAGGCGGCCGAGCGGGGGGGAGTGACCCAAATGTGGGCCGCGCAGGACAGCTTCCGCATAGAGCGCATGTCACCGGTCTCGCTCCAACAGGACCTTCAACTTGCAGCGACGCTGTTGTAAGGGACTGCTTACGAAATGGGCTGGGCTGACGGGCGGTGTTGCACGTCTGTTGGCCTTCGAGAAGCCAGACCGACTAGGTGACGGTGCGCCCCGCATCGGTTACGCACGTCTTTAGGCCGTCAAACAAACCAAGCGCGGTACTACTTCATCGCTGACCGCCTTTTGGGTTGCTGCCTAGGGGAGTTTTCTTATCTGTCTGCTCAAATCACCCACAGCTGCTGCGGCTGCTGCCCGCCGAAGATGCCATGCCTCACTGAGTTAGGCGCCTTTCACAGCCCCCAGCTGCAGACGCTGGAGGGGGCAGGGTGATGCGCGCGTGCGTGCATGGCGAGCAGCCCATGCGCCCCTATGCACGCACGCGCAATGCCAGGTGGCTGGGGCATGGAGTGCGCTGCGCGCGACAGCATGTTGCCTTGGGGGGCGTGCCCCCCACTGAACACACGCACGCACAGCGCACACGCACCCACACACGAAGGACACGCAAGAACACGCACACATCACACGACGCATACCGCACACACGCATGCACACAACACACGCCCCACACCGCACGAGCACACGTGCACGCACTCACCACACGCCGCACACACGCACGCGCAAACGCATGAATACTGTCGACGAGCTGTTGCTGTCGCCGCACACGCACACACACACACACACACGCAGACACACATGTACACGCACGCACGACGCACAGACCAGCACGGAAAACTGCACACCAGCCTACGCATAACCAACAATACCCCAGTCCCCGGGGCATCCTCGTTGTTGTTGTCATGGGGGGAGGGGGGGAGGAGGCATGAAAGGATGTGAGGACGGAGGGAAGGAGTTGTTGTTGTTGTTGATTCAGCATGCCTGCATTTTCATTTCCAGCCTGCCTGCACCCACCATGTACTTCCAGTCCTTGTCCTTGTACGAGCCTCGCCATAGGCGCTCGCTGTCGCGCGCCAGCCAGAACGGCCCGCCGTCCCCGACCACCAAGCCCGGGCAGTCGACCAGCACCCTGCCGGGCGCAGCCGCCGCCGCCGCCGCGCGCACGCACGCGTCGTCCGCACCGTCGGCTGCGGCGTACACGGCGGCCTCCATCGCGCTCGCGCCGCAACCGGCCTCCGCCACGACGCGCGCTTGGTGCCACACGCCGCCCGCGGGCCCAAACGACACCATCGGCGTGGACGGGATGCGCGCCGCGAAGCGCACTACGGACGAGAGCGACCGCGCGATCGCCGCGCACCGCGCGAGCGCGCGCGCGTTCAGCGAGGCCAAGCGCCCCGGCTCCGGCCGCAGCGCGAGGTCGCTCAGTATGCGCGCCTCGTCGAGCGCCTCCTCTCCGAGATAGACGGTGCCGCACGCTGCGGCCACACCGCTGCCGTCGCCGGCGTCAACATCCATGGACGTGGCCGTGGCCGCCCCCGCGCAACCACTCACGTCGCCGGGCAGCGACGATGCGTCCGCGGTGCTGGGTAGGTGGGGGTAGGGCGGCAGCGGCGCCGAGTGCGCGTGGTCGTAGGGCGCGCCGCCGCCGCCGCTGCCGCGTGCGCTGCTGCCGCCAGCTGGGGAGGGGGGGAACGCGGCGCTGGCAAAGCGCACCGTTGGGGACGCCATGCCGCAGTGTGCCGTTGGGGACGCCATGCCGCAGTGCGCCGACGTGGTAGGGGAGCTGCCGCTGCCGCCGCCGCTGCCGCGCGCGCCACCGGGTGAACCCAGTCCCCCCGCGCCCGCGCCCCCGCGCCGGCCGCTGCTGCCGGCGGCTGTCGCCCGCAGCTCTGACGCGCGCGACGGCGAGCGGGCGAACGCCGCGGGCGGGACTGCGTGGTGGTCGCTCTCGCCGTCGTCGCCCCCGCCCGACGACGCCGGCTCGCCGGCGGCGGCGCGCGCCGCCGCCTTGTCGCCGCCCCTCGCCGGCCCCGCTGCGGCTGCGGCACGCGCGCACGGACCCTCCCTGCAACCCCCCTCCTCAACCATCTGCTCATCCTCGTCCGATCCAAACCGGCCACCGGCAGAGCCTGAGTCCGAAGCCGCGCTGCCGCCGCCAGCTTCGTCGCCGCTCGACAAATCAATCGGCGACCGCGGGACCGGCGGGGCCGCCGCGCCGCGGCGCGTGCTGCCGCGACCGCCCCGCGAGCCCGGTCCGCCGCCGCGCCGCGCGCGCACGCTGCCGCCGCTGACGCACACCATCGCAGATGGCACGCGCTGGAGGGTGCTAGTCAGAGTGGCGTCGAATGTCGCAGCAGGGACTGCGGGGTGTGTGTGCGTGTGTATGCGTGTGTATGTGCTTGCGCATGTGTGTGTGGGCGCACGCGTGCGTGTGTTGTGTGTGAGTGTGCCAGTGAGCGTGTGCGTATGTGTGTGTGGGGGGCCAACACTAAAGCACAAGTGAAAACACCACATGGCAGCCACGCCCTCAGGCGGGTCCTTTGTTTGCAAGGATCCATGAATTCAGGCTCTTCATGTTGCAGGCTTTGGCTTCAAGGACGGGGGTTGTAGGGCCCGGATGAAGGATGGGCCAAGGACGGGTGCTGCATCAGCAATTTCCTGTTCAGGGTCTTCAAATGAATTTCTGGAGTCATTCGACTGGAAATCCGGATCCATGGCTCCCAACTCCGGCACCAACGCCGAAAAGGAAATCGCCGCGCTACATCCTTCCCCACCCACCCTCCCGACCGCACCTGAACAACCGTCGGGGCCGACGACAACCGACAGCGTGCGCACGGGGCGCACGCCGCCACCGCAGCTCATGGGCGTGTCGCCGTCGTCGCTGCCGAGCCGTGGAGAGCCGACACCGCCGAGCGCCGCGGCAGCAGCAGCAGCACCCGCCGCTGGCAGAAGCAGCGACGGCAGCGACGCCAGCAGCGCCAGCGGCAGCCCCGACGATGGTGCGCGCACGGGGCCGCCGCTCGCGTGCCCGCGCGGGCGGCGCGAGGTGGGGGAGCGCGGGGAGCGCGGGGACCCCGGCAGTTCCGCCGCTGCATCTGCGGGAGCCCCGAGGCTTGCGCGCGGGCCGCGCGTCTTGGGGCGTTGTGGGGGGGTGGGCAACGGCGATGCTGTTGCAACGGGCGAGGGTCCTGGTGCGGCTGGTGCCGCGGGGTCGGGGCCTGCTGCAGCTGATGCGGCTGGTGCTGCTAGTGCCGCGCGGGGGGGTGCTGGCGTGGGTGGGGGAGACTTCATGGAGCGGTCGCGGACGAGGCGGTGCGAGTCGCCGGAGGGGGTCTGGGAAAGGGGAGGGAAGAGGGGAGGGGGGGGAGGCAGGTCAGAAAGCGAGATTGGGTGAGACATCAAGGGCAGGGGAGAGGGGGGCTGAAGGGCAGGTCAGAAAGCGTGCGGTGTGTACCAACGCAGCTTGCTCGAGGGGGTTTAGGAAAGGGGAGGGGGGCAGGAGAGGGGGGGGGGGGCAGGTCAAGCAGCGTGCGGTGTGTGCCAAGGCATGCAACTCGCGGCTAGTGGCTCACGCTAACGACAGAAACAGCAGCAACAGCAGAGCAGAAACAGCAATACATAGTAGGTAGTAACGGAAGATAGTGATGGTAGCAGCAAAAACAGCAGCAGCAGCAGAAACAACAGCAGCAGCGGCAGCAGCAGCAGCAACAACGACAGCAACAGCAGCAGCAACAGCAGCAACAGCAGCACCACCTCCACCACGCACCTCTGCGAGCCCCCCCAGCAGTCCCTGCAGCTCCCGGCAGATGAGCGACCCGCTAGCAGCGCGCCTGCGGTCGACCACACCCTTTGAGGGAGCGACCTCCTCTGGATCTGCGCCTGCGTTGGCACAGAGGGAGTGTGTGTGTGTGTGTGTATGGCCACGCCCTTTGAAGGAGCGACCTCCTCTGGACCTGCGTCTGCGTTGGCAGAGACGGAGTGTGTGTGCGTGTGTGTACGTGTGTGTGTGCGTGTGTGCGTGCTTGCGTGTGCGTGCGCGCATGTGTGCGTGCGCGTGTATGTGTGTGAGTGGGTGCGACAGCACACCCCCTCTGGCCCGCGTCTGTGTTTGATGGAGGGAGTGGCAGGAGGTGTAGTGTGTGGGCAGGTTTGGGTGTAGCTGAGCGACAACTGCCACCGTACAACTGCCACCGTACAACTGCCACAAGCGCAGGACTTTTGCTACTGCTGCGGGTGAAGAAGCGAGGGGGCAGCAGGACCCATGCAACCCATGCAACCCAGCAGCGGCGTGCTTGCATCCGATCCCGGGATAGCTGCCACTGCCAGAGAGAGGGAACAGGCCCAGGCGCACGCATGTTTTGGGTGCAACTGGGCTCACACACATGCCAGCCATGCAATGCAACCCACCAGTGACGTGCTCGCCTCCGCCGCTGCCAGCGACGTCGTCATCGGCCTCCATCCCCGGCCCCCGCGCCCACACCGCACCGCGACTAGAGAGAGAACAGGCCCAGGCGCACGCATGTTGTGGGTGCAACTGGGCTCACACACATGCCAGCCATGCAATGCAACCCACCAGCAATGTGCTCGCCTCCGCTGCCAGCGACATCGTCATCTGCCTCCATCCCCGGCGCCGCGCTCACGCCGCACCGCGGCGGCCCGAATCCGCCGCCGCCGCTCGTGTGTTTATGGTGGCCGCTCGACGCCGACGTCGTCGTGTGAGCTCCGCCGCCGCCGCCGCTGCCGCTGCCGCCGGCCCCCCCTCCCACGCCGCCGCCGCCGCCCCCGGCCGCCCCATTGTTGTGTGCGCCAGAGAACAGGGCAGAGTTGCGCTCCTGCTGCGACAGCACGGGCGAGGTCGGCTCCAGGGGGATCCCCGGCGCGGCGCGTCCGCCACCGACGCCGCCGCGCTCACCGTCGTCGTCGTCGCTGCCGTTACCGCCGCCCTCGCTCGAAGTGCCTGGCTCAGCAGCGGCTGAGTCGCGCGCGCGGCGCTGGGCCTCGCGGTACACGCGCGCGGCCGCGGCCTGCACGTGCGGGAGGGCGGCGAGCGCAGGTGCGTGGCGGTGGCCAGTGAGTGGGGTGGGGTGGGGGGTCATGGGCGCGCGGAGGTGCGTGTGATGGATAGTATGCATCGGGGGGAGGGTAAGGGAGGGGTGCGGGTGCGCATGTGAGCCGCGCATTGTATTCGAACGCACACGCATGCTCACACACGCGCGTCCGCACACGCACCTTTGCCTGCCGAGCCTTTGCTTCTGCCTCACGCTTCGCCTCGCGCTCCTTTGCGCGCTCGGCCTCGCGCTTAATCGCCGCGGCGCTCCTTTTGCTGGGCTCAGCCTTGGCAGTGGGGCGCGCCTGTAACAGGGGGTTGGGGGGTTGCGAGGGGCGGTGTATGCATGGAGAGGGGGCATGCATGCACGCATGGGCACTACGTGAAGGGAGCCTGCCCGGGAGAGTGGCCCCAATGCCGTGCCCCCATGCCCGCTCCCATGCAACTACCATGCCATGCATAGGGGGTTCCATGCAAGCGAATGCGAACTCAGGCGCCACCTGCCCGGCGCATGCAGCCGAGTAGAGCCCACCCGCATGCAGCCCCCCTCTTTCCCCACGGCTCGGTAGCCCCCCAACCGGCCGGATCAACGCATCGTCGAGCCATCGAGGATGCCGTGCGGGGCGTGAGGGTGCTCGCGCAATCCGTCGCGTTGTCGTGCCGCCCCATGCAAAGGCTGCTGGCACCTCGAGGAGGCTCCGTCCCGCCCCTTGCCCTCCCATGCTTGCCACATGCACCACCATGTGATACGCACCGCCGGCTTGGGCTTTGGCTGCTCCTTCGACGATCGCGAATGCCTTGTGGGTGCTGCGTTCAGTTCCGCCCACAGAACGCGTGCCATCGCCTCGTCGGCATCCATCTCTGTCATGGCTCAGCTGCAGCCCGCTGGCACAGCAGGGTGGCCGCTTGCTGCCGAGGGGAGGGGACGCGCCCCGCGGCACGACGCCTGGCGCTGTGGCCCAGCCGCTGCGCTTATTGCATGGTCCTCACGACACCGCTATATCAGGGACCCATAGACGCGGCAATGCAGCAGCAGTGTCGCCTTGTGGGAGGCCTTGGAGAAGCGAGCGTGTAGGTGGCGTTTATAGCTTGTGGCTGTGGCCAACGGTGTGCAGGGCTACGCGTGTCACTAGTAGGCCGCGGATGCGATAACGGAATGGCAGATGGTGAGATAGGACAATGGATGCACACCACCATGCCTCTCCTGCATGCTCTAGGGGGGGCATGTGATCCACACTACACCAGCGTGGCCCAGCAGGTCCGACGCACGCGTGGCGTGTCACCGAACGGTGCCTGAGGCAGGGAGTTTCAGCGGCCAGATCAGCCGCCTGCAGGATCGCGCAGACGCGACCAACCGCCTGTCTCCCACGGGCAACAACTTCACAACAACAGGATTCGCGGGGATGGGAGGGGGGGGCTGCACCTGCCCTTAATGCCCTAAATGGGCAGGTGTCCATTTAGGCCCCCATTTAGGCTCTGCACCTTCAGCCTAAATGGGCACAAAGGGCGCGGTCTGGAAAGCGCGTTTGGGCAACAAAAACAAAAACAACACAACAGCAGCTTCTTGCTCCCATGACTCATGACGCGCTCTAAGGCGCGCAAACACAGTGCGGCCGCCGGCGCGCTCATCGCCCGCGCGGCCACCACCACAGAATCACCGGTGAGCAGCGGCTCCCCCGGCTCAGACTCCCCGCCACGCCACCGCGCGTGCGTGGATGCGACACAGACACAGCTTTCGGCGCTCCACGGGGCGCGGGGGGCAGCCACATACGCGGAGGCTGCGCAACACCTGCATGGCGACGCCAGCAACCACATCTCGGCCTCGGCCGACACCACAGACGCCCTCCGCGCCCTCAGCGCGGGGCAGGCAGACATCAGACGCCTGGTAGGGGGGCTGCTGGACAGGGAGGCGAGGGCGCGCGCCCAGCCACAGAATGCGCCGACGCAGGTGGGCGCGCCACAGGTTGCCGACGCCGGCCACAGCGGTGCCCTTGCGGGGGTGCTCGCTGTGGTGCAGGCGCAGGCGCAACAGATTGCGTCCCTGGTGGATGTGGTGAGCCTCCTGGTGAGCCGCGTCCATGGGGCGCCCATGCAGATGCCGCATGCAGAGCCCGCCCGCGCGCGGGCCGGCCATGCGGCCCACAGTGCGGCGCCCCGCGCTGCGCCTGCTGCCGAGGCTGCTCAGCCTGCCCGGCCCGCTGCTGCTGCCGCCCCTGTGGCGTCGGCGGGGGGGGGGCCGGCGACGGAGCGGCCTGCGTCGGGCGCCACGCGTGCCGCATCTGCGCGCGGCCCCTCCCGCCGGGGGGGGCTGCCTGCGCGTGTGGGCGACACGTCGCTGCGCCGCAGCTTCGTGCTGTCCATCCCGGTGGCACGCGGCGCCAACTGGTTCCTCGCGGGCGGTGGCAGGCGGATGGATGAAGAGGAGGCGACGGCGGCGGCGGCGGAGTGGATCGCTGCAGCTGCCGAGGACGGCACCAGCCTGCCCGTCCGCCTGGCTACAGATGTCGTGCGTTTCCTCTACGGCGGCACCGGCCGGCGGGAGCCGGCTGATGGTGGCGTCGTGTCCGCGTCGCTCCTCAACGCCAAGCCTGCCGTCGGGGGCATCGGCGTGGAGCCACGCGGGGGCGGTGTGCTGCGTGTGCTCTTCACCGTGGCGTCTGACGCCGTGGCCGACACTGTCGTGCGCTGGCGCCACGAGCTGCGCCGCTGCGTGGACTCGACTGCAGTCTTCGACGTCCTCAGTGACCGCGAGGAGGCGCAGCACCAGGCGCTGTGGCCCGCTTTCCTCGCCGCCAAGGTTGCGGGGAAGCGGGCGCAGTTCCACCGCGCGCGCCTCGTCGTTGACGGCGAGCGGGTGCCTGCACCTGCTTGCTAGATGGCATTCCCTCTGGGGGTGTTTTTGAAGGGGAGGTGGCGCCACACGCGTGCGGTGGCGGGTGCGGTGTGGTCGCTGAGTAGAGTGCTGCGGCGGGTGTGCTACTAGCCCCGCTTCCGGTGGTCTGGGGGAGGGCTTTTTGGTCCCTTCATCAACACAACAAACAACAACTGAACAAAAACTGAACAAAAACTGTTTTTATAATCCGGTTGTCACAATCAGCTCCAGCAGGCCCCCCCCCCCCCCGTGCGCCCCTCGCTTGCAAACTGTCGCTGCTGTGGCTGCAGTGTGCGGGCGTGACGCCCTAGTCATGACGGGGCTGCTGGTCCTGCTTTTGCATTTGATAAGCAGCAAAAAAACGGCGGATGACCGGCCAGGCCCCAGACTGGCCCCAGACTGTCCGTCTAAAAAAACGATAGAACCTCGAAAAATTCAATGGCCCAGTGGGGGTGGGCTGCACCCGATGCCACGTGCGCTCGCGCCACTGAAAAGCACGTTCTTGCTCGCACACCCGAGAACACAAAACACGCGCACGCACGCCCCGCACCACATGCATGTACACACACAGCCACACAGGCGCACATAAACGATGTACAGTCATCAATACACAAATCAAACCATGCACTCACACGTCTGCTATTCCTAAACACACGAGTGAACATCAGCACCCCACACTTTTGAGGTGGGAGCGAAGAGGGCGCGCGCGTGGCCCCCTCTCTCTCTCAAGCTGCTTCTTGCACGATGACTAAGAAGAGGCGAAACAACGGCCGGTGGGTAGCGCTGAGAGGCCCTGCATGCTTGCCAGCAAGGCGGCGGCGATCAGGAGCTCCCCCTCTCCCCGTGCGGCGCCTCACCTGAATGCCTCACTTGTTGCGCAGTGCCAAGCCTGCTGGATCACGCGGCCACGTGAGTGCGAGGCGGCTGGCGTGCATTGGGGGGGGAGACAAAAACGGCGGAAGATTGCGCCTGCGTGCTCGCTGTCGCTGGCGAGGCACACGGCGTGCATGCGGCTCTGCGGTTTGCTTGGCAGCCCACAGCAGCATATGCACGGCACTGAGAGGGGGATGAGTGGCGGTGCGCGGCAGGGCCCCCCAAGGGCGAGCCATGCATGCGAGCGCGAGCCACCCAGCAGCCGGCACTCGGGCGCCATCCTATCCACAGGAGGGAGCTTGTGAGCACGCGCATGTGGGGGGGAGTGGGCCTGACGCTGCGTGCGCGCGGGCTTCGCGTGCATGTTTGCTCGCGCGCAGAACAGGCGCGTCCGCTGCGAGGCGTCCGGGGTGCTTGTGCCCAAGGACAAGGCGATCAAGAGGTTCATCGTGCGCAACATCGTCGATGCCTCCGCCATCCGCGACATCCAGGACTCGTCGGTCTTTGACGGTGAGTTGGCATGGAGGGCTGCGTGCAACATGGGCTGCATGCAGCATGGCGGCTGCATGCAGCATGGGGGCTGCATATAGCATGGTGCATGGCGCCTGTCTGCGCACGCAGCGGCGGGGGCGCATGCATGCGGGTTTCGCCCGGCGCATGCTGTGCGTGTCGCTCACCATGTGGCCCCCGCCTGCCACCCCGACGCAGGCTACGCGCTGCCCAAGATCTACCGCAAGGTCTACTACTGCATCTCCGCCGCCATCCATTCAAAGGTGCGGCCCAGGGTGGGCACAGCAGTAACGGTGCAGAGCCATGGCCGAGGCCGTGGCGGTTCGGCTACTCGGCGCCGCAGGCAGTGTCGGGCGCTGTATGCCCCCTCCCCCGTCCTTGTTGCACGCACATCGCTTATGCAATGCGCCCCAACCCACCCTTTTCCCTCCCCCCACAGGTTGTGCGCGGGCGTGCACGCGTGAACCGCAAGAACCGCGAGCCCCCGCCGCGCTTTGTGCCCAAGAAGGCGTAAGGCGTTGTAGGGTTTGCTCCCCAGGCAACGGCACCTGAAGGCGCCGCGCGCGTGAGGCGTGTAATCGCTCTGGAAACAAGAGTTGTCGCTCGCCACCCAGACCAGCCGCGGCAGATTGGGTGGGGGCTTGAGGTTGAAGAGTGCAGGGCAACGCGGCGGTCGAGCAGGGCTGATCCTGAGGGGGGTGACACGTGGAGGACGCCGGCATCATTCGTGAGCGCGCAGGCTGCCGATGCAGATCTTGGTACATCAGCAGTGCAAGGGGGAGTGGCAGTTGAGGGGCGCGTGTGCAGGAACGCGCCTCGGAGTGCGATGGGCGGATGCACTATGCTCCCCTCCGCTCTGCATCTGGATTGAGGTCGAGCCTCCCGCCTGGGGCTTGGGGTCGGGGCCTCCTGACAGCGCGCTGAAACACACGCCAGCCCCCGACCACGCCAGGTCGTACAACCAGCGCTGAAACAAGCACGCGTGCCCGCCTGACTCGCATGTTATCAGCCATTCCAGGCGCTCGGCACATCAGGATAGACAGTGTGGTGCACAGTCAACGCATTGTGCAGCACCAGTGGAGATTGCGAGGAGCTCGGCGCGCCCCCCAACCTTCCCCAGCCCCACACTGGGGCCTTGGCTTCCACCTCGCCGCGCCATGCTCTACCTCGACTGCAACTTAACCGAGACGCATCGCGTCGCATCCACGCCTGCAAACGTGCGAACGACTCACCTGTCTGGTTTACTTGGAAATCGCCGATTTTCAAATCTCCGCTTGCTTGCTCCCTTCGCCCCATCACCGCCCCGCGACTTGACCTCGCCTGCGTTTGGTCAGCCACCAACGTGCGCCTCGCATCCCCGTGGACGTGAGTGGCGTGCATGCGCTGCCCATCTCTCATCCATGGCCCCACCCGGTGACCGCCCACAGCATGCACTCCTGGCCATGAGAGAGTTTTACAATCCACTTCTGGCGGTCACACGTACGGTTCCAAAGCTCCAGTGGGACTTAGAGAAACAAGGCTCAAGGCCCACAAAAGGTCAAGCTACAAGTAGCCCACGGTAACGCCATCCACACTTGGTGGCGGGCGCCAAGCAAGCAGCACCACTGTGCAGGCTGCACACCCAGCCCCTCAAATGGCCAGAGGGCGGGCCCAAGGTATAAAACCATGAAGGGACCAAAAAGCCCTCCCCCAGACCACCGGAAGCGGGGCTGGTAGCACACCCGCCGCAGCACTCTACTCAGCGACCACACCGCACCCGCCACCGCACGCGTGTGGCGCCACCTCCCCTTCAAAAACACCCCCAGAGGGAATGCCATCTAGCAAGCAGGTGCAGGCACCCGCTCGCCGTCAACGACGAGGCGCGCGCGGTGGAACTGCGCCCGCTTCCCCGCAACCTTGGCGGCGAGGAAAGCGGGCCACAGCGCCTGGTGCTGCGCCTCCTCGCGGTCACTGAGGACGTCGAAGACTGCAGTCGAGTCCACGCAGCGGCGCAGCTCGTGGCGCCAGCGCACGACAGTGTCGGCCACGGCGTCAGACGCCACGGTGAAGAGCACACGCAGCACACCGCCCCCGCGTGGCTCCACGCCGATGCCCCCGACGGCAGGCTTGGCGTTGAGGAGCGACGCGGACACGACGCCACCATCAGCCGGCTCCCGCCGGCCGGTGCCGCCGTAGAGGAAGCGCACTACATCCGTAGCCAGGCGGACGGGCAGGCTGGTGCCGTCCTCGGCAGCTGCAGCGATCCGCTCCGCCGCCGCCGCCGTCGCCTCCTCTTCATCCATCCGCCTGCCACCGCCCGCGAGGAACCAGTTGGCGCCGCGTGCCACCGGGATGGACAGCACGAAGCTGCGGCGCAGCGACGTGTCGCCCACACGCGCAGGCAGCCCCCCCCGGCGGGAGGGGCCGCGCGCAGATGCGGCACGCGTGGCGCCCGACGCAGGCCGCTCCGTCGCCGGCCCCCCCCCCGCCGACGCCACAGGGGCGGCAGCAGCAGCGGGCCGGGCAGGCTGAGCAGCCTCGGCAGCAGGCGCAGCGCGGGGCGCCGCACTGTGGGCCGCATGGCCGGCCCACGCGCGGGCGGGCTCTGCATGCGGCATCTGCATGGGCGCCCCAGGGACGCGGCTCACCGGGAGGCTCACCACATCCACCAGGGACGCAATCTGTTGCGCCTGCGCCTGCACCACAGCGAGCACCCCCGCAAGGGCACCGCTGTGGCCGGCGTCGGCAACCTGTGGCGCGCCCACCTGCCCATGAGCTGCCTGCCTGCCTGCCTGCTGCGCCATGCTGCGACCAGCGCGGACCAGGGTCAACCAGGGCCCCGTGCAGGGGCGTACATGCGCGGCCCCATGCGGCGTGCACCCGCCGCCGCCATGCAAACGCCTCGCGCCTAATCACTCATTGCTGCATGCTCCCCTCCGCCCCTGCATGCATACACACGCAGCCACAGCGCCTCACTCGATGCCTTCGCTCACCAAGACTAGCCTGAGGAAGCTGGTGAGCGCGCTTGGTGCCGACGCCCCGCCTGCTCAGCAGCGCCAGGCTGCAGAGGCGATGGCTGCGCTGTGCGTGGCAACGTCCGATCCAGATGGCATGGCCACCATTGCTGCGGGTGGTGCCATCCCTCCCCTGGTTCAGCTGCTGATGAGGCCTGGATCTGACGTGCAGAGCTATGCAGCAATGGCACTGACGTGCCTTGCTCGGGACCCCTGGAACGCGTCCGTCATCGCGATTGCTGGTGCCATCACTTCCCTAGCGCAGCTACTGGGTCGTGGCTTTCCGGCTGACGCGCAGACCCATGCAGCCGGTGCGCTGATGGCCCTGTCTGAGAACGCAGAGGTCGCTGGCGACATCGCCGCTGCCGGCGCTATCCCTTCGCTGGTGCGACTGCTGGGATCTCCTCGGGATGCTTCGTTCCTGGAGAATGCAGCAGGAGCTCTGCTCAGCCTTGCTGGTGGGAGTGCTGAGATCGTGGTCACAGTATCGTTGCGGCTGGTGCCATTCCTCCACTGGTGCAGCTGCTGGGGCCTGGAACTTAAACTGCGGGGCATTGTCACGCCGCGCAAGCTCTGGCGGCCCTGATTGGCCCCCGTGCCGTGAATGCGGCCGCCATTGCTGCTGCTGGTGCCATCCCTCCACTTGTGCAGCTGCTGAGGTCTGCCTCTCCAGAAGCGCAGGAGCACGCAGCCGAAGCAGTGATGGCCCTCGCCATGAATGACGAGAACGTGGTCACCATCGGTGCTGCCGGTGCTATCCCTCTGCTGGTGCAGCTGCTGGGGCTCACCCCTGCGACCTCAGCAGCAGCGTCAGGCTCACTAACAACTCGTGACAACACTGGTGGGCTGTTCCTGCCTCTCCATCCCTCCGACTTCCCATACGACCTGAAGAAGTTCGCAGCAGGAGCGCTGCTGTTCCTGACTGACACTGATGACAACAAGGCCGAGATGGTCGCAGCGGGCGCCATCCCTACGCTGGTCCAGCTCCTGGGGCCTGGCTCTGACGAGCAGACACAGGAGTTTGCAGACCGCACGCTCGAGGCACTCGGCCGCAGCAGTGACAAGAACCGCGCTGCCATCGAGGCTGCGGTGATCAACGCTGGCTGGCAGCTATGCTGACAGCAGCACTAATAACGTGCCACAGGGGTATCGAGAGGGGTTCAAGTGCCGACTGGATTCCAGCACACCAGCAACGGGTACTCGTGCTGTGGCGTGCATGCATGGGATGGGCGGGTGGGGGCTGGGCGGGTAGGAGCTGGGCGGGTGTGATGCGTGTCTCATGTTTGATGGGCCTGAGGGCGGGGACTTTGTGAGCGCGCGTGCGCGGGATTTAAACGTGCATGTGCATTGATGGCGGGGACTCTGATCACTCTGATGGAGGGACTTTGTGAGTGCACGCACGATGTTGATGGCTTTCCGAGTGCACTCACGTTATGGGTGGGCCTCTGATGGTGGTGACTTTCCGAGTGCAGGCGCGTTGTAACCCGCGTGAGCACAAAAGACACTACAGGCCCGGGCCTACCATTGCAGCCCCCGGATCGATGTGGATGCCAGGCAGGTGGTGACGGGCTTGTGCCTGCAGGTGGCGGTGGTGATGCACCCAAGGGGCAGCAAGGGTGACTCGACCCTGGTCCCGTTGCACCCCCTGGTAGGCTGGCGCGCTGTGCGGCCTTGCGGGCTCTCCTGGTAGAGCCCCCTAGACGTGAAGTCTAGGCCTTGAAACACACATGGGGTCCTCTGGGCACGTAGGAGCCATGTAAAACAATGTTCAACCCCATCGCACCCCGCGATGATCTCCCTCGTGCAGGTGGTCTGGGTCTGGAGCACTGCCGAGAGCAGCAACCTCCCCCCGCCCTCACTCCCAGCCCGTGAATAGGCAGCAGCGTGCGTGCGTGCCCTACCGTTCACCCCCCCTCCCCCCCGCCCACTGGCAGGCGGAGGGGGCCCCCTCGTGTTGTTAGGAGGCCCCGAGCCTCCGAGTCTTCAGGGCACAGGTGGGTGTAAGCACAGCCAGCGGCAATGTTTCTTTTCGGCGCTGAATGCTGGAGCCTTGGAGCCGGGCTTGTGTGGGCATCGCTGGCATGCGTGCGGTGGCGGGTGCGGTGTGGTCGCTGAGTAGAGTGTTGCGGCGGGTGCCGTGTTTGGCCGGTTTAAGGCGGGTGGGGGTGAACCTTCTTGGTCCCTTCATGGTCCTGGCTTTACATGCGGTTATACCAGGCGTTTGCCTCCAGCTGCTTAAGGGCTGAGTGTGGTGCCTGGCTTACGGTGCTGCTTGCTTGGCGCCCGCCACCTCGTGTGGGTGGCGCTACCGTGGGCTACGTGCCGTTTTGGTGGGCCTTGCGCCTGCTGTCTGATAGTCCAGCTGGAACTTTGAAACTGATTGTGACCGCCGGCTGTGGATTTGTAACACTTCTCTCCCTGGCATGCGGTGATCTTAACCTTAACCCGAAACCTGAAACCCGAAACCCGAAACCCGAAACCCAGCCCGTGCAGTGACACAGTTTTCCGTTTTTCGGTAATCATGTGCACATGCCAAAGTCGTGTGCCATGCGATGAAGACTTATCAAAAGACGACGAGCCACGCCCGTCGGGCTGTAAGAGTCGGGCGCGCATGCGGTGGTGCGAAGTTCGTCGTTTCTCCATGGATTTACGATCCAAGTGGTTCTTTGGATAGCCCTTGTTCAAAGCTCTCCATCGCATGTCGAATTGTCCGAATCGATGCGGCACCCAGGGAATTATAGCCGCGGCCGTTTTATCTGCAGCAGCGCCCACTTGGTGTGCTGGAGCAACCCCTCAACCCCCCCCTACTGCAGTGCACTGCTCCACATCAGCAGTGTTCTGGATAGCAATTGCTACAAGCTTTCCAATCCAATTCGCATGGTTTCAATCCATGCACAGCAGCGTGAGATATGGCCGTTCCCGTTTGTCAAGTAAAAGGCGTCTCGTGCTGCCGCCAACCGCGTCCTGACGCACCCCTGCGTCCTGACAGTACGCAGGACGTACATAAGTACATTTGTGCGTACGCACGTAACAGGGTTTTCCTTGGGGTCAGTCATTCTTTCGCTTTTCCCGAAGAGGATTCCCCGGTTTCGTCGGGATTTCGGGCTGCAGCCCGAAGAATCGCTTCGAAAAGTGCGAAATACGACGATTTCACACTTTCCGCGGAAAATCGCCTCCACGCGTCGGTCTTCCCGAAGGCACCCTACCCAAAACCATCGGGGACGCGCCCTTCGAGCCCGCTTTGTTTCGTTTCCCGATCGGGAAGGAAACCCCTGGTACGTAATCGCGTGCCGTGAAACCCTGCCCTACCACATTCACAATGCCTGAGGCGGCGCCTCAGGCGTCCCATTCCATGGCGCGGATCAGGCGGCGCCTCAGGCGCTCCGACCGCCTGAGGCACCGCCTGAGGCGCCGCCTGAGGCGCACCCCTGATCACCTCAGGTGTCGCCTCAGGCGTTATGCAAACCGCTCCAGGTGCCACCCCGACCGCCTCAGGCGCCCTCCACCGCCTGAGGCGCACCCCAGACCGTCTCAGGCGTTATGACCGCATTCCATGGCGCGGATCAGACGTTGGGATTTGGGCAGGGCTAACGGCCACGTGCGTGACGGCTCACGCGATGCGTGTCCTCAGCGGGTGGTCGTGAAGGAGCGGAGGAACCTCCTCAGAGGCTGACAGATATGACGTGTCACAAGTGAAAGAGCCCGTCCACGGGGCGTGTAGGGGCCTGTGCAGCTAGCTGTGGAGCGATGCGCTGGCACACCTGGAAGTGCGGGGGCCACATGTTTGTGCCCCCTCAGACAGCTCAGCGCAGCCCACTGTCCGGCTACACGTGTCAATATAATTAGTTTGCCTTGGGTGACCATTTATCACTCGGGGCGACGAGGGATAACCCCTGACTGACGTGGAGGTTGTCAGGGTTTGGGCAGGGTTTTCGATTTTCGTTGCGGTTGAGACTCCCTTGCAAAATGGCTGCGGCTTGAATGGAAGCAGTTGTTGTGTTTTTAATGACGATAATGGTGGGGTTATTGCAGAAGGCCATCGTCTCTGGGTCCGACCACGGACCCCCCCCCAACACGGACACGGACAAGATAGCTCCATCCGACTCCGCCGGACTTGAGCCGCCCGACCAGGCAGACGCAGCCTAGGTCGTCGCTCCTCAGGTGGAGGCGGATCCAGCCGAGCTGGTCGCTCCTCAGGTGCAGGCGGATCCCAACCTCGGCGCCGCCGTCCTCCTAACCACCTTCTCTTCGCAAAGATCTGGGGCCACCTGGATGCGTACGACAAGAGGCAGCTGCGAGCCGTGATGCGTGACGTGAGGGCGCTGGCAGACTCCAACGTGGTGGTGTTGCGCACGCATGGAGCTCGCATGGATGGATCTGCCACGGGCCTGGCTGCCGCGCTAGCCCGGTGGCCGAATGTGGAGCGCCTGACAGCGGACTGCGATGTGCGCAGCGCTGCCACGATCAGCGCAGCGCCGCTATCGAAGCTGAAGGCGCTGGAGCTGTGGGTGGAGCACGCGGCTGGAGCACGGCTGGAGGGCTGGAGCACGGTTGGAGCACGCGGCTGGAGCAAGGCTGGAGCACGCGGTGAGCATGCACATGGGCAAGCATGCACGCAACGCATGGGCGAGTATGCATGCAACGCATCGGGTGGCCCAGCTGCCTCTGGAACATGTCCCATGCATGCCCACGCTAGGCCATGCAACAATTGACAAAAAACGGTGTTCCCGTGCAGAGAGATGGCATGGAAGGGAGCATTCCTCCCCTCAGCCGCACAGCAGCAGCACGGATTCAGGAGCTGAGTGTGTCGGGCTGCCACGGCTCCGCGTCCTTTGTCCTTGGCATCAAGGCTGTGCGCGGCTTCGCCCAGCTGCGCAAGCTGTCGCTCAATTACTGCGCCATCTCAGATCTTGGTCCTCTTGCAGGCTGCACCCACCTGGAAGACCTGACAACCTACGAGGTCATAGACTGCGACATCTTACCGTTGGGCAGATGTGTCAAGCTGAAGAGGCTCTCAATTACGGCAAACAATCAGATGTCCGACCTTGCACCGTTGCGGGGCTGTGCCGAGCTCCAATACCTCTTCATCAGCAAGTGTGCTCGCCTGGTGAGCCTGGAGGGGCTCCAGGGGTGCCGCAATTTGGAGCGCCTTGACATCCACTTCTGTACTCGCCTGGAGGGCCTGGAGGGCCTCCGAGGGTGCATCAAACTGGAGCGTCTCAGCCTGTGCGATTGCCACTCTTTGACCACCATCGCACCGCTGTCCAAGTGCACACATCTGAAGTCAGTTGCGATGAACGGCAGCTGGGGTGTGGCGAGCGTTGGGCCACTCATGGCGTGTGAGCAGTTGGAGGAGCTGCGCATCATCAGGCTCGATGCACGCCTGCCTGGGCTTGCGGCACTCGAGGCTGCGATGTCGCGGCTGCGTGTGGTGACGACGTACTGATGTGCCTGGATTTGAGTGGATTACAGGGGGGGGCAGCTCTGGGCCATGCCTTTTATCTTCATGCGGTACTGCTTGGAGGGGAGTGGGGGCTCAAGGGCAGTGGCAGACGAAAGGGCATCGGGAGAGCACAGGTTGTGCCTCGGCGCAGTAGAGATGTGGGAATGCCTGGTGGGCACACATCGTAGAGACGCTTTGCGTTGCCGGCACTTGTGTAAAGGTCAGAGTTCATTTATATTTGTGTGCCTTTCCTACCACATTCACAACGCCTGAGGCGGCGCCTGAGGCGTCCCATTCCATGGCGCGGATCAGGCGGCGCCTTAGGCGCTCTGACCGCCTGAGGCGCCGCTTGAGGCGCACCCACGATCGCCTCAGGCATCGCCTTAGGCGGTATCCAAACAAACTAGTAGGCGTTATCCAAACCACCTCAGGCGCCACACCGACCGCCTCAGGCGCCCAACACCGCCTGAGGCGCACCCCGGACCGTCTCGGACGTTATGACCGCATTCCATGGCGCGGATCAGACGTTGGGATTTTGGTAGGGTTTGCCGCGGGACTTTTCGAATTGATTGTCACCTTGCCTCTGCTTTGCTGACACGCGTAGTGTTTTGGCAGTCGCACGACGGCACGCGATCCATTTTTTTCCAGTTTTTACGTGTGCGCATCCGGAGGACCCCTGGGCGTGAGTTAAGGCCTAGACTGCACGCGATCCAAAGCAATGCGAGTGTGTTTAGAAATCGACCTTTGCTGGGGCTCGAACACCGCAGTCTTGTTTAGGAATTGACCTTGCTGGTCCGATCCAGGTCCAGTCCCCGAGTTATTTAACCGGTAAGGCAAAGGCGTCTTTACTGTACCGTAGAGACGAAGCTGATCACTGCCCTTCAGGATTTCAGGTTACACCCGCTTTGGGTGGTTGTTTGCCACGTGAAGGCGGCCCATGCAGCACACGTGCTGCGAGGACCTGCACGCTGCGAGCCGTTCGTGCGTCGCCCACCTCTGCCTGACGAATAAGGACAGCTGACAAGTTCAGACTGATGAAGTAGTTGTACAATACTGTCTCAGGTCATGGGTGTGCCTTGTTCCTTCATAGCGCTCCCCACTTCATTCAATGATTGAGTGTAACCCTGCGACCCCCACCACCTACTTAATCGCGCACATCGCAGCATGATTTGGCAACCACACGTGCGTGCAATGCCTGCGGCTGTAACCTCATTGACTGCTCGTCTTCTCGCCCTGCCTCATTTGCTCGTCTCAGACAGCCAGCGCTCCGAGACGCACCGTCGGCCACGCAGCGTGTTAGCCTATTCCACACGAGCCTGACGTGAGAGGGCCTGCTGCCGCGGCGTTGCCCTGCCTTGCAAAGTCGCTGTGCAGATATCTGTGACTGGCCTGATTCGGCCTGTCATGACACGCCCATGTGCACGGCCCCCCTGCCTGGCTGCAATCCTGACGCGAATGGAACGACCCGTTAGCTGAATCCGTAAGGCCTAGGCACGTACGCAGAGCGTTACCAGCATCGTGCCCCCCCTCCATGCGTTTGTGCCCCATGTGCAGCCCGTCCACGCGAATCCACTGTCGCTCATCGCTGCATGGCCTCCCCGCCCGCATGCACGCGGTGACCTCGCCGCTCACGATGCCTCCGCTCCACCGCTGTCAGCTATGGTGTGCAAGCTGGGTGTGAGCGCACGCCCCAGCACACAAGCGCTCGCAACGATTCTCTTGCTGTGCAGCGATTGGAATTCAGACAGCCTGGCCACAGTAGCTGGTGCCCTCGGCGGGTGCATCCACGACGGGCACCTGCTGGTTGGCCGCACCCGCACCCACGGCGATCTTCTTGCACACCGCGCGGTGCCACCTCCAGTGCTCGACATTGTGCTCTCGGCAGCAGTGGACCCCGCGCCTGCACCCGGAGCACTTTTTGAGCTCGCCGACCATGGCGCGCACTGCGCCGCACTGCAGGCACGCGTTGCCACAGCGCACGTGGTCGCTGTGGCTGAAGTCCATGCGTGCGCGCCCCCAGGCCACTAAGTCCCCGCTCGAGCCGCTTGGAGCCGTGGCGGCCGGATCGAGCAGCTCGACCATGGGCCCTGACATGGGCATGAGCACCGTCGCCTTGGTGGTGTACATGGCCAGGAACGCGTCGCGCATGCGCGCCATCCTCACAGCGTCATGGACGGCAAATAACGCCAGGGTGTCTGCCAGCTCGCCCGGCGTCACCGTCTCTGGCATGTCGAGCATGTGCGGGCCTGCCTCTTGCACGTTGCCAGTGTAGCAGTGCGGCACGCCCGAGCACACGTGCTGCTGCCGCAGCTCGATGGCGGTCGCCACGAGCTGGGGCCTGAACCGCCGGCGGATCATCTCGGCGGCCGCGTCAGCAGCAGCACTGTCCATGTTGCTGCTGCTCTGATCCAGGTACTCTGGGAACCGCAGGAAGCCCAGTCGAGGGTGGCGCTGCACCACGACCGCGCCGCGGGTCTCGATGCGCCTGTGGCGCTCGCCGTACGCCTGCGCGTGCTGCGGGAACGCAGCGCTGGCAGCCGAGTTCAGCTCGCCCCCAGTGTCGCCTGCGTCGAAGTACACGCTGAGATCGGGGTACCTGGACACGGAGCTGTAGGCAACCAGCACTGCTGGCTGGCCCAGCCGTAATGCGCACCAAGCGCCTGCAGCTGGGCCTTCAGCCGCATCACGCCGTCAGATAGATGTCCGATCCCCGTCGCGCCCATCCCCTCGTACGACGCGACGGTCTTGCCGATCGTCACGCAGGTCGTGGGCCCCAGCGGCTGCACTCGCAGCGCCACGCGAGGCACCGGCGTCATGGCTGCAATCAGGTTGCTGCGACTGGCACCAGCCGGCAGAGGCGACAGCCGCAGCGCAGCGTGGGCCGCCCCGTCTGCTGCAGGCCTGTCGGGAAGTTGCATGGGTGGCACGGACGGCACGCACGCGGGCGTCTTGGGCGGCCCAAAGTGCAGCTCAAGCAGCTTTTCCAGCGCCCACAACTTCTTCTCACCAAGGCAGATGTGCTGGTCCTTGGGGCAGGTGCCCATGACCGAGCTCGCCATGATGGGCCTGATCGCTGCGTAGGGGGCGCGCATTCAAATGCAGTCAGGGCATGGCTGCACAGTCACGCTGCGTATGCAGCCATACACTGAGTGCATGCAAGCACGCATGGGGCGAGTCTTCGCGGGGTTCGCGCGCGCACGCCTGGGGCGATCTTCGCGAGGGTCGCGCACGCATGGTGCACGCATGGTGGCCGCCATGCGTCTCGCCAACCCACCATGGTACGTGGTCCCATGCTGCCCTGCCATGACTCTCTGCGCACGCGTAATTGTCTCAAGCGCGCGCTCGTCACTCATGCAGCCTGGGACCAGATCGAGCTCCCCATGCGAGACGTCCGGCCGGATGCTGAGCCCCTCTGGCATGGGGCCGTCTTCCCAGCCAGTTGTGGCAGCCGATGGTGCGTTGCCCATGATCTGCGGAACAGTTTTGATCGACACAGCGCACGACGACGAACGATGGGGGTGTGGAGGCGGTGTGGAAGGTGGGGAGGTTCAAATCAGGTCGCGATTCCTGTTCTCTTCCTATCTCTCTCCCTATCTATCTCCGCAGACAGCATGTCGGACGGTGGCTGGGATTCGGCAGGCGATGAAGACGACGAAGCGCTGATGGTTGCGCAAGTAGGCAACTAGAACGCATGGCATGCATGCAGGCGCGCACACACACGCACACAACCAACCAGCCAACCAACCAAGCGTTCCATGAGGCCGCACACACTCACACACACACACACACTCACACACACACACACACACACACACACACGCACGCATATACACACACACAGTACGCACACACGCACGCATATACACACACACAGTACGCACACATGCACACAGGCGGTGGAGGCAAGCAAAGCAGCAATCGCGGTCGCTGCCGTGCGCAGAGCGGCGCGCGAGGGCGATGCGTCGACCCTGCAGCGACTGCTGAGCACCAGTGACGCAGCCGTGGTCATCTCAGCGCCAGACGTGATGGGGTGGAGCACACTCATGCACGCCGCTTATTTCGGCCATGCGACCGCCATGCGTGCCCTGCTGGACCACCCGTCTGTCGATGCACGCGCCCTTCTCATGCATGCAGATGACCATGGTGTGACCGCTCTCCTGGCGGCTGTTAAGGACGGCTACGTGGATGCAGTGAACCTGCTGCTCAACCACCCGCGTGCCGACCCAGCTGCCCTTCTGCGGCGCGCAACTGACGATGGCACCACCGCACTCATGGTGGCTTCGAATGGAGGCTGCGTGGACGTCATGCGCATTCTCCTCGGCCACCCGTCTGTTGACTGCCCAGCAGCCATGATGGAGCACACGGATGAGTGCGGTGTTACTGCCCTCATTCTGGCTGCGTCTCGAGGCTATGTGGACGCCATGCGCCTGCTGCTGGACCACCCATCAGCCGACCCCGCAGCGCTGCTGGCGTTTAGAGGTGGCGTCTCTGCGCTTGTTGCGGCTGCACTGTTTGCAGGTGGTAGCGCTGAGGATGATGATGACGAAGAGGCTGCTGCCAGCCGCCTCGCTCCTTCCTTCGCCCCCCTACTGTTCCTGCTGCGCCGGGTCGTGGTGCAGCCACAGCCGCTCGATGAAGCGCACATGAGCGCGGTGGTGGAGGTGCTGATGAACGGCGGACGGTGGGGCGCGCTGCTGGACGACGACCAGCCGGACGACGCCCGCGACGAGTGCGCGCGCTTGCTCGCCGAGTTTGGTGCGCGCGCGCCACCCGCCCGTGCGTGATGCGCAATGCCCACACGCAAAATCCGCGCTGGCACGCGCACTGCAGCTCATCTACGAGGCCGGTGTGGGCATGGCGGCGGCTCAGTGCCAGCCGCTGCTGCCGTGGCACAGACAGATATGCAGCTGACATGCCGCTGACACAACCACCCAGCGCTCCGTGGTGTCTCTTCGCCTGCAGACACAGCGCGTCCTGCCCTCCCCTCTGTCCCATACCTGGCAAGCAGCACACCCTTTAACACTTTGTCACTGCAATCAAGCAGCACTCACTTTGACCTTGTGCACACATCACTCACTGCCTCACATAAGAGACCCTTTGTTTGACCGAGCCCCGGGCCGATTGAAAGAGCCACGCAGCTCACGCCTGCGAGTTTGCACGCATCTGCCGAGGGTCCGATAGCTCATGAAGTGGAGGTTTTGTAACCCTTGTGCACGCAGTGTCTGGTTTTGTAACCCTTGTGCACGCAGTGTCTGGTTTTGCCCATACACGCGCGTACAGTTTGGCTACCACTGCCGCTTGGGCTTCGGCTGTACCAGTCGACGGACCATTGGCGGTGCTGGTCCTCATGTCGCTGCGGCTCCCGCTGCCGCAAGCAGGCATGGCCAACAGATAGAGCCGCCTCCTCCTCCTCCTCCACCATCCTGCGCTGACACCCGCATAGAGGCATGGCCACAGCTGCAGCCTCCTGTTGGGGTGCGGGCCGGTGTGTGGGCGGTGGTGGCGCGCTGTTGGTGGACGCCATGGAGCGCGGCAGCCGCCACATGTGCATCACACGCCTGTGCATCACCAACTTTTCCCTCAGTCCCAGTCCACCACACGCCTGTCCCCACCACACGCCTGTCACCACCTGGCCCCTCGGTCCCAGTCCACCACACGCCTGTGCATCAGCACCTGTGCATCACACCACCTGCGCATCACACGCCCGCGTGATGGTGTGCTGCCTCTTGGTCATGCGACGGCGGCCGCGCGTCCGGGGGAGCTGGCGATGGCTGAGCTGTGGGGCGCGCTGGCGCCCTTTGACGAGGGTGGCGTGGTGCCGCGCGGGTGGGCGGCTGTGGTGGGCCCGACCCACCCCTGCATTGGAGTGATGTGGACGGCGGGCTCGCTCTGAACAAGACGTCCTAGATGTCGGAGGGCGTGGGGTGTGTGAGGGAAGGTGGCGCCTCGCGCGGGCAGTGGCGGATGCATTGGGGTTGCTGAGGAGGGTGCTACAGCTGCGGCGGGTGCCGTGTTCGGCCGTTTCGGGTTCGCTGGGAGTGGGCTTTCTTGGAAACTTCATGGTCCTGGCCTTACAGCCGGTTGTACCTGGGGTCTGTCTGTGATTTCTTTAGGCTTGAGTTTGCTGCCTGAGGGTTGAGTGTCTGACTGAGGCTGCTTGCTTGGCGCCCGCCGCCGCGTGTGCACGTGGGTGGCGTCGTAGTGTTCGGGAGCCCCTGGGCCCCGGTCTCCTGCTCTGATCCTGATTCTGACAGCCGTCATGCAATGTGATTGTAGAACCTCTTGCTCATCATCATTGTAGGGGTAGGGTAGGGGTAGGGTGTGTGTGGGGTTTTGGGGTAGGCGCTCACACTTAAACCCACAACATGACCATAACGGCCACCCCGGGGCCTGTGCTCCGGTATTGCGCGACTCCGCGGCTTACTGCGCAGTATGTGCAAGCAGGAGGTACTGCCTTGTGTACACAATCATCGCTACGGACAACAAACATTTTCCGGCCCCCACGTCACAGGCCGAGCTTCCCGACAAAGTGAGCCGACGCATGCAGGGCCGGGTAGGGGACGCGGGACTTACATATAGCTACCATCTGACGAATTCTCCCTTTTTATTTTGCGCAGGTGGGTGTTTCATGACCCCGCATCGTCAGCAAGGCGCTGCTAGGGCACCGTCTGACCTGGACGACTAGTACTGCTTGCTGCCTACGAGTACTGCTTGCTACAGACTGCTGATGGTAAGCACGCACACACACACAACTCCTCCAACGCTGCGCCAGCTGCAACACCGCCGCGTGCCACCCTTGATCATACAAGTGCCCCTCACCACCTTGTGTAGTGGTCTTCGAGAAGGTTGGCAGCCAACTGCCTAGACCGGTACAACGGCCAAGGCCTCGACGTGAGTTGCCCCCCTGCTGCGCGCTCGCGCCTCGCCCTTGCGTCTCCCCCTGTCGTGCGCACGCTTTCCTCGCGCGCCCTCCCTCTCTCCCCGCCGCCGCCCCGCCAACCACGACGGCGTGCGTTGCCCGGAGCCGCCCACCTGATCCCTCCCCTCCCCTCCCCTATCCCGCCCCCACCCGGCAGCCCTGCGCCCCACCTGCGCAGCAGGTGCTCCCGACCGTTGGCTGGGACCACGCCATGCTGGCCTATGCCGACGCTGTGATTCTTCTGTTTATCATGTCGACAATGTGATCCTTCTGCGTCATCATCACGTGAGCCTTCATCGTTGTGCACACCCTGCTGACAGTCCCACGTCAACGACCCCGCCCCGATGTGAGTGCCGCCAAGAGGCGTCGTGGCGTCATACGAACAAGGCACCCCGCATCCGCCAATCCGCCTACCGACTGTCCGAACGACCGACTCCCTGCCACATGGCCACGGTGAGTTATGTGGTTTGGTGAACGACGTTTTGCCACATGCTCCGTGGATGCGCGTTAGGACTGAGGAGTTGGGTCACAAAGCGGTCACAAAGGGGTTCATATTGGGCTCACGCTGGAAACGGGGAGGGTGGCATGGCGTGGATGGCTGGGTGGTGGCATTATGATGGTGCTGTAAATGGGTTGTACAAGTGGGCGACGTGTGCTGGTCACATCCTTTGCCCCATTGCGACCACCTCACCGCCCCCCTACATACACGCACACACCGTGCAGATCTGCACCGAGGAGAGGAAGCGCCGCTGGGTCACCCTTGATACGACGGCGTGCAGATAACGATGGTGTTAGACTCACTGCCGGTCGACACCGCTCGCCTGTTCAAAACGTTCTCCGGACTGCGCCTCACGTCAAACCCCAACGTTCCCCATCCCGTGAGTGCCTCCCTGCCTCCCTGCCTCCCTACCTCCCCGCCTCCCCGCCTCCCCGCCTGCCCGCCTCCCCGCTCCCCGCCTCCCCGCCTCCCTGCCTCCCTGCCCCCCCCCTTGCGATCGATCAATGACGCGCGCCCCTCTTCCCTCCCCCTCGCCCTGCATGACGCCCCCCCCTTCCATTTCCCTCAACACATGCAGGTCGCTCTTCAAGCATCCTGCGCGTGCGGCGGTGCTGCCCCAAGAACCTGCCCCCCAAAGGTGCTGCCCCCCCAAGGTGCTGCCCCCCGTGGTGCTGTCCAAGGCCATTCGTGCTCTCCGGTCTAGTCATGGTTGATGGCACGAGCAGACCTTGCTGCCACTAATTCCCGCGCCCCACCGCTCGTTCGAGCTCAACACAAATAGACGGCGCCAACGTGGCAAGATGAAACCTTGCTACATCCGCCATGGACCTGCATTCTGAGATGGGAGGTGCACAAGCTCATCACGCGCGTGATCGACCACCAACGCCCACCGCCTGCCCAACCACATTCCCACCGCCTGAGGTGGTGCCCCAGGCGACGCCGTTGCTTGCGCGCATCAGGCGGCGCCTCAGGCGCTCCGAGCCAGTCTGCGGCGCACCCCTGACCGCCTGGGGCACTACCTCATGCGCCACAACCGCCTCAGGCACCACTCCGACCACCTTGACTTGCGCGTCTTGGGAGTTGGGATTGTGGTAGGGCTGCTCCCACGGCAGCAGCATACGACGTGGGACTCGACGCCGCGGCAAACCCAATGAGCCCGACGTCAAGTCCGCCTGCTGCAGGAGCAGCTGGAGCTGCTGCTGGATCTGCTGCTGCTGGAGCAGTTGCTGGAACGGCGGCTGGAGCTGCTGCTGCTGCTACTGGAGCTGCTGCTGCTGCTTCTGGAGCTGCTGGTAAAGCGGCGGCAGCGTACGTCGAGGAACTCGACGCTGCGGCGAAACCAATGAGCCGGACGTCGCGTCCAGCAGCAGGCATCTGCCTGCTGCTGGAGCAGCTGGAGCAGCTGCTGGAACGGCTGCTGGAGCTGCTGCTGCTGCTGGAGCTGCTCCTAGAGCGGCGGCAGCGTACGTCGAGGGGCTCGACGACGCGGCAAAACCAATAAGCCGGACGTCACGTCCGCCTGCTGCTGGAGCAGCTGGAGCAGCAGCTGCTGGAGCTGCTGCTGCTGGATCTGCTGCTGCTGGAGCTGCTGCTGGAGCAGCTGCAGCCTCTGCGTGTCGACCACCCTGTGCTCATGATCTCGTGGTGCGCGGCTACAGGACCGTGGGGTACCACGGCGGTGGGGTCCCAGTCCCGGTCCCCCTCGACGGTGGCACTGCCATCATCTCGGACAGGGTCATTGCCATGGAGACGTGTGTGCTCAATACTGAACTGAGCGATCTCGAGGACGTCCCTTTTGTTGAACTGAGGCGAGGCTGGTAAAGCAGCAGTGAGCCTTCACAGCTGTCTTGGCGCTAAGGTGGCTGTGCAGGCCCACTGCTGGTGGACAAGTCGGCCAAGCAGAGGGCAGCTGCGCTGCGCAGCATGGTCAGCAATTCCTTTGCGTCACGCGGCGCTTTGGCACGCACGGGCCAGTAGGACTACAGCTGCAGAACCTGCCTGTCCGCCTGCCTGCCCGCCGTCGTAAACTGCACGCCAGCGCCACCGCACATACATATCAGTGGTGTCCTCAAGGAAACCGATAGTGCCCTGTTTGCTCCGCAGGAGGTGATTTTTGCAACATTGGAGGGAACATGTCGTAATGCCCCCCCAGGACAGGAGGCCTTTAAAGCTGATTTTCACACTTCTTGGAGCGAAATTCCCCCGATTTGTCCCCGCAGTTTCCCACCAAATTTCCCGTTTTGCCCCCGCAGTGGGGGCGGCGGGGGCTGCGGGGGCGCTAAGGAGATCACTGCCAGATATGGCCCGCCACCCAACCACATTCCCCCATAAGCCACCGAGTCTTTAAAGACACACCTATCAACCCCTTGGTAATTCCTACAATACATTGCGGGGAGCTTCCAGGACTAGTCCTGAGAGCGAGCACCAGTGGTGTCTTCAAGGCAACCGAGAATGTCCTGTTTGTCTGCGCAACAATGGAGGGGACATGCCGGATTGCTCCGCAGGAGGCAATTTTTGAACTGACGGGCCCGAGCCCTGACCGTTTGGGCTGCCAGGCCGAGCCCTTGTCGCCAGCACTAACGTGCCCGACCCCTGAAATTCTGGACTTTTACTACCGTAATTGACGTCGTTACGGGGCGAGCCCTTATTCAAGCCAGGACGTTTGGGCTCGAGCCCTGAAAGTCTGGACTTCAGAAAGCAAGCGTGTCCCAGTTATATGTACAATTGGCGAAGGGCAGCCCAGCCACAGCGCATCGGGTTTTCAATGTTTTGATTTAGATTTATTTTATTCACAGACACGGAGCGGCAGCCACACAGACACAGCCCCTTACACGCCGTCGCAGCGATCACAAAGTTCCGACATGAATATGTGTTGCTAACTGAATTTGAATGAAACATCAGAATTCCCGTTTTGTTTGGCTTAGCGACTGTCTAGGGAGTTGAGCGTGCGGGGAATTTTCACACTTTTCCGCCAAAAAGTCGCCTCCTGCCAGGGCTCCGTCCGAGATGATAACCTCCGTAAGCCGCAACCTTGTGGGGGTCTCTTTGAAAAAATCCAAGTTGCAGCGTGATTGTATGTTCATCATGTGTGTGGACGCTCCAACCTCCAACGGGAGCGCCGCCCCTGATCACCCCCCACCTATCTTGCAGTGCAGGCAACGAACAACCAGCACGCGTGGTTGGCGCGTCGTCAACGTAGTTGTTGTCGGGTCCTTTAGCCCTAGATCGGTACCCCGTGAGCCCCTTTCTCTAGACCAGCGCAGTCCTCCTCTCGGCACACGGCCAGGCCAGGAGTCCGCCATGTACGAGTTCGACCACAAGAATGCGACGCCATGTGAGTAGGCGCATGCGATGCCACCGGCCAACATAGTAGGCATGCAAGGCTCCATCTGCGCTCCCCAGCAGCAGGAGGAACCAGGGCGGCCACATCATGTCATATGCACGCTTCAAGGGCGCGTGGCGCGCGCACAACGCGCCAATAACGCGCCCACAAGCTCCCTCCATGTGCATGTGGGGCCATGCACCGCGGCCCAGCACAGCCCCCCCCAGCACTCTCACCTGTGCTAAGAGTGCATCGGGTGTTGCCTAGCATGGCGGGTGGCCAATTGGCCCCCGCGCAAGCACACACACACACCCCTCCCGCACACGCGCGTGCCCCAACACACGCACCTGCCACCCACCCGCCACAGCCCAGCACTCAGTTGCCACTCCGCTCCATCCACCCGCAGCGCGCGCACTCCCCTCGCCCCACTCCCCTCCCACCACAAACCCCACCCCACCCCCGAAAACGGCGCGCACAGACTCAATCCACTCCACGCCACGCAGAACATTGGGATCACCGCGGCCGACCCCGGCCGATGCCTTACTTGTTTTTCCCCACCCCCGCCCACGCTGACCACACAGACTTCAAGGCCGCCGCCTTGGTGGCACGCGTGCTCGCCTCCTCCTATCTCTTATCTATGCTGCTATGCGCTCCTTCGTCTCTCTGGTCCCCCCCCCCCCCCCACACACACACGCACGCACTCCCAGACACACAGACGCACGCACACACACACACACACACACACACACACACACACACACACACCTCCCACCACACATATCCCTGTCAGATTTCAAAAGCGTGGCCACACCCATGCTGGTTGTCATGCAGTTGAGCGTGCCACCTGCGGCACGCTCAACTTCCTCATCGGCAACCGTTCGACAACACACACGCTCCCCACCCACGCACCCACAGTCCTACGCCCCCCCCCTCCCCTCTCCGCACACAGCCTAAACCATCAACCCTTAACTCTCGCAGACTTCAAAAACGTGGCCACGCTCACACTCGTGTTGTGTGCGTCGTACGGCACGCTCTACTTCCTCATCGGGGAACCGTTTAGCATCCCCGATGGCAACATGTTTGCGGTCATCCTCGTGTGGCTGCTCGGCCACATCGGGGGCTTTATTGCGGTGCAGGTACACCCTCAAGCCTCGACCCTAAACCTTAAACCCCGAACTGGGGGACGCACCAGCCCATCAATGCCCCCCCCCCACACAGAACCACACGCACATGAGAGCACACACACACACACACATACCCCCCCACACACACAGACACGCGCACACAACCACACGCGCATGTGCACACACACACACACACACACACACACACACACACACACACGCATACACAACCACTCGCGCATACACACGCGCCCACAACCGCACGCGCATGCGCACACACACATACGCCCCCCCCCCCCGCACACACCCACAGTGCCGCATCCCTGCGCTCCTGGGAATGCTGATTATCGGAGCGGTCGTTGTGAACCTTCCAGGACACATCATGTACGCGTACAAGGTATGGCAGCGGTGCAGTGGAGGGAGGGGGCTTGGGTGCATGGGGGTGCATGGGGGTGCTTCGGTGCATGTGGGCCTGCCTGCCTTGTCCTACCGGATCAAGGCCTTTTGCCCAACAACCACCGCCCACTCCCCCCCCCGCCTCTCCACACACACGCGCCAGCCTACCCCCCCCCCCGCCCCAGCCGTCATGGTCCTCCCATGTCAAGGCTTTCGGCCAAGCGCCCCCCCCCCCCCGCCTCCCCCCCCCCACACACGCGCTGCTACCTTCCCCCCCCCCCTGCCCCCCCCCGCCCCAGCTGTCATGGTCCTCCCATATCAAGGCCATCGGCCAAGCGACCCCCTCCGCCTCCACACACACACACGCGCCCTGCTGACCCCCCCCGCCCCCCCCCCCCCCGCCCCAGCCGTCATGGTCCTCCCATATCAAGGCCTTCGGCCTCGCGACCATCCTGATGCGCTCCGGCCTCAAGATCGACTATGTCAAGGCGTTCAGCCAGTCGCCGCTGACCGTGTGCCTGCTCGGCACCATCCCCGTAATCCTTGAGGTGAGAGATTTGGTACACCGCCAGTGGTGCTTCCCAAACACCCCGGAGGGGACGCCGGGCTCACTGTGTATGTGCGGGCAGACGGGCAAGGGATGGAGAAAGGAGGTGGGAGGCGGGCGTGAAGAAGGGGGGGGGGGACAAAAGGGCAATGCAGACCATTGCCGCGGGCAATGCAACAGCGCGTGTTGAGATGGGGCTGATGAAAGCAGCAGTGGGGCCTGTGAGGCATCCTTACAGTTACAGGTACAGTTACATCGGCTTTCCAGCAAAGACTACCTAGGCGAGGCATCCTAGCGCTAGGATTACCCCTTAACCCGTACTGTTGTCCCTCACTGCAGCCCCCAAACCTCAACCAGTGATTCCCCTGCGAGCCGTTTACCGCTCCGAGCCGGAGTTCCCATTCCCCAGAAAACCACCCCACACTCAGTGGGTGAGGGCGTGGAGCGGTGCGTTGGAAAGCTCTTGCCGAGAGCAGCACAACGGCATGCGTTGCATGAATACCCGCTGTGTATTGTGCCTGGTATGGACGGTCAAAGTTGCTGGAGCTGGCAAAAAACTCATTACTAAATTCCTCCTAGGGACCACTGACCTCAACCCCAGGAGTTCGTGGACCCTGCCGGTCGTGCGTCACGCACGACTGTACAATTCACCATCAGCATCATCAGCATCATCAGCATCATCAGCATCATCAGCAGCAGCATCATCATCAACACACTGGGGTTTACCCTTAACTGTCCCTAAACCCTTAACCCTAAACCCTAAACTCACAGGGGTTTCTGGTCTCAGCCGTCTTCAAGACCATGTTCGACATGCCTTGGCTGTTTGCCGCAATGGCTGGGTTCCTCCTGGCGCCCATCTCGCCCACGGTCATCGTTACCGGAATGCTTGACCTGCAGGCGCGTTGGTTGTGGGGTGGTTGTGGGGTGGTTGTTGGGTGGTTGTGGGGGTGGTGGTGGGGTGGTGGTGGGGTGGTTGTGGAGGTGGGGGGGTGGTTGTGGGGGGTGGTTGTGGGGTGGTTGTGGGGTGGTTGTGGGGGCTGGGTGGATGGGTGGGGTGGTGTGGGGTGGTTGTGGGGTGGTTGTGGGTGGTGGTGGGTGGTGGTGGTTGGTTGGGGGTGGTGGTGGGTGGTGGTGGGTGGTGGTGGGTGGGGGTGGTGGTGGGGGTGGTGGGGTGGTTGTGGGGTGGTTGTGGGGTGGTTGTGGGGTGGTTGTGGGGTGGCTTTGGGGTGGTCGTGGGTGGTCGTGGGGTGGTTGTAGGGTGGTGGTTGTAGGGTGGTGGTGGGGGTGGTGGTTGTGGGGTGGTTGTTGGGGTGGTGGGTGGGGTGCATCCCATCGATTGAAATGCCACCTTGGAAGATCACGCCTGTGACTAGGAACTCACACCAACTCCCCTTGGCTTGACTCCTCACCCTCCTTCGACCCCCTTGACCCCCCGCAGAAGCAGCACTTGGCAGAGGAGAGGGGCATCCCGTCGATTGAAATGGCGTCAGCCGGCGTCGACGTCGTCGTCGGCATCGCGATGTATGCAATCTTCCAGTCCCTGGCAATTCAGGTGTGGGTGTGTGCCAGCAGCAGCAGCAGTGTGTGTGTGTGTGTGTGTGTGTGTATGTATGTGTGTATGTATGTGTGCGTGTATGTGTGTGTGTGTGTGTGTGTGTGTGTGTGTGTGTGTATGTGTGTGTGTGTGTGTTTGTGCCAGCAGCAGCAGCAGCACATGTGTGGGTGGGTGGTTGTGCGCACGACGTGGTTTGCCCTGTGGGGCTCGTGCAAAATACCACAGTGCCGCTTTGCCGACACTTTTATAAAAGCACGAATACCGTACAGGGCCTGAGCCTTCGCGGGGGGTTGAAAAATGATTGTTAAATTGCTCCGCAGGGGTCGTTTTAGACGTTTTGACGCCCCAAATCGCGATTTTTAATATTTTTTTCATCGTTTTTAGATTTGCGGGGACATCCAAAACATTACTTATTAGCGGAGGCTCAGGCCCTGTACGGTAAGTTTGGAATTTTGTGCCTTGTCGCGTTTTTTTGTGTCCCCTGTTTTTCCATCAAGTTTGGCATTTCTCATAGCTCATTGCCCCCCCCCCCACACACAGGAGGCCAGCGGCGGTACGAACGAGTGGTTCATCGCACGCGGCCGCACACATCTTCCCACACCTCCCCCCCCCCCCCACACAGGAGGCCAGCGGCGACACGAACGAGTGGTTCATCGCGCACGGCCCCACACATCTTCCCACATCTCCCCCCCCCCCACACACAGGAGGCCAGCGGCAACACGAACGAGTGCGTCATCGCGCACGGCCCCGCACATCTTCCCACACCTCCCCCCCTCCACACGCAGGAGGCCAGCGGCGACACGAACGAGCGGTTCATCGCACGCGGCCCCACACATCTTCTCACACCTCCCCCCCCCCACACACAGGAGGCCAGCGGCGACACGAACGAGTGGTTCATCGCGCGCGGCCCCGCCTCGATCGGAATCGGCGCTATGTCGGCGATGGTCGGCGGCCTCGTGTGCGGCTGCACCTCGTTCTTGAACACGTCGTGGGCGCGCACAGCCGTCGTGTTCTCCTTCGGCCAGGTGTGGTTTTTTTCTGCTTCTCGGTCTGGGTTCTTGGGTCTGGGTTCTTGGGTCGTCGTGTGCGGCTGCACCTCGTTCTTAAACACGTCGTGGGCGCGCACGGCCGTCGTGTTCTCCTTTGGCCAGTTTTTTTTTCAGGGTCTGGGTTCTTTGGCAGTTCTTGGGTCTGGGGTCTGGTATATGTTTTTAACACGTCGCGGGTCCCCTTTTTCAACACGTCGCGCGCGCGCACGGCCGTCGCGTTCTCATTTGGCCTGGTGTGGTTTTTTTTTCAGGGTATGGGTTCTTGGGTCCGGGTCTGGGGTCTGGCATCTTCTTTCCAACACGTCGTGGGCGCGCACGGCCGTCGTGTTCTCCTTTGGCCTGGTGTGGGTTTTTTTCACGGTCTGGGTTGTTGGGTCCAGGGCTGGGGTCTGGCATCTTTTTTCCAACACGTTGTGGGCGCGCACGGCCGTCGTGTTCTCCTTTGGCCAGGTTGGTTTGCTTTCCTGGGTCTGGGGTCTGGGTCTCAGGGCTGGGGTCTGGTGTATTTGTCCCACACGTCGTGGGCGCGCACACAACGCTGTGGTGTCATTTTGCCAGGTGTGTGCGTGGCCTTGCGGGCTCTCTTAGTAGAGCTCCCCTAGACGCGTAGTCTAGGCCTTCACTCACGCCCCGGGGTCCTCCGGGCACGTACGTGTAAAACCTGTAAAACCGGCCAGGTGTGGTTTGTTTTGGCAGGTCCATGGGTAATGGATCTTGGTATCAGGTCACACCCCCGCGCACACACTCACGCATTCACTCACACACACACACTCGTGCATGAACTCACGTACTCACGCGCTCACGCACTCACGCACTCAGTCACACACACACACGCACTCACGCATGCACGTACGCACGCAATACACACAACCACACACTCGCGCACGCAGGCACGCACTCACACACGCACTTGCGCACTCACTCGCGCACTCGTGCACTCACAAACGCACTCGCACTCAAACACGCACTCGCTCCCCCCCCCCCACACAGCGCTTTGCTCACGCACATACCCACACACACACACGCACGCACCCCCCCCCCACACACACAGTGCTTCGCTAACGCACGCACACACACACACACTCACGCACACATGCATGCACACACGCACACACGCACACACACACGCACGCACGCACGCACAAACGCACACACAAACACACACACACACACACACACACACACACACACACACACACACACACACACGCACTGACCCCCCCCCCCCCCACACAGCTCTTCACAAACTCAGTTGAGCACTCACTCACCCCCTCGAACAGCTTTTCATGTTTATCTACTACTCCCTCGGAATGCCCGGCGCTGGCGCGCTTGCGGCGATCGGGGTCGCAGGAACGGCCGCCATCTGCTGGACGTTTGGTATCCCGCGTGTGCTGTCGACGGTGAGTGTGGGGAGAGTGTGGACAGTGTGGGGCTGTTGCTGGATTTGTTCATGTACGTTGAACTGGTCCGCACCAGGGTTCTCCTTGCCGATCGGGAGCGAAAGGCAAGCAAAAGGGGGGTTCGGAAAAGCTGGTACAAGCGGGGGCCTGGGTGCGCAGCTCCCGGAGAAAAAACGCCAAACCCCAGAGAAAAACGGGGAGCTCTCCAGAAACCTGGAGAGACCGCGAGGCCCTTTCCAGGGAAACCCACAGCCCGACAGCCCCTAAGGAAACCCCTTGTCCGCACGCACAGTCGGCATCTGCTGGACGCTTTGGGGTAATTCCACCAAAAACATGAACGCCAGCGAACGCCAAGTCGTGCACCACACCCTCGCCACGTTCTCAGTCAACCCGATGCAGCTGCACACCCCTTCGGCCCAACACCCCACAACCTCCCTGCAACCTCCCCACAACCTCTTCGCAACCTCCCTACAACCACCGCGCTGACGCAGGGACCGAACGACATCTCCCGCCAAGTCGTGAACCACACCCTCGCCACATTCTGGATCTTCCTTGATGCAGCCGCACACCCCATCAGCTCAACACCCCACATCCTTCCTCCTGCCTCCCAACAACCTCCCGCAACCTCCCGCAACCTCCCTAAAACCACCGCGCTGACGCAGGGCCCGAACGACAACCACCGCCAAGTCGTGGATCACACCCTCGCCACGTTCTGGATCTACGTGATGCAGCCCCTGCTCTTCTGCTCCATTGGCGTGTCGATCAACTTTGCAAAGGTGCGCGACAAGTAACGACCAAGATGCGTATAATCGCTCAGCACCGATGGCAGATCATCATCCCAATCCTGTGTGCTCTTCTGCTCCATCGGCGTGTTGATCAACTTTGCAAAGGCGAGTGACAAAGACAAGCGGCGAAAATGTGTGCGATCGCTCAGTACCAGTGGTGTCATTAGCGCCTCCGCAGCCACCCGGGAAAACTGGGGGGAAACTGCAGGGGCGAATCCCGGGAATTTCACTCCGAAAAGTGTGAAATTCGCGGGAAAAACGCCGCCTGCGGGGGCAACTCGGCATGTTCCCTACTGTGACTGGCCTAGCGCGGCCAGTATCACGGATCGGCTGACTCACAGCCGCGGACAGACAATCAGAGCTTGCTTGGCGTAACACAACTCCAGCCAAGAAGGCCGCGGGGTTCTGAGAGCTCTCTCTTGAGCCTCTCATCCCCACACTAAGTGACTCCTGTAAATCCTACTATGCCAACGTTGCAACGCGTGTGCAACACTTGACCTCCCGGGCTGTAACCAGTGGTCCCTGGGAAGGGTTTTAGCAAATAGTTTGTCCCCGGCTCGAGCAACTTTGACCGCTCATACCAGGCGCAATACACAGCGGGTGTCCACGCAACGCATGCCGCTGTGCTGCTCTCGGCGAGAGCTTTTTAACGCATCCCTCCACGCCCTCTCCCACCAAGTACGGGGTGGTTTTCTGTGAAATGGGAAATCCGGCTCCGAGCGGTATATGGCTCGCAGGGGGATCACTGGCTGCAACACCTGTGACTGGCCTAGCACGGCCTGTCACACCTGCAATGTTTGGGGGGCAAACAGCACATTCTCGGTTTCCCGAATGACACCACTGCTCAGCACCGATGACAGCTCCTCATCCCAATCCTGTGGTCCGCTGCTTTTGTGCTCCATCGGCGCGTCGATCAACTCTGCACAGGTGTGTGCGTCCGACACCTGACGGCGACGCGAAACCGATTAGAGCCAATTGCAACGGATCAGACGCACTCATCATTCGGGTGTCCTCGTTCTCCATCGGCGTGTCGATCGACTTCGCGATGGTGGGCGACAGTGGTTCTGCCAAGGATCTCGGGGAAATCGCGGCTCGCCCCGGGCTTCGCGCTCTCTTCCCCATTCTCACCCCGCCGGGGCCTTTTTGTTTTGCGAAACAAATGTGTACATGTCGATTTTCACACCTCTCGGGTCAAAATTTGCGCAACCTCACACAACAACGCAAACGGCCAATCTCACCCCGGGACTGCACGTTTGCGGGGTGCCGGTGGCTAACAGAAACGCTGGTGACAACCCCGTTGAACAAAACCGCTTGAACCTGCAGACCCCGATGTGTAGTAATCCCCCCCCCCCCTCCTCCTCCCCCCCCCCCCGGTGCTAAGATCCCCGGCACCGTCATCCCGATTGCCATCCTCATCATTGTCGTCGGCTCGTTGTGTCGCATGCTTTCGGCTTCGCTCGTGCTCCAGCCGGCCAGGCTCACGTGAGAAAGGGGCAGGGGGGGAGGGAGAGGGACGGAGAAGGAGGTGGAGGGAGGGAGGGTTACAGGGTTGCCCGCAAACACGCGAGGAAGAGGGGAGAGGGAGGGAGCAGTAGGCGGGTTTGGTCGCACGCTGACGGCATCGTTCGTGCTCCAGCCGGCCAGGATCACGTAAGAGGCGAAGAGGCAGAGGGGGAGGGAGAGGGGCGGAGAAGGAGAGGGGGGGAGAAGGAGAGGGAGGGCTGCAGGTTTGCTGTCGCGCATGCTGACTGCATCGCTCGCGCTCCAGCCAGCCAAGCATATGTTGGAGAGAAAGAGGCAGAGGGAGAAAAGGGGGTGGGGGTGGGGGGGGGAGGGAGGGTTGCAGGTTTGCTTCCACGCATGCTGACGGCGGCGCTTGTGCTCCAGCCGGCTGAGCATACGCGGGAGACGAAAAGGCAGAGGGGGAGGGGGAGGGACGGAGAAAGAGGGAGAGAAGGAGATGGAGAGGGAGGGTTGCAGGTTTGGACAGGACATTATCGGTTTCCTTAAGGACACCACTGATGCCCACCCTGGTTTGGAATCGCAGGCCGGGCGATTCGTGCTGTGTTGCATGTTTTGAGAACCGGGGGGGGCAGGAGGTGCACACAGACACAGACAAACACACACGCATAGACACACATAGGAGACACATGGGAGACATACACACACAGCACACACACACACACACACACACACACACACACAGGAAGGGGTGCACCGCCAAGGAGGTTCTCTTCGTGTCGCTGTCTTGGATTCCGACACACACACACACTCACACACACACACACACAGCACATAACACACACACACACACACACACCACGCCATCAAAGGCGTCTTGACAGACTGTATAATTGACCACACACACACACAGGAAGGGGTGGACCACCAAGGAGGTTCTCTTCGTGTCGCTGTCTTGGATTCCGAAGGCGACCGTGCAGGTGAGTCAGTAGCACCGAAACCGTTAACCCTAAACCCTAAACTGAGGCAGAAGTGACGGCAAGACCTACACCCTGTCGCGAGCAAGGGTCACCGAAACCAACAACCCTAAACTGAGACAGCAAGTGTCAGCACGTGACGGCAGTCTTACACCGTAGCTCGAGTGCAGGTGGGTCAGTAGCACCGAAAGCATGAACCCTGGACCCTAAACTGAGGCAGCAGGTGACGGCAACACCTACACCTACACCCTACACCTACACCCTGTCGCGAGCAAGGGTCACCGAAACCAACAACCCTAAGCTGAGGCAGCAAGTGTCAGCACGTGACGGCAGCGCCTACACCGTAGCTAGAGTGCAGGTGGGCCAGTAGCACCGAAAGCATGAACCCTGGACCCTAAACTGAGGCAGCAGGTGACGGCAAGACCTGCACCCTAGCGCAAGCAAGGGTCACCAAAACCATCCACCCTAAACTGAGGCAGCAAGTGCCAGCAAGTGGCAGCAATACCTAGACCCTAGCGAGCGTGAGCGCAAGAATCAGCACCACCAAAACCATGAACCCTAAACCCTCGACACGTCAGCAACAGCCGGCAACATCTACACCCTTCGGCCAACCACTTTTCACCGCCGCCACACCGCCCAGGGCAATACACCGCCGCTCCGAGCAAGCACCAGTGGTGTCATTAGCGCCCTCGCAGCCCCCGCAGCCCCCGCTGCGGGGGAAAACCTGGAAATTTGCGGGGAAACCGGAGGCGAATCGTGGGATTTTTGCTCCGAAAAGTGTGGAATTTTACGATGTCGACACTTTTCCTTTTAAATAAACGCCGCGCCGCGCGAGCAATTCGACATGTTCCCTCCAATTTTGCGGGGTCAAACAGGACATTCTTGGTTTTCTCAATGACACCACTGGCAAGCACTGGTCTCCGGGCGGCGCCCTGTCTGGCGTCCCGTGAGGGGGGCAGTGACAGTTACATCGGCTTTCCAGCAGAGACTACCTTCACGTCCTAGTACCACCGCTTAGACCCAAGTCCAGTTCTGGCCCTAACAATTACTTGTGAGGGGCGGTAGCCACAAGGGGGGGCAGAAACGGTTTTTTAGACCCCATGCCTTTTTTTGTCATCCCCCCAAGTCCACCCTAGCCTTACTTGTTGGAGCTGAAACCTGCGCGTGAGACCCTGACCCAGTGATTTTCTTTTCAGGATGTTCAATTAATTATTCCACAGCCGGATTTTGCTTTGACCGCGTTGACCGTCGACTTCCCGTTAACCGTTTGTCCTCATACACAGGTCATTTGAAAGCTGTTGACGTGCTCTGTCTGTCGGGCTTGTCAGACTAAAAATCCACTGGATGGGTTGAGCTGTGTGCAGGGTCAATGAACAGCCGGAATACAGCCAAATGGCTGTGTAGAGCCGAAAAAGAAATCACTGCCCTGACCCGGACTGAGCGCTGACAACTGAACCTCACAAACGCTGCGCAGGGCGCGCTCTCGTCGGCGCCGCTCGACGCGCTCAAAATGTCGATGCCCGACCACGACGACCCGCGCTTCCTGCAGGTGCGATGCATGGCGGTGCACGGTGCATGGCATGGTGCATGGTGCACTGCATGGCGGTGCATGGCATGGTGTCTGGCATGGTGCCATGGCATGGGCCATGGCGTGGGCCATAGCGTGGGCCATGGCGTAGGCCATGGCGGTGCATGGTGCATGGCATGGTGCATGGTGCCATGGCATGGTGCATGGGGGTCGCTGGTGAGCCGGCTACGCGCTCAAATGGGCGATGCCTGTCCACGACGACCCGCACTTCCTGGTGGTGCGTTGCATGGTGCGAGGTGTGGTGCTCACTCACACACACATGCACACACACACACACACGTAGGGCGCGGCAGTATACCGTATACGTGGGCCCGTATACCGTATACAAGGGTATATCAGACGGGAACGGTGGATTCGGATGCCTGACATGATGGGCATCACAAGTCAACTATAACAAGCTGACTTTGCTATGTTTGGTTTAGAGGAAACACAAAACTAGTTGAGTTCTCACTGCTTCGCAGCCGGAGCGTCTCTGTGCCCCATGCAAACACCATATTCTTCCCTCCAACCCATGCTGCTTGCAAGCTTTGTTCTGGATAGCCCGTGTCATTTGCTGTCCAATGCAAGTCGAATCGTCAAAATCCATGCAGCTTCAAGGGAGTTGGAGCCTTTACGCCTTTTACTTGCCGTGCGAAAATTGCTGTACACCGTTAGCATCCCTCCGACGGTATTTATACCGTAACGGCACGGGGGGGGGGGGGGGGGGGGGGAAAAAAAAATCTGGAACACACGATGGAAATAATTTGCCCCCCCCCCCCCTCCCCCCCCCTCATCTCACAAAATGCGCCATGCATGGAGCCGGGACCAATGCGCATGGCTTCCTCACAGTGAGGGCTGTCCATCGCAACATCTAAGTCGCCAAAAGGTAGCCAAAGTAACCCCCAAAATGCACAGCAATGCCATTGCTTCGACGGCTGCCACCAAGGAGTGTGGACACTTCAGTTCACACTTTCCAGGCAGATTCAGGGTTGACTCTCCTGAGGTGTTTTGCTGTGTTCTCCAAGGAAATTGAGATGGCATCGGTCCAATCTCAATCCATGAAGGTTGCTCAAATCCCTAGGTGGGCACTTGGTGCACTGTAGGGAGCACGCGGGGGAGTTGTGGCGTTGAGGGATGTGGGCACTCACCCTCTAGGTCCCAGGGTCACTTATTCGAGTGGATTTGTCCTCCTCTCATCAAGGCGGTTCCAATGGTGGTCAAGTTACAAGTAACAAGTAACATGGGGTCTCCAGCTAAGCAGGCTACTCTTCTACTAGAGACACCCGCAGATACTCCAGCACACTCAAGTACTAGAGTACCGCCGGCTCCCGGCCGATAGACTACCGCTCCCGCCGGCTAGGCTACCCCAAACAGCGGTCTCTGAGAGACATGTCTGGCAAGGAGCATATAGGAGAGGACCTTCCTCAGGGTCACAGTAGTGGCCTTGTGGCCAGTCAAGCCGGCAGAGCCGACTGGCGCTGACTGGAACGGTCCCCGCCTGGCAGTGCATGGCTGTCCAGCTCTCGTTTGCATGGGGCTCAGCCGGCGCCCCATGCCTCATGCATGGCCAGGTCCCACCCTCCAGGGGTGCATGGACGACAGAGTTGTCATGGAGGCTGCCTGAAGACCTTCCAACGCCAGTCACCGGCAGACGAGCGACCCCGAGGATGAGCGCGGTGACGAACGCTGCGATTGGTGAAGCGGATTTACTCTGTGTTGCCTCGGCGGTCGCCACCGCTGAAGCCGTGATGGTAGCCCGCCTCCACGGGCAGCCATCTTGACCAATGTCCAGCATGCATTGATGGGCGCCAGCTCCTCCGCTCGTCGATCAACTCGTCGAGATCGGTGCCGCATGGCATCCTGCATAGCAGGAGCCAGGCCAGTCGTATTTTACCCCGCTCGTCAGCGGCACGGAGATCCTCGTCACCAGCAGCGCCGCATTGCTGGGTCCAGGCTCGCGACGAACCGCGCCTCTAATGAGCCCCAATGGGCTTCCCGTCAAACGGCCACCGGAAGAAAGCTCTACCCACCCGTAAAAGCTCTGAACCCCCTCCCCCTGCCCCCCCCTCTCCAACTTTGAGCCCTCATATCTCGGCCCAAGACGTCCAAATTCAACAAATTCTGACGTTTTTGAACATTCACAGCAGAGAGCAAGATCAACCTGTGTTCCATTTCTGTGTTTTCTGCCCCACCCCCCCCCCTTCGTAACTATAATACGGTATACCAATATAGTATACCGCCCGCGCCTACACACCACAACACGCACCCACAGAGAGGAGATATCGTTAACAGAGAACTCTGCACGCAGACCTAGTAGGCTGTTTCAAGTCATCATTGAGGAGATTCCGTTTGTAAGGCGGAGACCAATTCGCTAAAGCAGTGGGGAAAGGGGGCAGTGGCGGGTCATTGACGGCTGTGTTCGTCAATCCGCCTCGACTGAGTTTAAACTAGGTGTCGGCAGAAGGTGTCGGCATTTCCACAGTTGTGGAAATCATGCTAAGATGATCCACTCGGTGGTGACTCGCTCGGCGAACTCGGGGCGCCCGGGGATGTCGCGTGTGAAGTTGAAGAGATGGATGTTTGTGGAGGGCGTGAACGTGACGGAGTGGGCGCAAAAGTCACCGGCGTGAGCCGGAAGAAAGTGATGGCGCCGCCGGCATAGAGCGAAGTCGTGTCCGAACAGCGGTAGTCGTGCAAGTGGGAGGCAGTGGGAGGGAGGCAGGGGGAGGGTAATCGGAGGGAGAGGGGGAGGGGCGGGGGAGGGTTAGGGAGGGACGGGCGGCACAAGATGGGGTGGGGTGCAGCGGGGATGGAGGGGTGGAAGACAGGAGAAGGGAGGGAGGAGAGGGGAGAGAGGAGGGAGCCACACTGTGGCCCGGCCACATGGCGCATACATAGGCGCTGGTAGCATGGGGGGGGGGGCATGGGGTGCATGTGCGCGCATGGGGCGCATGGGGAGGGGCAACTCCATGTGACGAGCATGTGGGTGTATGGAGGTCGACGGGGCGGCAGTGGGATAAGCGGTGGGTCTCTTGAGGTGGGGCGCGGGGTCGAATGAACGAATGGGCAGTGGGCGGTGGGCGGGACGGTGGCGGCTGGAGGAACTCGGTAGCTCAAGTTGAGCGCTGGCTCGGGCCGCATGGCGGTCGAGGTGATGGCACTGAGATACCTGGGATCCGTTGTCTGAAGTTGCAGAGCTGCGGGGGGAGGGAAATCTGTGCGGTAGGGCGTCACGTGTTTTTTGCCATGTGGAGGGCGTGCGAGAGAGTGCGGATGGACTGAGTTCCTGGATGCATGCGTCGACTGGCTGCTGAATTGGCAGCCCGACGACAGGGGGCGTACGGATGAGGAGAGGCGGCGAGAATCGGCGGCGGCATGGGTGAAGGGGGGTTGACGTAGGCGGCGGCGATGGCTGCGCGGGCGCGGCGCCCACAGAGTGGGGCGCCCACAGAGTCCACACGCACACACACACACACGCACACACACACACACACGCAGTACCAAGCGTGGGCCTACCAAATTCTCGGAACCGCTGTCTTCTCCATCCTGATGACAGCACCGGCTGGCCTCATCATCATCTCGATGCTGGGACCCCGCTTGCTAGCGAAACCAAAGGTGTGTGTGTGTGTGTGTGCATCATCTCGATGCTGGGACCCCGCTTGCTGTCGAAACCCAAGGGGTGTGTGTGTGTGTGTGTGTGTGGTCTCGATGCTGGGACCCCGCTTTCTGGCGAAACCAAAGAGGTGTGTGTGTGTGTGTTGTCTTCATGTGTGTGTGTGTGGACGCGTGTGTGTGGACGCGTGTGGACACGCGTGTGTGTGTGTGGACGCGTGTGCGTGGACGCGTGTGGACGCGCGCGTGTGTGTGGACGCGTGTGTGTGTATGCGCGTGTGTTGTCTCGATGCTGAGGCACAGGCTACTGACGGAGCCTGAGGCATATGTGTGTGTGCGCGCGTGTGTGGCATCTCTATGCTGGGTCCCTCTTGCTATCACACACACACGCACACACACATACACACACGCACACACTTGTGCACACAAGCAGGCAGGGCGACAACAATGGCTTTGAGCGAGCGCTGCGCATGGGGGGGCCACATAAGCTCACCCCAAAACAAACTCCCACCCAGGCACACACACACACACACACACACGCAAGCAGGGCGACACCAATGGCTTTGAGCGAACGCTTCGCATCGGCGGGCGTGACAGCCGCCTCCCCCTCCCAAAATAAACTTCCACCCAGACACACACACGCACACACACACACACACACACACACGCGAGCAGGAAGACGAGAATGGCTTTGAGCGAACGCTTCGCACGGGCGGGCGTGACAGCCGCCTCCCCCTCCCAAAATAAACTTCCACCCAGACACACACATGCACACACACACACGCACACACACGCGAGCAGGGATACGAGAATGGCTTCGAGCGAACGCTTCGCACGGGCGGGCGTGACAGCCGCCTCCCCCTCCCAAAATAAACTTCCACCCAGGCACACACACACACACACACACGCACACACACACGCAAGCAGGGAGACGAGAATGGCTTTGAGCGAACACTCCGTACGGGCGGGCGTGACAGCCTCTCCCACGAGCTCACGACCAAGGAGGTTGATGTCTTTGTCGCGACCGAGCGTGCTTCGGGTGAGCCGTGTTTTCTGGGCCTTGAGTATGTGTCTGTGGTGTTTGCCCCCGCAACCCCCGCTGCGGGGGCAAATCGGGAAATTCGGGGAGAAACTGCGGGGGCAGGAGGCCTGGGCTGTAGTGATGTGGGGAGAGGGGAGGAGGGTGTCGCCGGGCGACAGACATCCTGCTCGTATCTCATCAAATCTCCGACAGGCTTCTGTGGAATGCATCGCATGTCGTCGAGGCGGTGAAACAGAGAGAGAGTGTGTAGTGGCGGATAACTGTTGGCACTCCTGGTTCTGTCTCTCTCTCTCTCATTATCTCTCCCACCGACCCCCCAACCCCGCGCAGGCGCGCTCGCCACTGCCAGCATGGAGGTCGCCCTCTCGGCACGCACACACGCGCACACCACACACACACACACACACCACACGCACACACACGCACGCACGCACACACACACACATAGACACAACCTCCCCCCCACACACACCACCACCACCATCCCTACCACCCCCTCCCCACCCAAACAACCCTCAACCCCGCACAGGCGCGCTCGCCACTGCCAGCATGGACGTCACCCTCTCGGCACGCACACACGCACACACACACCACACACACACACACGCACACCCCACGCACACACACACACACACACACACACTCACACACGCGCTCCTGCACACACACACACACACATACCAATGACCCCACCCAACCGACCCCCCAACCCCGCGCACGTGCGCTCGCCACTGCCAGCATGGATGTCACCCTCTCGGCACACACACACGCGCACACACACACACACACACACACACGCACGCACACACACACACGCGCACGCGCACACACGCACACGTGCGCACACAGAGGGACACCAACAACCCCCAACCCCAACCCCTGCGCAGGCGCGCTCGCCACTGCCAGCATGGATGTCACCCTCTCAGAACGCACAGACACACACACACACACACACCACACACACCACACACACGCACACACACTCACACACGCTCACCTGCACACGCACACACACACCAACGACCCCACCCAACCGACCCCCTTACCCCGCGCACGTGCGCTCGCCACTGCCAGCATGGATGTCACCCTCTCGGCACACACACACGCGCACACACCACACACACACACACACACACGTGCACACCCCACGCACACACACACACACACACACACGCGCACGCACACACACACACACACACACACAGACACCAACGACCCCCCCCCCCAACCCCTGCGTAGGCGCGCTCGCCACTGCCACAGCATGGATGTCACCCTCTCATAACGCACACACACACGCACACACACACACACACACACACACCACCCACCACCCACACACACTCACACACGCACACATGCACATGCACACACACACACACGCACAGACACCAACGACACCCCCCCCCAACCCCGCGCAGGCGCGCTTGCCACTGCCAGCATGGATGTCACCCTCTCGGCAGAGCAGCTGGAGCAGAAGCGCACGTTCATGTTTGCGCTTCCGATGGACACCTACAACGGCAAGCCGCAGTCGCGCGGAATGCAGGTGGGCGGTGGGCATGCGTACGGGCTGCTCTTGTTGACGCTCGGCCTTGGTGGTTCTTTTCGATTGCTGTCATCTTGTTCAAGCCGGGAGAGCATATTTGCGCCCCCCCCCCCCCCCCCAATGGACACCTACAACGGCAGGCCGAAGTCGCGCGGGATGCAGGTGGGGGCAGTGGTTCCGCCAAGGTTGTGGCTGCTAATCAAAATCATGCAAAAAAAATCACAAGCAAAAAAAAATTGAGCTCCTCGGGCCCCGCGTTTACGCGGCCGACACTATTTTACTAGCGTGCGCACCACCCTAATAATGCGACAGCATGGGCCTCCGTCTGTCTGCAAGCATCGACCACGCACACCAGGGGTTCCGCCAAGGATCTTAGGAAATGACGGCTCACCCCGGGACGCACAGCCGACCTCCCTATTCCCGCCTGCTGGAGGCGATGTTTCAGCGGAAAGTGCGGAAAAAATGACGATCCTCAAACTTTTCATACTTTCACCCCGCATCACTGGCCCGACTCTGCCAGTCTCACCCCGCAACTGTTGCGGGGTGTGGGGTGGGCCAGTGATTTCCTTTCCAGGATTTTTAATTAGTTATTCCACAGCCGGATTTTGCTTTGACCACGTTGACCGTTGACCTCGTGTTGACCGCCTGTCCTCATACATAGGTCATGTGACAGCTGCTGACGTGCTCTGTCTGGCGGGCTTCTCAGACTCACAATCCCCTGCATGGGTCGAGCTGTGTTCAAGGTCAACGTACAGCCGGAATACAGCCGAATGGCTGTGTAGAGCCAAAAAGGAAATGACTGGGGATGGCTCTCAGAGACACTGGCATGCGGGCTGTTTTCGGTGGCGCTCGGCCTCGACGATTCTTTTCGATTGATGTCGCCTTGTTTCAGCACGGCAGGAGAGCATGCTGATGCTCGCGCTCCCGTTTGAGTTTGGGCGCATTGCGCGACAAGCCGGTGTCGCGCGGGATGCAGGTGGGGCCTGCTTTCCAGTGGTTGCTGGGAAGGATGCTAGTAGTGAGTTGTTGCCCGGCTCGAGTAACTTTGACCGCTCATACCAGGCAGCATACACAGCACGTTTGCACGCAACGCATGTCGTTGCGCCGATCTTGGCGAGAGCTTTCCAACGCACCCCTCCACGCCCTCTCCCACCAATTGTGGGGTGGTTTCTGGGAAGTGGGGAATCCGTCCTGGAGCGGTATACAGCTTGCGGGGGGGCGTCACTGCTGCGTCCAAGCTGCTTCCAAGCTGCTTCGTTTCACAATTGTGACTTTGCTGTCACCCTGGACACACGGATGATGCCAGGAATGCACACATACACACACACACACACACACACACACACACACACACGCGTACGTACACACACACACACACACGTACACACACACGGATGATGCCAGGAATGCACACACACACACACACGTACACACACACACACACGTACACACACACACACACACGTACACACACACAGGTTGACCCCGACATGATTGCCCACTCGTACGACATGCTGCACACAGACACCCACATACATACACACACCCACATGCACGCACACACACGCACACACACGCACACACGCAGGTTGACCCCGACATGATTGCCCACTCGTACGACATGCTGCTTCACCCCATTTCGGAGATTGAGAGCACGAGCGCGTTCCACACAAACGCGGACAGATGGGACGCGGACGCTGAGCGCGGGGGTGCGTTGTGTGTGTGTGCGTGCGTGCGTGCCGCCCGTTTTTCAGCAACAGTAGACAGCAATCGCCAACCACTCCGGTGTGTGTGCGTGCGTGTGTGTGTGCAGGTGTGCCGCTTGTTTAAACCGGCAGCATGGCACGAGCCTCACCCCCATCACTGTCTCCTTGTTTCACAGGTGCCGATGAGGATGGGAGCACCGGAAAGGTGGCTCGCTCAAAGGGCCTGTTCTCGGCGCTGGGTCTCTCAACCGCGCTGTCTGCGTTTGGGCGGGGCCAGGTGTGCGTGTTTGCGTGTGTGTGTACGTGTGTGTGTGTGCGTGCGTGCGTGCGTGCGCGTGTGTGCAATATGTGCGTGCGTGCATGTGTACGTGTGCGTGCGTTGTGTGCATGCGCGTATGTGCAATGTGTGCGTGCGTGCATGTGTGCGCGTGCGTTGTGTGTGTGTGTGTGTGTGTGTGCGTGTGCGTGTGTGCATGCGCTATATGTTGCACATGTGCGTGTGCGCGCGCCTGCTCTCCCACGCACGGTTTTGAAGCCCGCGCTCTTCACTGCGCATGCGCACACACTAAACTACACACGCACACACGCACGCACACGCGCGCACACACACACGCAAGCACACACGCGCACACCCCGTACACACACAGCCAGGATGCCGATGCCGACTCCGACACCGTCGGCCACGGCTAGACATACGTTCTGGTGGTCCCCCCGACCGACGCCAACCACACACACACACACACACACACGCACACACACACAGGGCGCTGATGCCGACACCGTCGGCTACAGCCAGCCATACGTTCTGGTGGTCCCCCCGACCGATGCACACGCACGCGCACGCACACACACGCACTCAAGCACACACACACACATACACAGGGCGCCGATGCCGACTCCGACACCGTCGGCTACGGTCAGCCCTACGTGCTGGTGGTCCCCCCGACCGACGCCAACCACCCCAAGGGTGACGTGTTCAGCGGCGGTGGCGGCGGCGGCGGAAGTGTGGGCTCGAACGGCTCGCGTGGGACGTCGGGCTACGCCGGGGGAGGCGCGGACGGAGGAGGTGGGGGGCTGATGCGTGTGTGCATGCGTGTGTGTGTAAGTGTGCGCGTGTGTGTGTGTGCGGGGAGGGGGGGAGTGGTTGGGGCAGATGCGTGTGTGTGCGAGCACGTGTGTGCATGTGTGTGCGCGTGTTTGCGTGCTGTCTGCACATCAACAATATGCAGTAGACGGCGGACTTGCAACCAACCAACCACCATCCACCAAACAACCACCAAACAACCACCAGCCAACCAACAACAACCACCAAACAACCACCAAACAACCACCAAACAACTATTAACCAAACAACCACCAGCCAACAACCACCTAACAACCACCAGCCAACCACCCAACAACCACCAGCCAACCACCAAACAACCACCCAACAACCGCCAGCCAACCACCAGCCAGCCACCACGCAACCACCAGCCAACCACCAGCCAATCACCAAACAACCACCAAACAACCATCAACCAATCAACCACCAAACAACCACCAGCCAACCACCAAACAACCACCAAACAACCACTAAACAACCAGCCAACCACCACCAAACAACCAGCCAACAACCAACTAACAACCACCAGCCAAGCACCAACCAGCCACCAAACCACCAACCACCACCCATTGGCTGCAGGAGCCGCTGGCGCATGCTTTGTGCAGAGTGGGTCGGCCGGCGGAGGCGGCGACGGAGCCGGTGAGGCGGAGAGAGACAGTTGTGCACACACACACACACACACACACACACACGTGCACACGCGCACACACACACACACACACACGCACACACACATGCACACGCCCGCACGCACGCGCACAGGCGCGCTGGATCTCCGTCGCACCTCGCCCGGCGCCAACCTCAACCTGCTCGCCTTGCCCCTGCCCATGCGCGCTGAGCTCGAGTCGGGTGGTGGCATCACGCCCGGGTCGCCCCACTCGCTGGCACTGCCCGTCATGGCTTTTGAGATTCTGCCGCCGTCACAGCCGGCAGACGCGGGGGAGGAGGCGGCGGCAGGGGGGTCGCGGGGCTAGGGGCGCGGGCAAGAAGAGGGGGGATGATGATGATGGATGTGACGGACAGGGACACGACTAGGGGCGCACCGGTTGTTGGGGGAGAGCGGAGGTGTGTCGGGTTTGGGAGGGGTTCGGCGGTGGCGATTGCTTCCAGGCGGGCGAGGGGTCGGCGGTGGCGATTGCTTATCTAGGCGTGCGATTGTTATTAGGCGGGCGAGGGTTTGATAGGAGGGTGTACGCTTACGCGCCCGGAGGACCCAGGGGCGTGAGCAGCGGCGGGGGGGAGGAGGAACGGAACGGCGAGGTAACATGCCCCATGCGGCCTCTCCTTTGACCCACTGCCGCCCGCTGCGTCTGCCAGCCCATCCTTTTCATGCACGCCACTGCGCATCGCAGTCGATGGTTTTTATGACGGTGATGGATGATGCAGACAGGGAACGCGCCTCTTGAAGGCAAAACATAAAGTTGTAAAGTTGTTCGGGGCGTTCCAGCTTGTGGATTCTACACGGGGGGATGTCTCTTTTGGCGATTGGCGACGAACCTGCCTTGCGTTTCCGTTTCCCACCTACTTCAACAAGCGTTTGCTGCCGCTGCGGTAGGGGACCTAGGGGTGCGCCCACACTCTTTACAGAGTTGGGGTTCCCTACCACCAACAGCCAGCCATCTCAGTAAGGTGCTCGGGCCATACGCGCCGAGCACGGTCTTATACGCCTTTAGAGGTGTCCTTGACTGTAACATCCATCATCACAGGCGTGTGGTGCGCATCCACGCAGGCAGCGTATTCGACTTGCTACTGACACGAGGACTCACGTTATCAGAGACCTACAAGGATTACAATGCATCCACCTCCTTCAGGCCCACGGCACTTGTTCAATCGTCACGGAGCTCGGTCAAACAAAGGGTCGCTCACATGCATGCGAGGCAATGGGTAGTGCGCACAGACAGTCGTAGGGTAATGCGTTCAGAAGGTCGTAGGGTGTGCTGCTTGCATTGATGCGTAAATTGATGCTTGCATTGATGCGTGCAAAAGGCCATGAGGTGTGCTGGTCGTCAGGCATGGAGCAGAGGGGGGGGGGAGCGGCGAAGAGACACCACGGAGCGCTGAGTGGTTGTGTCAGCGGCATGTCAGCTGCATATCTGTCTGTGCCACGGCAGCAGCGGCTGGCGCTGAGCCGCCGCCATGCCCACACCGGCCTCGTAGATGAGCTGCAGTGCGCGTGCCAGCGCGGATTTTTCGTGTGGGCATTGCGCATCACGCACGGGCGGGTGGCGCGCGCGCACCAAACTCGGCGAGCAAGCGCGCGCACTCGTCGCGGGCGTCGTCCGGCTGGTCGTCGTCCAGCAGCGCGCCCCACCGTCCGCCGTTCATCAGCACCTCCACCACCGCGCTCATGTGCGCTTCATCGAGCGGCTGTGGCTGCACCGCGACCCGGCGCAGCAGGAACAGTAGGGGGGCGAAGGAAGGAGCGAGGCGGCTGGCAGCAGCCTCTGCGTCATCATCATCCTCAGCGCTACCACCTGCAAACAGTGCAGCCGCAACAAGCGCAGAGACGCCACCTCTAAACGCCAGCAGCGCTGCGGGGTCGGCTGATGGGTGGTCCAGCAGCAGGCGCATGGCGTCCACATAGCCTTGAGACGCAGCCAGAATGAGGGCAGTAACACCGCACTCATCCGTGTGCTCCATCATGGCTGCTGGGCAGTCAACAGACGGGTGGCCGAGGAGAATGCGCATGACGTCCACGCAGCCTCCATTCGAAGCCACCATGAGTGCGGTGGTGCCATTGTCAGTTGCGCGCCGCAGAGGGGCAGCTGGGTCGGCACGCGGGTGGTTGAGCAGCAGGTCCACTGCATCCACGTAGCCGTCCTTAACAGCCGCCAGGAGGGCGGTCACACCATGGTCATCTGCATGCATGAGAAGGGCGCGTGCATCGACAGACGGGTGGTCCAGCAGGGCACGCATGGCGGTCGCATGGCCGAAATAAGCGGCGTGCATGAGTGTGCTCCACCCCATCACGTCTGGCGCTGAGATGACCATGGCTGCGTCATTGGTGCTCAGCAGTCGCTGCAGGGTCGACGCATCGCCCTCGCGCGCCGCTCTGCGCACGGCAGCGACCGCGATTGCTGCTTTGCTTGCCTCCACCGCCTGTGTGCATGTGTGCGTACTGTGTGTGTGTATATGCGTGCGTGTGCGTACTGTGTGTGTGTATATGCGTGCGTGTGTGTGTGTGTGTGTGTGTGTGTGTGTGTGTGTGTGTGTGAGTGTGTGCGGCCTCATGGAACGCTTGGTTGGTTGGCTGGTTGGTTGTGTGCGTGTGTGTGCGCGCCTGCATGCATGCCATGCGTTCTAGTTGCCTACTTGCGCAACCATCAGCGCTTCGTCGTCTTCATCGCCTGCCGAATCCCAGCCACCGTCCGACATGCTGTCTGCGGAGATAGATAGGGAGAGAGATAGGAAGAGAACAGGAATCGCGACCTGATTTGAACCTCCCCACCTTCCACACCGCCTCCACACCCCCATCGTTCGTCGTCGTGCGCTGTGTCGATCAAAACTGTTCCGCAGATCATGGGCAACGCACCATCGGCTGCCACAACTGGCTGGGAAGACGGCCCCATGCCAGAGGGGCTCAGCATCCGGCCGGACGTCTCGCATGGGGAGCTCGATCTGGTCCCAGGCTGCATGAGTGACGAGCGCGCGCTTGAGACAATTACGCGTGCGCAGAGAGTCATGGCAGGGCAGCATGGGACCACGTACCATGGTGGGTTGGCGAGACGCATGGCGGCCACCATGCGTGCACCATGCGTGCGCGACCCTCGCGAAGATCGCCCCAGGCGTGCGCGCGCGAACCCCGCGAAGACTCGCCCCATGCGTGCTTGCATGCACTCAGTGTATGGCTGCATACGCAGCGTGACTGTGCAGCCATGCCCTGACTGCATTTGAATGCGCGCCCCCTACGCAGCGATCAGGCCCATCATGGCGAGCTCGGTCATGGGCACCTGCCCCAAGGACCAGCACATCTGCCTTGGTGAGAAGAAGTTGTGGGCGCTGGAAAAGCTGCTTGAGCTGCACTTTGGGCCGCCCAAGACGCCCGCGTGCGTGCCGTCCGTGCCACCCATGCAACTTCCCGACAGGCCTGCAGCAGACGGGGCGGCCCACGCTGCGCTGCGGCTGTCGCCTCTGCCGGCTGGTGCCAGTCGCAGCAACCTGATTGCAGCCATGACGCCGGTGCCTCGCGTGGCGCTGCGAGTGCAGCCGCTGGGGCCCACGACCTGCGTGACGATCGGCAAGACCGTCGCGTCGTACGAGGGGATGGGCGCGACGGGGATCGGACATCTATCTGACGGCGTGATGCGGCTGAAGGCCCAGCTGCAGGCGCTTGGTGCGCATTACGGCTGGGCCAGCCAGCAGTGCTGGTTGCCTACAGCTCCGTGTCCAGGTACCCCGATCTCAGCGTGTACTTCGACGCAGGCGACACTGGGGGCGAGCTGAACTCGGCTGCCAGCGCTGCGTTCCCGCAGCACGCGCAGGCGTACGGCGAGTGCCACAGGCGCATCGAGATCCGCGGCGCGGTTGTGGTGCAGAGCTACCCCTGACTGGGCTTCATGCGCTTCCCAGAGTACCTGGATCAGGGCAGCAGCAACAAGGGCAGTGCTGCTGCTGACGCGGCCGACGAGATGATCCGCCGGCGGTTCAGGCCCCAGCTCGCGGCGACCGCCATCGAGCTGCGGCAGCAGCGCGTGCGCTCAGGCGTGCCGCACTGCTACACCGGCAACGTGCATGAGACAGGCCCGCACATGCTCGACATGCCAGAGACGGTGACGCCAGGCGAGCTGGCAGCAGTGCTTCTTCGATTGGGCGGTTCACCGCCTGTGGCGGTTTCTGGGCGGAAAGAATTGATTTATTTTTGAGGTTTTACGGCCCGATTCTTGCCTCTTTGTCGTTTTTTTTGCCGGTTTTGGCCGATTTTGGTCCTGGCCGCCAGCCAACTAGGCTGTACGAATTAATTAATTGAAATCAATTGAAGAAGCACTGGCTGGCAGACACCCTGGCGTTCTTTGCCGTCCATGACGCTGTGCGGATGGCTCGCATGCGCGACGCGTTCCTGGCCATGTACACAACCAAGGCGACGATGCTCATGCCCATATCGGGCCGATGGTCGAGCTGCTCGCGCCATGGTCGGCGAGCTCAAAAAGTGCTCCGGGTGCGGGCGCGGGGTCTACTGCTGCCGCGAGCACCAGGTTCAGCACTGGAGGTGGCACCGTGCGGTGTTCAAGAAGATCGCTGCGGGTGCGGGTGTGGCCAAACAGGTGCCTGACGTGGATGCGCCCGCCGCAGCTGACCGGTCCGCAGCAGCTGCCATGGCCGTGGCTGCATCAGAGCCCTCACACGATTGAGCTCGTCTTTCGACTCTACACACATTGGGCTAGCCGCCGCGGCTGCATCACAGGCCCCCCACGACTGAGCTCTTCTCTCGACACGCTGGACCAGCCGCAGCGACTGCATCAGATCCCTCACACGACAGATCGTCTTTTGGCTCTCTACACACTGAGCTAGCCTGGTGGGCTGGTGCGCTGCATGGCCTTGAGGGCTCTCCTAGTAGAGCGCCCTTGAGATGTAGGCCTCAACTCAACCCCAGGGTCCTCCAGGCGCGCACATATAAAACCTGTGAAACCACTGGGCTAGCCGCTGCGACTGCATCAGAGCCCTCCCACGACTGGGCTCGTCTCTCGACACACTGGGCCAGTCACAAGGAACGGCGGTGTGGCGACAAACAATTAGGTCATTTCGGGCGATGGACAGCTTTGTTTTACATAAGTATAAGCCAAGCCGAGCCTCATCACCATGGCATGTTTGCCCAACGTCTAGACACAGGCTTGGTTGATGAACGGGACACATGGGGGCGTCGCAAGAAGACCAGACCAATCACGGTGGAGTTGAACCACCGGGCGCCAGCACACCAGCCAGTTTGGCTGGGTGGCGCCTGCCTCCGGGCAGATTGACAAAGGGGTGTCCCTCTGGCAAGGGGCGTAGTGCCACACAGGACTGGTTACCGTGGCGCCCCTCGCCGTCATGCGGGACTGGTGTGCACAAAGGTGCGCGCTTCATTATGAGCCTGCGGGGGGGCAGGGCACAAAGTGGGGGGAGCGGGAGGGGGACAGGGAGGGAGGAGAGGGAGGAGGGGAGGGGACGGGGAGGAAGAGGGGGCGGGAGGGGAGGGGGGGAGGAGGGAGGAGGGGAAGGAGGAGGGGAGGGAGGGCGAGGGGACGGGGAGGCGGGGGAGGGGGGGGGAGGGGGGAGGGGGTTGGGGGGGGGGAGGGGGGGAAGGGGAGGGGACCCGACCCAGACACGGCGGACAGATGGAGCGCACATGATGCGATGGTGCTGGTGATGATGAGCGGTACACGTAGGGCGGTAGATGAAGGGCGAAGGTAGACAGACAGACAGACAGAAGAAGTAGTGGAGACACACGCGGTCGCGACGCGACGCATTAACTGACCAAACACTGGCGTGCTCCCAGACGTCTGGGCGCCGAGCTCCCACGTACAGCGTACGCTGCTCCCACCCGCGTTTCTGCAGAGGAGAGGGCGGGCAGCAAGGGGGGGGCGGGGGCGCGTGCAAGCATGCGCCCATGCGACTGATGCGTCCCCTCTATCCCACAGTCAAATCCAAACAGGTCCTAGATAGATCCATACCGCAAAGCTCACACCGTACAGCTTGTACGCTACCCTGCAGAAGGCCCTCACTTGTGTGTCTGCAGAGTGTACAGCGGGCAGGGGGAGGGGCGGGGGCGGGCGCACAGCGGCCGAGAGCTCCATCCTCGAAGCGTAGCAACCCAGAAAGCAGACCCAGACACGACGGACAGATAGGGCGCACATGATGTGATGGTGCTCGTGATGATGAGCGGTAGAGGTCGGGCAAAGGTAGACAGACGCAACAGACAGACATAACATCCATGGTGCTGGTGGTGATGGGCAGGGTTTTCTCGTTCAACGGCGTGCCTCTGGTGTGCCTTGGCATGTGGGTTTAGGGTTTAGGGTATAAAAACTAGGGTGCCTCTGGTGTGTGCCTTAGCATTTGTGCGCAAGCAGTGTGCGCAAGCAAGGGCACCCGCACAACACCATGGCCTGCAGTTTTCGCAATTATCCGTCTGTGCGGCGCCGTGCTGCGCACGGCTCAGTGATCCCTGGGAAGGATTGGGCAATTAATTAGTATACCGCTTTGTCCCCACTTTTCCCCCGCTTTTTCCCGGCACAATTATCTTTACCCCCGAGCGGAAAAGCGGAAAAGCGGAATAGCCTACCCAACAATTAATTAAAAAAACGCTCAGATTACGCTCCGAGCGGTATACTGTCTAAGCGGGGATCACTGGCCCTGCTGCGCCCCTTCGAATTCCCCATCCGCCCCAAACGTCTGCCCCCAAAGTTCATACCAAGCACTGGCCCTGTCTAAAAGCAGTCTCAAAACACGCGACTGTGATTCACCCCCCTGAGATTCCCCTAGCTAAAGTACGCATGAAATTGCCCATTGCATTCCAATCATGTGTCTGCCCAGCGCCTGTCTGTGTTTTGTGGCTTGCAAGCCACAGCCTCCCTTCCCCTCACCCTTCATCTCCATGGTCTTCATTCCATTAGTCAAAACGTGCCTTGGCACAACATCCTGACGTGATGCACATGATCATGCTGACCAGGCTTTGACACAATCATCGTGTCCTCTGCCCTCGTCTCATATTCGGCGCCCTATTCCTCCTCATCTCCTCATCATAATCACTTGAACACACAGGCGCGCCATCTCTTCCAGCACATCCACACCCGCACAGGCACCAGAAGCGACAATCGCAGTACAGTTCTCGGCACTGCTTTGACCCAGCAGCTTCAATGCACGTGCCGCACACATCTTTGCAAGGTCGTCGGGACCAGGCCTCAGTAGGTGCACCAGTGGAGGGATAGCACAGGCTGCTGCGAACGTTGCCTGGTTCTCAGCATTCCTAGCGAGGTTCATCAGTGCTCCTGCTGCATATTGTCGTTTTCGCACCTCAGCTGTATAGCCAGCCCTGAGCAGCTGCACCAGTGGAGGGATGGCACCGGCAGCCGCGATCTGACCTGGTTGCCATGTGTAAGTAACCCCCCTGGCTCTGAGCTGAGCACCTACTGCTATCGATCCCCCCTGTCTACAGCGTCTCCTCCCGCCCAGTTGCCCCCCGCTTGTCGCGTCAGTATCGCGCTTGTTACAAGCGAAGTGTCGCGCTTGTTACACGCAAGTTACAATTGGCGCTAGTTACAAGCGCAACACGTTTGTAACCCAATTGTTATTCACTTTGTTACAAGCGGGGTCTACAAGCGCAAAGCGCTTGTAACAAGCGGCAAACAAACGAGGCAAGGTTTACCAACGGGCCGTTTGGGGAGTACTGAGCATGGCACACACCAGAGAGAGAAGGGGGGGGGGGGGGTGGAGGCGAGGCTGGACAGTTGGCAGTATTTGGCGGGGCGCACCCGCGTGAAGTTTGCGGGGCGCACGGTACGGCGTACGGGGGGGTGGGGCGCTGTGTCATGACACAGCGCCCCACTTAATATCAAGCCGATTACAAGCCAGTGCCAAGATTGGCATTATACAAGGAATTCGATTCCCCTATCCCCTAATAATACACTCAACATCACCATCATGCGCCTCTGTCTCTCTCTCCCACACATCTCGCTCTGCCAAAAAGAAGCTGCGGTGCCTGAAAAAAAAACAGCTCAAAAGCTGCTGAACATTCAAACGCGCCAAGCTGCAGCCCAGATCCTCTCGCTCAACTCCTCCCGAACCTCCCCTACCACATTCACAACGCCTGAGGCGGCGCCTCAGGCGTCCCATTCCATGGCGCAGATCAGGCGGCGCCTCAGGCGCTCTGACCGCCTGAGGCGCTGCCTGAGGCGCATCCCGGACCGTCTCAGGCGTTATGACCGCATTTCATGGCGCGGATCAGACGATGGGATTTTAATAGAGCTCTCCCCCGTGGGAGAGACAGACCCCCTCACGGGAGCGGCTCTTGCGAGTTGCCGAGGCGGTTGAGGTGCAGGTACGCGTCTGTCCCGTAGCCCTCCATCGACAGCACCTGCATGTCTCCGCCCCAATACCGTGCATACAGCCGGGATATGGGCAGGCCGTAGCCGTAACCTGCAAGAACCACGGGCCCGTCGCAGCCCTGCGGAGGATAGGGATAGGGAGGGGGGGGGGGAGGGGGAGGTGTGTGTGTGCGTGTGTTGTGTGTGTGCGTGTGTGTGTGTTGTGTGTGTGTGTGTGTTGTGTGTGTGTGTGTTGTGTGTGCGTGTGTGTGTGTGTGCGTGTGTTGTGTAGAGCGTGCACAGTGTGCGTGCCTGTCCCGTCGGACACCTGAAAGGGAGTGGGGGGGAGTGTCCGAGGCTCACACCTGCCACACTTGCGAGGATCACACCTGCCACACTTGCGGCAGCATGCATAGCAGACAGTGTGGCCAGGCAAACATGTGGGGCCATGCGAGCCTGCTTGGCAGTCGAGAAGAGGAAAGTCCAAGAGGCACGCTAGAAGGTGCCTAGCAGGTGCCTAGCAGGTGCCTAGCAGGTGCCTAGCAGGTGCCCAGTAGGTGCCCAGCAGGTGCCCAGAAGGTGCCCTGTAGGTGCCTAGCAGGTGCCCAGCAGGTGCCCGGCAGGTGCCTATAAGGTGCCCAGTAGTTACCTAGCAGTTGCCGAACAGTTGCCGAGCAGTTGCCTAGCAGGTGCCTGGCAGGTGCCTAGCAGGTGCCTAGGAGGCGCACCCACCTCGTCCACCTCCTCCATCGCCACCGGCTGCTTCGCTGTCGAGTCACGGTACGTCCAGATGCATGCGGGGGCAGCCTCAACCCTGAAGCCTGGACACTAGCAGGTGCCTAGAAGGTGTCTAGAAGGTGCCTAGCGGGTGCCCAGCAGGTTCCAAGCAAGCAGACAGCCACCAACCTGAACGACCTCATCCATCACGACAGGTCGCTTCGCAGCCGAGTAGAGGTAGGTACAGATGCATGCCGGGGACGCCTACACCTTCAGCTGAACACTAGCAGTTGCCTAGCAGTTGCCTAGCAGTTGCCTAGCAGGTGCCTAGAAGGCACACCCACCTCATCCACCTCCTCCATCGCCACCGGCTGCTATGCTGTCGAGTAGAGGTAGGTCCAGATGCATGCAGGGGCGGCCTCAGCCCTACAGCCTGGGCACTAGCAGGTGCCTAGCAGTTGCCTAGCAGGTGCCTAGAAGGCACACCCACCTCGTCCACCTCCTCCATCGCCACCGGCTGCTTCGCTGTCGAGTAGAGGTAAGTCCAGATGCGGGGCACGCCAGAGCGCGGGATGCCGCCCCCCTCGTCCGACACCTGTGCGGGGCAGGTGGTGGTGGGAGGGGGGGGGGGGGCGACGGCGTGGTGCAGGTATATTAACGCGGGGAGGGGGAGGGGGCTTCTCAAGGGTGAAGCGGGATGCCCCCAGCTTCAGGCCCCTGGCGAAGCACACACACACACATTCAAATTTGACAGCAGTGTGAGGACGCAGGGGGGGAAGGGTGGGGTTTGGATGGGGTGGGGTTGGGGGGCTGAAAGGGAAGCCAGCCAAATCGGTGCCTGCCACTCCACATGGCAAACTACCCAGCACTACGTATCTCTCTACTCATCTCTTGGCTGTGGTGTGCTAGGGCCTGATCCCTGGCCACCTTTCTCGCTCATCCCCTCATCGTTACGTCCTGCCCGCCCTCTGCCACCACCAGCTGAATCTATCACACCCACTACACCACTCCCTCTCCCTCTCTGTCTCCCTCTCTGTCTCCCTCTCCCTCTCTGTTTACCTCTCCCTCTCTGTCTACCTCTCTCTCTTTCTCCCTCCCTCCCTCCCCCCCTCCCTCAACTTCCTCCCTCCCTCAACTCCCTCCCTCCCTCCCTCCCTCTCTCCCTCTCTCTCTCTCTGTTCGTCTCTCTTTCTCTGCCACTGCCCACCACCACAGGTGCCGCCACACCGCTACCCCCCCTGCCCCACATGCACACAAGCACATACACACACCTTGATCGTTACATCTTCCCCGCCCTCAGCGACCACCAGCCGAATCGGTGGTGGCTCCGCCATGCCACCGTCGTCAGCGTCGTAGCGGTCCTGCAAAATAGGAGAGATGAGGGGTACGTGGGGGTGGCAACGGGTATTGGTTGCGGCGGCGACGGGTGGTTGCGTTGGTGGTCGTGGTGTTGGTGTGTTGGGGAGAGTCGAAACGGTCCTGCGAATACACAAGAGCGAGAATGGACAAGGGTAAAGGAGGAGGGGGGGGGATGACAAACACAGGCAAAAACAAAGGCACAGACGGTGCAGGTGACCCTAACCCCCAAACCGTTGACTCGCAACCCTCAAACGCCTCCCACCTGCACCGCTCGTAGCGAGTTCTTCACCAGCTCAAACACCATGTGATGAAGATGCGACGGCACGTAGGGGAACTGCGCACATGGAGTGGTTTCGTGTGTGTGTGTGTGTGTATGTGTGTGTGTGTGTGTGTGTCGGGTGCGTATGTGGGCGGGTGAGAAGGTGCAGCATCAGAGCATCAGCTGTATAGAGCATGAGAGCATGCGACATGCGAGCTCAGAGCATGAAAACATGAGAGCATGATAGCACGAGAGCACGAGAGCATAAGAGCATGAGAGCATGAGAGCATGAGAGCATGAGAGCTCAGAGCACGAGAGCACGAGAGCACGAGAGCATGAGAGCATGAGAGCATGAGAGCATGAGAGCATGAGAGCATGAGAGAATGAGAGCACAAGAGCATCAGCTCATCCAAGCATCAGAGCATCAGAGCATCGAAGCATCGAAGCACCAGACATCAAACCATGTGAGGCAGACAGCCTGCCAAACCCACCGTGAACTTTGGGTCTCCGTACACAGACACCTCTGGCGCAGCTCCGTACTCGCGCAGGCAGATGGCGCGCGCGTCGTTGATGGAGTCCTGTGTGTGAGGAAAAATATCATGGGAGGGGAAAGGGAAGAGGCGGCGCAGAGGTGATGGCTTCCTGTGTTTGTATTAAAACGAGGGGTGTCAGGGGTGACGAAAGGATCAACAGAGGAGGAACATGAGTCAAAAGAGGGGCACACGGGAAAGGGGGTCGACAGAGGGGCACATGAGTTTGTCCTGCCTGCTTGAACTCCCCCCCCCTAACCCCTACACACACAAGCACCCCCACTCATACAAACGCACACACACACACACCCTCCCCCTCACGTAACCCTCTACACACCTGCGCCACCTCCACTGGGGAGCACCGCGTGCAAACACCCCCAACGTACGCACTCTCGCTCGCACGCCCCACCCCCCCCACACACACATGCAAAGGCACACCTGCGCCACCTCCACTGGGGAGCACCGCGTACAGATGATCCCAACGTGGTCCGGCCTGCTTGACACACCCATACACACAAACGCACACCTGCGCCACCTCCACTGGGGAGCACCGCGTGCAGATGATCCCAACGTGGTCAGGCCTGCTCGGCTCGTGCAGCGAGATGTGTTGCCCGATGAGGATGCGGATTCCGATGCGGGAGAGGTAGAAGCCGTCGAGAAACTGCGGGGTGTGGGCGGGTTGTGGAAGTGTGGGGAAGTGTGGACATTTAGGAGCGGATTCCGATGCGGGATGCTGTCGAGAAACTGCGGGGTGTGGACATGAGGGTGTGGACAGTGTGGACGCGAAGGTGTGGAAAGTGATGTGCTGCCCGGTGAGGATGCGGATGCTGATGCGGGTGAGGTAGAAGCCATCGAGAAACTGCGGGGTGTGGGCAGGTTATGGAAGTGTGGGGAATTGTGGACATACAGGTGCAGATTCCGATGGGGGAGAGGTAGAAGCCGCCGTCCAGAAACTGCGGGGTGTGGGTATGAGGGTGTGAACCGTGTGGACGTGAATGTGTGGAGAGTGCAGTGTGGGCAGTGATGTGTTGCCCGATGAGGATGCGGATTCCGATGCGGGAGAGGTAGAAGCCGTCGAGAAACTGCGGGGTGTTGGCGGGTTACAGAAGTGTGGGGAAGTGTGGGCATTTAGGTGCGGATTATGATGCGGGAGAGATAGAAGCCGTCAAGAAGCTGTGGGGTGTGGGTAAGTTCATGTTTTAGGATAACTGGTTTAGTGTTTAGAGTTTGGGGCTTAGGGTAAAGGGTTTGTTGCGAACATCGAGGATACGGATTACGATGCGGGAGAGGTAGGAGCCGCCAAGAAACTGCGAGGCGTGGACATGAGGGTGTGAACAGTGTGGGCATGAAGGTGTGGAGAGTAAGGTGTCGGCAGTGAGATGATGTCGCCGATGCGGACGCCGATGCAGGAGAGATAGAAGCCATCGAGAAAATGCGGGGTGTGAATACGAGGGTGTGAATGGTGTGGACATGAAGGTGTGGAGAGCGCGGTGTGGACAGTGAGGATGCGGATTCTGATGCGGACGCCGATGCGGCGGAGGTAGTAGAAGCCGTTGAGAAACTGCTGGATGTGGGCGGGTTGATGTTTTAGGATAACTGGTTTAGGGTCGAGGGTTTGTGTGGAAAGAATGTGTGGATTCCGACGCGGGAGGGGTAGAAGACGTCCAGAAACTGCGGGCAGGGTGTGAAGATGGTGTGAAGAGCAAGGTGTGGATAGGGAGGTTTTTATGTTTTGGGGTTTAGGGCTTAGGGTTCAGGGTTTGTGAGGACAGTGAGGATGCGGATTCCGATGTGTGAGGTAAAAGCCGCTCAGAAACTGCGGGCAGGGTGTGAAGATGGTGTGAAGAGCAAGGTGTGGACAGGGAGGTGTTAATGTTTCGGGGTATAGGGCTTAGGGTTCAGGGTTTGTGAGGACAGTGAGGATGCGGATTCCGATGTGTGAGAGGTTGAAGCCGCCCAGAAACTACGGGCAGGGTGTGAAGATGGTGTCAAGAGCAAGGTGTGGACAGGGTGGTGTGGACGGGGTGGTGTGGACAGGGTGGTGTGGACAGGGTGGGTGGACAGGGTGGTGTGAAGAGCAAGGTGTGGACAGGGAGTTGTTGTTGCATCTCCAGCCGCAGCTCCGCCACGCTCTTTGCCACACAAGCGCGCACACAGACACGCAATACACAACACACAGCACACACACAGAGCACACACACAGCCTGTGAAATGCCCACAGCCACACAACCACACACAGCCACACACAGCCACACACACACACACCTGGTCGATCTCCTACCAAAATCACCCGCCCACTCCCCCCCGCACACACGCACACAACCACATGCCTAGAGCCCCCCCCCCGCCCCCCCCACACACCTGAGGGATCTCTGGCATCTCTGTAAGCCGCACCGGCTGCTGCATCTCCTACAACTCGCACGCACACACCCTCAGCCACACACGCATGCACACGCTATACACTAGACACGCACACATACACAGCACACGCACACGGCGTGTGAAACGTCCACAGCCACACGGCCACCGGTTTTCCAGGTTTTACACGTACGCGCCCGGAGGACCCCGGGGCGTGATTTAAGGCCTAGACTACACGTCTAGGGGGACTCTACTAGGAGAGCCCGCAAGGCCACGCAGCGCGCCAGCCTACCAGGGAGTCAAAATAAGAAGGTTGCCCCTCTTCCCGTCGCCCCCCCCGCCACTACACAAGCGCCAGCTAGCTAAGGATCAGGGGCGGTGACGGGGTCTTGGTCTTGGTTTCGTGTCGGCTGGCTCAAGCTGTCGTCGTGTTCCTATGATGCCGTGGAGCTGGTTGATCGCTGTCGTGTGCAGTTTCTGGCACACAGCCACACACCTGGTGGATCTCCGGCATCTCGGTGAGCCGCGCCTGCTGCTGCATCTCCAGCCGCAGCTCCGCCACGCCCTTGGCCATCATCGGGACGACGTTCGAGTGGCGGGTGTAGATGGAGCGGAGGAGCTCGGTGAACTGCGTGTGCACACGAGAACGAGCATTGTTTCATTGTTTGCCTTGTCTCGTTTTTGTGTGTTTCCTTTAGCATGAAGCCATCATCAGGACGACGTTCTGAGTGGCGGTCGTAGACGCAGCGGAGCAGCTCGGTGAACTGCGTGCACGAAGAACATGAGCATTCAGGCAAGCGATTCTCCTTTGAATTTGCTTTTGTTCTCGGTTATTTTGATGTATACAATCTAAAGTGATCACGCATCGGCACGATATTGGGAGTGGCGGGTGAAGATGGAGCGCAGGAGCTCTGTGAACTGCATGCAGATGGAATTTGTTTGGTGTTGGCACCGTCGTACACCGACGTGTGTTTGGTTGGTACAGGTTTAGGCGCGCTCGCCCAGCTCCACCACATTCCCAAAGCCTGAGACGGCGCCTCAGGCGGCGCCTTTACTTGCGCGGATCAGGCGGCGCCTCAGTCGCGCCGACTGCCTCAGGCGTCGCCACAGGCGCACCCCTGATCGCCTCGGGCGCTGCCCTAGGTGTCGTCCCGACCGCCTCAGGCACCATTCCAACCGCCTTGGGCGCCCACCACCGCCTGAGGCGCACCCCTGGCTGTCTCAGGCGTTATGACCGCATTCGACTGTGTAGATCAGACGATGGGGCTGCGGTAGGGCTACACGCCGACTGACACCATGACAAACCAACACCACACGCAGACACGAGCAGACACACCAGTCATCAACACTTCCTTCTTTTGACTCCCTGGTAGGCTGGCGCGCTGCGTGGCCTTGCGGGCTCTCCTAGAAGAGCTCCCCTAGACGTGTAGTCTAGGCCTTGACTCACGCCCCGGGGACCTCCAGGCACGTACGTGTAAATCTGTCAAACCAGCATAACTTACAACACAACAGCCACATACAACAGCCAACATATAACATCATTTCAGCCGTGTGTGCCGGCCCTCACAAGCAATTGATAGGGCTATTACTGGACTTGGGTCTAGGCGGTGGTACTAGGACTAGAAGGTAGTCTTTTGCTGGAAAGCCGATGGACCTGTGACTGTGCTGCACCTAACAGGGGCCCACCAGGCAGCGCATTCTTACTGCCCTTAATCTCGTCCCCTGGTGCCTTGATTGGCGGAAACAACCGCAGAGTCGCAGGCCCCACAACTGACAGCACACACGACTGACAACACACACGACTGACAGCACACACAACTGACAACACACACGACTGACAACACACACAACTGACAACATACACAACTGACAACACACACAACTGACAACACACACGACTGACAACACACACAACTGACAACATACACAACTGACAACACACACAACTGACAACACACACGACTGACAACACACACAACTGACAACATACACAACTGACAACACACACAACTGACAACACACACGACTGACAACACACACAACTGACAACACACACAACTTATAGCACACACAACTGACAGCAACACAACTAACAACACACACAACTGACAACACACACAACTGACAGCACACACAACTGACAACACACACAACTGACAACACACACAACTGACAACACACACAACTGACAACACACACTACTGACAGCACACAAAACTGACAACACACAACTGACAACACACACAACTGACAACACACACAACTGACAGCAACACAACTGACACCACAAACAACTGACAACAGACACGCCAGACAACTGACCTTGGTCGGCGGAAGCGACGGCAGCAAGACAGAAAGCGCAGCTGACGAAAGAACTGGCAACAGACACGCCAAACAACTGACCTTGATCGGCGAAAACGACGTCAGCAACGCACAACTGATAACACACACAACTGACAACAACACACACAACTGGCAACAGACACGCCAGACAACTGACCTTGATCGGCGAAAACGACGTCAGCAACACACAACTGATAACACACACAACTGGCAACAGACACGCCAGACAACTGACCTTGGTCGGCGGAAGCGACTCGGAAGCGACACAACTGGCACAACAGGAAGCGACTCGGAAGCGACACAACTGGCACAACGGAAGCGACACAACTGACAACAACACACACACCTGGAAACAGACATGCCAAACAACTGACCTTGATCGGCGAAAACGACGTCAGCAACGCACAACTGATAACACACACAACTGACAACAACACACACAACTGGCAACAGACACGCCAGACAACTGACCTTGATCGGCGAAAACGACGTCAGCAACACACAACTGATAACACACACAACTGGCAACAGACACGCCAGACAACTGACCTTGGTCGGCAGAAGCAACGGCAGCAACACAGGCAGGCACAACTAACGAAACAACTGGCAACAACCACATTGAAGAAAACTGACTGCTCTGGTGACATCCGAGGTGCATCCAAGGTGAAGACTGATTCAACTGACCTTGATCTCGTCGGACGCTGCCTTGATGGGCGGGAACGATCGCAGCTCCCGAAATGAGTCGACGTACCAGTCGCGGACCTGCAGAGAGTGCGTGCGTGCGTGCGTACGTGCGTGTGTGCGTGCGTACGTGCATGCGTGCGTGCGTGCGTGTGTGTGTGTGTTTGTGTGCATGCGTGCGTGCGTGCGTGTGTGTGTGTGTGTGTGTGTGTGTGTGTGTGCGTGCGTGTGTGCGTGCGTGTGGGGTGCGTGCGTGTGTGCGCGCGTGCGTGTGTGCGTGCGTGCGTGTGTGTTTGCGTGCGTGCGTGCGTTCGTGCGTGCGTGCGTGTGTGCGTGCGTGCGTGGAATGTGCATGTGTGTGTGTGTGTGTGTGACGGTGAGTGTGTGTGTATGTGTGCATGTATGTGAGCTTTTGCACAGGCAAGAGGCTGTAACCCCCCCTCCCCCCTCCCTCCTCCCCTACTTCCCTCCCCTCCTTCCCTCCTCCCTCCCCTCCCCCTCCCCGCTCCCCTCACCTCACTCACCGACCTTCATCACACTCCTCTTGCTGCCGAGTCCATACGGCAGGTTGTCCAGCTCAGCGGCTCTGTGCGCTAACCGCACAGGCAGCTCTTTATGGAGAAACTGGGGGGAGGAAGAGGGAGGCGGGTGGTGGTGGGGTGGGGCGGGGATGGTGGGGGGAGGGGGGGGCGGGAGGTGTGTGTGTGGAGAGGGACGGGAGGGGCGTGGGGAGAGGTGAGGTTCGCTAACCGCTCAGGCAGCTCTTTATGGAGAAAATGGGGTGGGGCGGGTGGTGGCGGGGGGGTGAGTGGGGAGGAGGGTGGGGGGTGAGGGGAGGGGAGGGGGAGGGGAGGGGGGGAGGAGCGGGAGAGGCGTGGGGACAGGTGAGGTTAGCTAACTGACAGGCTCTTTACGCAGGAACTGAGGTTGGATATGAGTGTGGCGGGCAGGTGAACTAGATGCGTGCGCGCACACACACACGAGCATACGCACACGCACATTCTCCACATGCACACACACGCATTATACGCCATCAAAGGCGTCCGACAGACATCTACCACGCATACACGCACGCACACACATAGCACTGAGTAGAATCTGGCGAGAGAGAGTAGTGTGGCAAATCTACTGCCGGTGGTCACAATCAGTTCCAAAGTTCCAGCGGGACCATCAGACAGCAGGCACACGGCCCACCAAAAGGTCAAGCTACAAAATTAGCCCACGGTAGTGCCACGGTGGTACGCACTGAGCAGCAGCTGGCAGTTGCCTTGGCTGGCAACCAATGTTTTCCCCACAAACCACCCGATATAACTCTGAGGGATGTGGGAGCTCGTAAAGAGGGGTTAGTGACTATGATGATCAGGAGCCCCGCCTCGCTCCTGATTGCCCTCTCCATCCAAAGCTCCGCTTATGAGAGGTGCAAAGTGTGGAAGCATGGGGCTTCCATACTTACACTAAACAACACGACACCAACCGTCGTGTTACGCTTTCAACGACGACGACGACGACGACACGAACGTGGAGCATCCTTAGGGGCTTGGCTCCGGGTAAGGTTTGTGACACTAGCCCCACATGCACACACACACACACACACACACGTTAGCACCTGTGCAGAAAGCAGCAGCTGGCGGTCAATGGGATTTTGCCCAAAATTGAGCATGTACTTGAGTGCGACGCCGGTCTGCTTCTTCAGAGCATAGGCAAACACGTCGTCAACGACAGACCTGCACACGGCACACAGTGGGATACAGCAGGGGTGTCCGTGTGTGTGCGTGTGTGTGTGCGTGTGCGGGTGCGTGTGCGAGTGTGCGAGTGTGCGAGTGTGCGAGTGTCTGAGTGTGCGAGTGTGTGAGTCTGCACGTGTGAGCGTGAGCTACACGTATCGGTCTGCGAGAGAGCCAAGTACGCGTCTGCGTGTGCTTGCGCACATGGGCGTGTCTGCGTGGGTGCATGTGAGTGTGTGCGTGTGGCTGGGTCCCCGTGCGCGCCACCCCAGTCATGCGTGACGCTGCATGACACGCATGCATGCACTGCATGTATGCACACTCACCCCTCGTATGAGTCAGCCAGCCTTGCAGCAGCACTTGCGCCGACTCTGTTCACTGCACGATGCATACCAGCATGCAGCGCGGCGGCAGCGACCGCCATGTGCGTAGTAGGTCACTGGAGGACGACCCGATTGCTCGAGCTCCTGCACACACTTGGCACACACGCACGGCGACCGCACCAGTTGGAGTAAGTACGCCACAGCAAGCTTGTTGCGCGCAAGGGATAGCTCGAAGGGTGGGCTGACGGCGGCGTGCTGGCTGACGTCACGCCATGTGCGTGCGTGTCAAACTGCCGCGCGGACGTGTCTGCACGCCCCCTGGCGCAGACCCCCTACCTCTAATACGAAAGCACTAGTATAAACGCAGCGATAAGGAGCGACTCGTGCATGCGTGCGGGCGCCCACATGGCGGTGCGCCGAGAAGTAGAGTGCACATATTCGCCCCCAAGCGAACCCACCGTCTGGCCTCTGTGTGACAATGTGCAGAGTGTGCAAGCACTGCTCCAATGTATGTGCTATTGATTTGGCTTTAGATATAGAGAAAGAGAAGATTGCCCTGTCAATTTGTACTTTGACAATCCACACTCGGAGTCGAGGCACACCCAGTGCGCACATTTGCACACACGCAAATGGTGCCGCCCTTGGTCGCTGGTGCGCTATTCTCCGCGGCGTCACGCGCCGCATCATCTCAAGTGATTCGAATGGGTGGTCTTGCAGCTGGAGGAGGAGCGCTGCACGATGGCATGCACCAGAGGGTGAGTGCATGCATGCGCACGCATGCAGCATGCACTACCCTCTCCAACCCTCACAACTACAACCAACATGCCACCCGCAACCGGGTGCACGTGCCATGCATGCACTGGTCGCATGCGCAGATCGGTCACACACACACATAGGGTGTAAAACACACACCATGGGTGAAACCATAGGGTGACACACACACACACACACACACACACACACATCACCACACCACACCAGTTACAGTTACAGTTACATGGCATTCCAGCTAAGACAACACTAGTCCTAGTGCCACCGCCCTGTGAAGGACGATAGCCACCAGCCGGTTACCTGCCGTCTAGACTACCGCTCCCGCCGGCTAGTTTAGACCCAAACAAGTCCCTGAGGGACATGTCTGGCAAGGAGCGTATAGGAAAGGACCGTCCTCCTCCTGGCCTTTGAGGCCAACCACGCCGGCTGTGCCGACTGGCGGCGCTGAAGCAGAAAAGTCCCCGCCTGGCATGGTGCATGGTTGTCAAACTCCATGCATGGGGCTCTGCCTGCGCCCCATGCGTCATGCATGGCCAGGTCCCACCCTCCAGGGGGGCCTGGGCAAACAGAGTCGTCATGGCAGGCTGCCTGAAGACCAATGCGGACGCCAGTCACCGGCAGACGAGTGCCCCCGAGGGTGAGCGCGGTGACAAACGCTGCGATGGTGAAGCGGATAAACTCTGTGTTGCCTCGGCGGTCACCACCGCTGAAGCCCTGATGGTAGCTCGCCCCCACGAGCAGCCATCTTGACCGATGTCCAGCATGCATTGACGGCGCCAGCTCCTCCGCTCGTCGATCAACTCGTCGAGATCGGTGCCGCATGGCGTCCTGCATGGGGGGAGGATAAGGGCCGTCTCCCAGCACGGGCCGCGGCAGCGCCGCGGCTACTCGCCAAGCCATGGCAGCGCCGGGCAAGCCGCTCCTGAAGTGTTCCACCGAGGGGCAGTCTAGCAGGAGCCAGGCCAGTCGTATTTTACCCCGCTCGTCAGCGGCACGGAGATCCTAGTCACCAGCAGCGCCGCATTGCTGGGTCCAGGGCTCGGCGACGAGAACGCGCCTCCGTTAATCGAGCCCCACACCACACCACACCACTATATTCTGCTCCTGCGACCGCGCGTGCACACACACGAGTCGCCCCTGCCCACAACAACTGTGGCCCACGTTTGCGTGTGAGTGCGCACAGCAGGGCCCTTGGCGCACAGCCTACCAGCCCCACCACCGCAACCAACACCGCCACAAACCACCGCAGGCGCGCGCACGGGCATGCTGCCACGTACGCTACCACAACCACTAACCATCAACCACCACCCACCACCCCACCACCCACCACCCACCACCCACCACAGGCACACCAAAGCCGGCTGTCATGCCAACACCAAAACGTGACAAGCAGCGCCAGCACACACACACACACACACATACGCACGCACACACACACACACACACGCAGGCACGCCAGAGCCGCCTGTCATCCCAACACAGAAACGTGGCAAGCAGCGCCAGCGCACCCCCGAAGGCTGCGATGCTGGTGATTGGGGATGAGGTTCTGTCAGGAAGTATTGTGGACGCAAACACGCCATGGCTGGCGAAGCTGCTGCACAGGTGTATTTTGGGGGCGTGTGTTTGTGCGTTTGTGCATGCATGTGTGCGTGTGTGCGTGCGTGCGCGTGCATGCATAGCGTGTGTGCCTGCGTGCGTGCGTGCGTGCGTGCGTTTCATGGCGACCCCTGAAAGCCCCTCTGCCCGTCGCCTTCGTGTGTGCAGCCACGGTGTGGATCTCGTGCGCGCAGAGTTCATACCTGACAGTGTGGATCACTCAGCCCTAAATCTCTTACCCTGGACCCTAAATCTCTTACCCTAAACCCTAAATCTCTTACCCTGAATAACCCTGAAACCTTTGACCCTTTTAAGCTACACCCTAAACTACAAACCCTTAACTACAAACCCTCATCCTTAAACCATAAACCTGAACACCCTTTGCCCTCGAATATCTGTGCCCTGTTTTTGTTCGTGTGTGCGAAGCCGCGGTATGGACCTCGTGCACACAGAGTTCATCCCCGACAGTGTGGACCATTAAGCCCTAAATCTCTTACCCTAAGCCCCCAATCCCCAAGCCCAAATCTCTAACCTTAAACAACTTGGGTTGCCACTCTGGCCAACCGTGCGTCCCTAGGATAAGCTCTTCGCCAGGGGCTCCCGCCCTGGCGCCGCTCGATGGCGGACAACCGGGACAACTGCGCTTGGTACTGGGCGGCTGAAAATCTGGAAATTTACCCTGAGCGGCTGTGACGCACAGCGCTACTGATGAACTGGTCCTGATGGGGCGAGGCTATGTGGCAGATGGGGCAGCGGTACGATGGAGAGCACGATGCACGATGGCGAGAATTGCGGCGAGCATGCACCCCCTCTCACAACGATCGGAACTCAAGCAGATTGCGGCTCCTAATGGTTTACTGTGCCTGGATGGAAGAGAGAGACGGATGGCGAGAAATTGAGAAACATGGGAAGCGAGGCACATGCGGCTAGGCTTTGTGAGGAGGTTGCGGCGCAGGGGTTCCCTGCCCCAAGGCGCAGATTATTAGATGGCGACGCGATCGATGCACCAGCCGTGCGGCATGGGGCGAGGCGAGGCCCCACCAGAGGGCGGGCACCATAATGGAGATGGCGGCTAAGAACGGGGAATGCGGCTACCGGGGATGAGGCTACGGGTTATGCATGCCAGAGGACGGCGGACAAGGCTAATGCGTCACGGCGCATGGGTAAAGAACGGGGAATGAGGCTACGGGAGCTGGCGGGCGCGGCGCGCGCACGGCGCGCGCGGCGCATGGGGGTTGCATGGCGGCGCTCTGCGCGTGCATGCATGGAGGAGATTGCTGGCGGGCATGGAGGAGATTGCTCGCGGGCGTGGAGGAGATTGCAGGCGGCAGCATGGAAGCGGATGGCGAGAAATTGAGAAACATGGGAAGCGAGGCACATGCGGCTAGGCTTTGTGAGGAGGTTGTGGCGCAGGGGTTCCCTGCCCCAAGGCGCAGATTATAGATGGCGCAGCAATCAATACACTAGCCGTGCGGCATGGGGCGAGGCGAGGCCCCACCAGCGGGCGGGCACCATAATGGAGATGGCGGTTAAGAACGGGGAATGAGGCTACAGGGAGAGGATACGGGTTACAGATGCCAAAGGGGACGGCGGAACAAGGATCAGCCATTGGTGTCACGGGGAATGGCTAAAGAACGGGAATGAGGCGGGTGGTACGGGTGCTGGCGCGCATGGAGCGCGGCGCGGCGCATGGAGATCGCATGGCGGCGCCCATGCATGGACGAGATTGCTGGCGGGCATACAGGAGATTGCTGGCGGGCATGGAGGAGATTGCTGGCGGGCATACAGGAGATTGCTGGCGGGCGTGGAGGAGATTGCTGGCGGGCATGGAGGAGATTGCTGGAGCCAATGGCGGCGGCGGGACTAGTAGTAGAACACAGGCGCACACCAACAATGCGTTGCTGTCACTACCTGGGTGGTATAGGGTGGATCTGGGGGCCCAGTGTCCTGTCTAGGTCCAGTGCGTGCGCGCGTGTGGGGGTTTACCCTCACCCCTACCAGGTAGCCAGCCAGTTTCCCACTGAAACTGAGTTTAAGGTGTCGGGCGCTAGCGCCGACACCGGTCTTATACATCATTACTGGTGTCACACAGACTGTAAGATCCATCATCATCATCAAACCCCAACTCTCATACCCAAAAACCTTAATCTTATACCCTTAATAATAACCCTAACCCTTGACCCTGAACCCTACACCCTAAATTTCAAACCCAGAACTCTAAACTCTGAACCCTAAAACATAGACCCTTTGCCCTGTTTCTTTTGTGTGCGCAGCCGCGGTGTGGACCTCGTGCGAGCAGAGTTCATCCCCGACAGTGTGGACGAGATCGCTCGGTCGGTGATTGACCTGAAGCGGCGCGTGGGGCCAGGTGGGTGATTTTGTGGGTGGCCCATGGAACCGTCTTAAGGGGGTTCTGAAACCCTGGATCCTGAACCCTATTACCGTAGTACCGCTTTGCCTTGCCGCCACTTTTATGAAGGGGCTAGTTGTTTAGAATTTTGGTGCCTTGCCGCGGGATTTTTTCCCGATTTTTTCCCGTTTTGACGTCACTTTTGGCGTTTTTTGACTTTTTCGGCGATATGTTTTAGACATCGACCTTGCCGTGACGTTTTCCGAATTATTTAATCGGCAAGGCAAAGCGGTACTACGGTAGACGATGCACCCTCAACCCTCAGCTCGTGACCGTTAACCCTCAACACAGCCGGTGATTGAGATGGAGTGGCGCGTGGGGCCGGGTGGGTGATTTTGTGGGTGGCCCATGGAACCGTCTTAAGGGGGTTCCGAAACCCTGGATTCTGAACCCTGTTACACGAGGCACCCCCAACCCTCAACTCTTGACCTCAACACAGCCGGTGATTGAGATGGAGTGGCGCGTGGGGCCGGGTGGGTGATTTTGTGGGTGGCCCATGGAACCGTCTGAAGGGGTTCCGAAACCCTGGATTCTGAACCCTGTTACACGAAGCACCCCCAACCCTCAACTCGTGACCCTCAACCCTCAACACAGCCGGTGATTGAGATGGAGCGGCGCGTGGGGCCGGGTGGGTGATTTTGTGGATGACCCGAGTTCAGGGTTTTAGAACTCCTGAAACCTCAACCCTGAACCCTGCAGGCTGCAGGCCCTAAACCTTGAACCCTGAACCCTGAAGCTAAACCCTGAAACCTGAAACACCCCCACCGCAACCACCACCACCACAACAACAACAGCAGCAGCAACAACAGCAGCAGCAGCAGCAGCAGCAGGAGCCGTAGCAGCAGCAGCAGCAACAACAACAAAAAAAAAACAAAAAAAAAACACAGATGGATTTGTCTTCACGAGCGGAGGCATCGGCCCGACACACGATGATGTGACATATGAGGCACTGGCGAAAGCTTTTGGTGCGTGTGTGTACGTGTGTGTTTGTGTGCGCGTGCATGCGTGCATGTGGGTGCATGCGTGTGGCGTGCGTGCGTGCGTGCATGCGTGCATGTGGGTGCATGCGTGCATGTGGTTGCATGCGTGCGTGCGTGCGTGTATGCGTGCGTGCGTGCGTGCGCACGTGCATGCATGCATGCCTGTGTGCATGCATGTGCGGGGGGGGGAGGGGGCTAGCAATAGGCCGAAAGGGTTCAAGGTGTATTGAGGAGCCTCATTTTCTGTTCAAGTTCATTGATGACGATGATGTGACATATGAGGCACTGGCGAAAGCGTTCGGTGCGTGGGTTTCTGTATTGGCGGGGAGGGGGGGTGAGCAATATTCCTAGGTCTATTGACTTTTTCCACTTATATACAGCGATGACGACGATGTGAGACACACACACACACATACACACGCACACACACACACACACACACACACACACACTCCATCTCTTCAGGCACGCCGCTGCAGCTGCACGCCCCAACTGTATAGCTTATGCACACACACACACACACACGCACACACACACACACACAGACACACACGCACTCTCCCCAGGCGCGCCGCTGCAGCTGCACCCCCCAACTGTCCGGCGCATGCGCGCACACGCACACACACACATGCACGCGCACACACACACACACACACGCGCACACGCACATGCACACGCACACACACACACACTCACTCTCCCCAGGCGCGCCGCTGCAGCTGCACACCCCGACTGTCGAGCGCATGCGCGTTGACTACTCACGCCGGGGACTGGAACTGAACGAAGCACGGCTACAAATGGCAACCCTCCCGACGCCAAGCGAGGTAAGGGAGAGAGAGGGTGGGTGGGGAGGCAGGGGGTGGGGAGGGGGGAGGAGGACAGAGGCCTCATGGCTAGCTGGTCGCTGCTTTACTACTGGCTGGAGACGACGGCGAGGACTGGAGCTGAATGAAGCGTGGCTGCGCATGGCGGCGCTCCCGAAGCCAAGCGAGGTGCGCCACTGTGGTGTATGCGCTTGCATTTGTTGATTATTTCTGCAGGGGAGGGAGAGGGGCGAGGGGAGGGGGGGTCGCTGCTGTGTTACCAGCGCAAGCCTTCGGGCATGGAATTGAACAAAGGTCGGCTGCGCATGGCGACTCTGCCGACGCCAAGTGAGATACGGCCGAGATCGAGGGGAGAGGGCAGGAGGGAAGGGGTGGGGGGGGGGGGTGGGGGGGGTCAAGGAAGGAGGATAGAGGCAACGAGGCACGGATGCACATGACGACACGACACGAGGTTTGCGGGCTGGCTGGCTGGCTCCCTTGCAGAGAAGGAGAGGGGGGAGGGGGGGGGGGAAGGGAAGAGGGGAGAAGAAAACAGGGAGGAAGAGAGGACGGGAGCTGACCCAACGCCAAGCGAGGTAAAGGAGGGGGGGAGGGAGGAGGGAGGGAGGAGGGAGGAGGGAGGGAGGAGGGAGAGAGAGAGAGGGGGGGGGAGGGGAGGGGAGGGGGAGGGGAGACGGGGAGGGGGGGGGGGGTAGCGCCCTGCCTTCACACCACCTTGTCCACACCGGTGCTGCGGCCGTGACAGTCACTCAACTTCGAAGTGGAATTCCACCGTATGGGGATCGTGCACACGGCTCCTCCGGCGCGGGGCTGACGGCCAGTCTGTTACCTCACTTCTCTACTTCTCTCTCTGCCTCTCTCACACAGGTCCTCTTCACACCCGGGCTGTGGGTGCCGCTGGTCAACCTGCAGGGCGTGTACATCCTGCCAGGGTACGTGCGCAGGGTTGCACACTTACAAAGTATGGTACCTAGCAGGGCTGACATTTTCAGCAATTTACCTCGGTACATTCTACTCGCACGACACCCCACCCGGTTAGGGGGAGTGTACATCTTACCGGGGTACGTGCACAGGGTGCCACACTGACATCAAAGTATGGTACCCATCAGGGCTGAAATTTTCAGAAATCTACCTCGGGACCGTCTACTCGTATGACACCCCACGCGATTAGGGGGAGTGCACATCCTGCCGGGGTACGTGCGCAGGGTGCCATAATACCAAAGTATGGTAGCTAGCAGGTAGCAAGCCGGGCTGAAATTTCCAGAAATCTACCCTTGGACCGTCTACCCGTATGACATCCCACGCGGTTAGGGGGAGTGCACATCCTGCCGGGGGGTATGTGCGCAGAGTCACACTTGCGAAGTTTGGCAGCAAGGCTGTTATTTGCAGGAATCTACCTGGGGCCTTATACTTTTATGACATCCAATTGGGGGGGGTGGACTGCCTGCCGGGGTGCGTTTGCAGTACCAGTCACAGTTACATCGGCGTTGTAGCAACGACATCTTCATGTCGACAGTAGGGATCCCGACACTATTTTCTTAAGCTACTGATTCAGCAGCTAGGCGAAACTAGTGGCACTCGTTCTGATTGGAAGACTTTTTCGGACATGACGTTTGAGCGTGCTCAGGATAGGGTCGGGTGGAGAGCCGTGGTGTACGGTCCGGCTACCCCTCAGGCGCCGGCCCCTCCACCACGGCGGTCAAGTAGATTGGCAAGCGCCACTTGACCCCCTATCCCCTAGAAGCAGTTAGGACCTATTTTGGAGGCGTCGCACAATAGCTCTCCTTTTTGCTCTGGGACTACACGTTGGCAGGCAGCCGACTGGTGGCTACCGCCCCTCACAAGTAATTGTTAGGGCCAGAACTGGACTTGGGTCTAGGCGGTGGTACTAGGACTAGAGGTAGTCTTTGCTGGAAAGCTGATGTAACTGTAACTGTAAGTAGGGATACTCTCACCACCTAGACCCAAGTCCAATGCCGGCCCTAACAATCATTAATGTGCAAGTGCGAGGGAGAGACATCATTAGGACCTGCTACTTCGGGTCCCAATCCTATGACCGAGGGGAGTGCAGTATGACTATACCCCCCACCCGTCAGACATGGGGGCCGCGTGCCCTGTCTAGGTCCAGCCCCGACTCATAAGTCCCCCGCCACCAGGAGCCAGCCAGCCGTATGTAGCGCTCGGGCGCTTTACGCCGAGCAGGGTCGAATACGCTGCCTGTAGGTGCGTCACATACAGCTGTCAAATCCATCATCATCACCCAGTTAGGGCAGTGCCGCTGGTCTTCTCACACACACATGCACACGCACGGCCACAAAATAACATCCACACACACACGCACACACAAACGCACCCACACACACATGCACTCACGCACGCACACACACACACACACACACACACACCTCCCCTTTTGCAGCATCCCCCGCCTCTTCCAGTCCATGGTGTTAGCCCACCAGGAGCGCTTCACTGGCCCTGCTGCTCACTTCGTGGCGCTGTACACGAGCCTTGGGGAGGGAGACCTGGCAGGTGGGCGACTCTCCCTCTCTGCTTTTGTCTCAACAGTGTTTTTTCTCTCCTTCTCTCTGCTTCTCTCTCTCTCTGTCTTTCCTTCTCTCTGCGTCTCTGTCTCTCTGTCTCGCGGGCGCTCTCTTTCTCTCCCTTCTCTCTCCCACCGTCGAAAGCCGAAGTTGATGTTTCTGCATCACACACACACACACACACACACACACACACACACACACACACACAAACACAAACACACACACACAGGCCCGCTCGCTGCCGTTGCCAAGCTCCACCCCAGCGTCGCAATCGGCTCGTAGCTTAACACACAGGCAAACACACAGCCCTACCACATTCCCAACACCTGAAGCGGCGGCCTCAGGCGGCGCATTCACTTGCGCGGATCGGGCGGCGCCACACGCGCTCCGACCACCTCGGGCGCCGCCTGAGGCGCACCCACGATCGCCACACGCTTCGCCTTAGGCGTTATCTAAACCGCCTCAGGTGCCACACTAACCGACTCAGGCGCCCACCACCGCCTCAGGCGCATCCCGGACCGTCTCAGACGTTATGACCGCATTCACTTGCGTGGATCAGACGTTGGGATTGTGATAGGGCACACAGGCTCACGCTGCAAATCGTCCGCAGCGTTGGAGGGAGCTGTGTTGATCCAAGGCATGCGTACACGGGGCGGCTCATTGGACAGCTGCTCTCCCCTGTGTGGCTGTTCCCCGACCTTAATCAATATGTAAATCTCACACCCACAGGCCCGCTCGCTGCTGTGGCCAAGCTGCACCCAAGAGTCGCAATCGGCTCGTACCTGAACACCCAGGCAAACACACAGCTGTGTGCACACAGGCTCACGCTGCAAATCTCACACGTTGTTAGCAGCGTTGGAGGGAGCTGTGCTGTTTCAAGACATGCTTCCACTGGGCGGCTCATTGGACTTCTCTCCTCTGTATGGCTACTCGGGGCTCGATTAACGGAGGCGCGTTCTCGTCGCCGAGCCCTGGACCCAGCAATGCGGCGCTGCTGGTGACGAGGATCTCCGTGCCGCTGACGAGCGGGGTAAAATACGACTGGCCCGGCTCCTGCTAGACTGCCCCTCGGTGGAACACTTCAGGAGCGGCTTGCCCGGCGCTGCCATGGCTTGGCGAGTAGCCGCGGCGCTGCCGCGGCCCGTGCTGGGAGACGGCCCTTATCCTCCCCCCATGCAGGACGCCATGCGGCACCGATCTCGACGAGTTGATCGACGAGCGGAGGAGCTGGCGCCCGTCAATGCATGCTGGACATTGGTCAAGATGGCTGCCCGTGGAGGCGGGCTACCATCACGGCTTCAGCGGTGGCGACTGCCGAGGCAACACAGAGTAAATCCGCTTCACCAATCGCAGCGTTCGTCACCGCGCTCATCCTCGGGGTCGCTCGTCTGCCGGTGACTGGCGTTGGAAGGTCTTCAGGCAGCCTCCATGACAACTCTGTCGTCCATGCACCCCTGGAGGGTGGGACCTGGCCATGCATGAGGCATGGGGCGCCGGCTGAGCCCCATGCAAACGAGAGCTGGACAGCCATGCACTGCCAGGCGGGGACCGTTCCAGTCAGCGCCAGTCGGCTCTGCCGGCTTGACTGGCCACAAGGCCACTAGTGTGACCCTGAGGAAGGTCCTCTCCTATATGCTCCTTGCCAGACATGTCTCTCAGAGACCGCCGTTTGGGGTAATCTAGCCGGCGGGAGCGGTAGTCTATCGGCCGGGAGCCGGCGGTACTCTAGTACTTGAGTGTGCTGGAGTATCGGCGGGTGTCTCTAGTAGAAGAGTAGCCTGCTTAGCTGGAAACCCCGTGTTACTGTTACTGTATGGCTACTCCCCGGCCTTCATGAATATGCACATCTCACATCCACAGGTCTGCTCGCTGCTGTGGCCAAGCTGCACCCAAGCGTCGCAATCGGCTCGTACCTAAACACACAGGCAAACACACAGGCTCACGCTGCAAATCTCACACGTCGTCGGCAGCGTTTGAGGGAGCTGTGCTGATCCAAGACATGCTTCCACTGGGCGGCTCATTGGACTTCTCTCCTCTGTATGGCTGCTCCCCGACCTTCATGAATATGCACATCTCACATCCACAGGCCCGCTCGCTGCTGTGGCCAAGCTGCACCCAAGCGTCGCAATCGGCTCGTACCCAAACACGGCCGCAGAGCCGGCCCCGGGAGCGCAACCGCTTCCCTTCAAGGTGCGTTTCGCGTGAGCTTGTATGTGTGGGTGTGTGGGTGTGGGTGTGGGCGTGGGTGTGGGTGTGGGTGTGCACACCCACATGGGTGTGGGGGTGGGGGTGTGTGTTTCTGGGCGCCCCGGGAGCGCAGCCGCTACCATTCAAAGTGCGGCCCTTGTGCCTCTGCGTGTGTGAGTGCATGCGTGCGCGCGTGTTTGTGTGCATTTTCCACACCCACGCACACACACACGCGTGCACACACACACACACACACACACACACACACACACACACACACGCACACACACACGCACACACACACACATGCACACGCACACGCACAGGTGAAGCTGCAGCTGACTGGGCGAGATGCAGCGGCGGTGGCGTCGGCAGTCGAGGCGGTTCGCGCAGCGGTGCACCCGTTGATCGACGCACCCGCACAGGGGTGATTAAAATGCCCCTATACCTTGCCGTCCCTCTGGCTTGCCTGTGGCGGCAGCATCAGCAGCCGCAGCAGCAGCAGTATGGCAGGGCAGGCGAGGGAGCAGCAGCAGCAGCAGCAGCAGTATGGCAGGGCAGGCGAGGGAGCAGCAGCAGCAGCAGCAGTATGGCAGGGCAGGCGAGGGAGCAGCAGCAGCAGCAGCAGCAGCAGTATGGCAGGGCAGGCGAGGGAGCAGCAGCAGCAGCAGCAGCAGCAGTATGGCAGGGCAGGCGAGGGAGCAGAATCCTTTACGCCCGCACCCGATCTGGTGAGGCGGCCGCGGCGTCAGCAGCAGCGGCGGCAACAGCAGAAGCAGAAGCAGCAGCAGCGGCAGCTGCCACGGCATGCCACGGCGGGAACAGTAGCAGGCCCATGCATGCATGCCAGGCATGATTGTGCCTGATCCCTGGTAGTGGTGCGCGTGCTGAACTCGTGGTTGCCCAAGTCACGCAGGCGGTATGCACGCACGCACACACATCCCACCTGATCCTGATCGTGTACTCAACTGGGGGGTCTTGCTGAAGAATCCCTAGATTTTGAGGCATGATGGGTGAAAGCAAAGCGCACATACATACTCTGTGTAGTGGATGTGAAGCAAAGCGCTCAGTGGCTTGCAAGTGGTGTGTCGGCTATGGCTAGCCTCTTCAGGCAGCTCCCTCAATCCCACGCCCGAGGGTGCGCAATGTAAACTGTAAACTGTAAACCAACCATGTCGGCTCGTGGATGACCAGCAGCCTCAACCGCGACCCCGGAAGCCAAGGAAGAGAGCGGGCGTGTTTGTGTGTTTGCGTGCCTGCCCCACGGGGTGGGCTATGCCGTACGGTAGCTGCTCTGCTAGAGTGTTCGTGCCCATAAAATATATAAACAGAAACACAAAAACAATTGACAGTTGGCAAGCGCATGCCATTGAGCGTGCCTCGGAAGTGAGACATGAGCCTGCGGCGCACCCCTTCGCCCTCTATTTCTCCATCCCCTTCGAATTCCCGTCTCACCACACATACAGTGAGCCCGGAGTCCCTAGGCAGCTCCCTCAATCCCACGCCCCGAGGGTGCGTACTGTAAACTGTAAACTGTAAACCCGGAGTCCCTTCGGGGATGGTTGGGAAGTACCGGCGCGCACCGGCGCGTACCGACGCGTGTAATAATCCTGTGTGTGTGCAGCCGAGAAACATGGACCCTGCGCTTGGTCCGGAGCTTACCCGTGGATACAAGCGGCCACCGAAGACGCCTCATGATCAGCAGCGCTGCATCCCTGCTGAATGGATGGTCCAGCTTCGACTCCTGACTTCCTGATCGTTGCAACTGAGAGAAATTTCTCTTACCGAACGCGCATTTAGCCTTCGCGGGGGGGTAAAAAAACATGATTGTTTAATCATCTGCGGGGGGGCTATATGCATTGGTTTCGGTTCGCGGGGGGTATGGGGTCTACTTGTTCGCGGACCTACGAAAATGTCCTTTTCGTAGGCAAATCGTGAGGTCTGCGGATCGAGTCCCCACTCGAGATATTTTTTACTCTTCGCGGCGGGGCGAGGATAAATGATTGCGACTTCGCGCAAAACTTCGCGGGGGCGTCGAAAACGATACATATTCGCGAAGGCCAACCGCGCGTACGGTATTAAAATATAGTAACAGTAACCCGGGGTTTCCAGCTAAGCAGGCTACTCTTCTCTATTCTAATATTATATAATAGAATTTAAATTGTCACCAGACACCAGATATCTGGTAGGCTGGCGCGCTGTGTGGCCTCGCGGGCTCTCCTAGTAGAGCCCCCTAGCTTGACGTGTAGTCTAGGCCTGAAATCACTCCATGGGATCCTCCGGGCGCGAACGTGTCAATTCTATGAAACCAGACACCAGAGAGGCAGGTGGTGTTGCATCTCTCGTCTCACCCCCATCGTCCTCTTGTGCGGCAGCGTGGTACCAAGCCCTCGATACGCGCCGCCCGATGTGCAGCGGCGTGCGTGCGTGCATGCTGACAGGCAGGCAGGCCTGCGGGCGGGCGGGCTGGTGGGCGACAACAGCCAGCAGCCGGAAGTGTTCTATGGGGAGACAGACGCGCGTGGTGATGATGATGATGCATGTACAACGAGGACGATGCGGGGAGCGTGCCGCAGAGTGTGGCTGGCGAGAGTGTGGAGAGTGTGCGTGCTTTACCCAACTGCAGGTTGCGCTGGGGAGATGCAGCACAACCAATCAACCAACCAACAAACCAAGCGCTGGATGAGGCAGTCCGCATGCACCGGCAATGCCCGTACTACCAATGCAGCACAAACACACACACACACACACACACACACACAAACACACACACACACACACACACACACACACGGGAACACACACACACACACACACGCACACACACGCACACGCACACATGCACATGCACATGCACATGCACATGCACATGCACTTGCACACACACATTTTTCCGGCTCAGCCGGGCTCAGCCAGGCTACCAGGGGGCTGGCTTTGGCACACACACGCGGCCTTCGAGGCTGGCGATGCATCAGCCCTCGACCTCTTGTGTCGTGCGCCCCCGCCACCTGCTGCCGTCTAGTCCAGCCTCGCCCCTCTTGGCTCCTTTACAGTTAACAGTTTACAGTACGCACCCTCGGGGCGTGGGATTGAGGGAGCTCCGAGCTAGGGAGTCCCTAACGAGGCTAGCTACCATAAATACCATTGGATCCTTTCCTCCACGCGGTAACGGTTGTCCTACACAGCTGTCCTTCTCCTTCAAGGCACAAGTGCACTTACCAATACTCAAACCCCATGCCCAAACCCTTCTCCTATTCAAACCACGATCTGCCCACATTCCACGCCAGCGCCTGCAACTGGCTCGCGTGCACCTGCTGCTTGTTCGAAGCCGTTTCTTCTCCTGCATCGCCTCGGCTCGCTCGTCTCCGACCCACGCCGCCACCGCAAGGGCCCCGGGGCCGGCCCCCCTTTCCACGCGTCGCCGTCACCACATCGCGTGCTACTGCTCACGCGCGCCCAGATTTCGAACAGACGTGAGCATGGATTGCTGTGTGCCCTGCCCCATCCGCATGGCGTCCCAGCATGCTGATCACACACACGCCCATGCTGATGCCTGGTTGCCTGCCCGTGCCATGTATGCTGCAGAAACAGACGAAAACCTGTGGCCGGATCAGCTAAATCGAGACAGTGCATGCCATGCACACCTGCATGCACACACCCGCATGCGCCGGATCAAGGCGTGCCATGCAGTGTGCATTTCGGCGTGCGACTACATGAAACTCGTGCACTCTTGTATTACTGTCTCACCACTGCATGCCCCCTCTGCCGCCTGCTCACACACGCAGCTGCGTCGTCACACACCATGCCTCCACTCGCCCGCCGGGACGTGAGGAACCTGGTGCGCAACCTTGGCGCGCACACTCGTCCCGCTCAGCAGAAGCAGGCACTGCAGACGATTGCGGAGCTGTCAGACTGTCGTGGTGATCGTGACAGCCTCGTTGCCATCGCTTCTGCCGGTGCCAGCCCTCCACTGGTGCAGCTGCTGGGGGCGGGATCTTCAACTGTTGTGCAGGGGGAAGCAGCGGCAGCACTGGCCAACCTTGCTCGGCACGATGGCAACAATGCCGCCATCGCTGCTGCTGGTGCAATTCCTGCATTTGTGCATCTGTTGGGGCCTGGCTCTACAGTTGAGTTGCAGCGGACTGCAGCAGAAGCACTAAGAAACCTCGCTTTGAATGCTGAGAACAAGGCCACGATCGCTGCTGCCGGTGCTATCTCGCCACTGGTGCAGCTGCTGGGCCCTGGCTCTACAGCTGGCGTGCAGGAGCAGGCAGCAGGGGCACTGATGGCCCTCGCTTATAACGCTGACAACAGTGTCGCCATCGCTGCTGCTGGTGGCATCCCTCCACTGGTGCAGCTTCTGACAAACTCCGCTGCTGTGGTGCAGCAGATGGCAGCAGGAACATTGAGAAATGTGGCTTATAATCCTGACAAACGCGGCCACCATCGCTGCTTCCGGCGCCATCCCTCCACTGGTGGAGCTGCTAGGGGAGGGCTCTTCAGCTGAGGTGCAGGAGGCTGCCGCAGGAGCACTGGCAAATCTCGCTCATGACTCTGACCACCAGGTCGCCATTGCTGCTGCCGGTGCCGTCCCGCCACTGGTGCAACTGCTGGGGCCTGGCACTACAGCTGATGTTCAGCAGCTTGCAGTAGGAGCACTGGGCACTCTCGCTCAGAACGCCGACAACCAAGTCGCCATCGCTGCTGCCGGCGCCATCCCTCTACTGGTGCAGCTGCTAGGGGCTGGCTCTACAGCTGCGGTGCAGCGGAGTGCAGCCAGAGAACTGAGCAACCTCGCTCAGAACGCTGACAACCAAGTCACCATCACTGATGCTTGCGCCATCCCTCCACTGGTGCAGCTGCTGAGGCCTGGCTCCGACGATCTCCCAAACGAGTTCGCAGCAGCAGCACTACAGGCACTTGGTTACGGCAGTGACGAGAACTTTACTGCCATTGTCACATGTGGCGCCAGTGCGGGCGTGGATGTGCTGGAGGAGATGGCGCGCCTGTGTATGTAAGTGATGATGATTCAGAGATGAGGAGGAATAGGGCGCGGAACATAAGACGAGGACAGAGGCCTGGACAGAGGACACGGTGATTGAGTCGAAGCCTGGACGGCATGATCATGCGCACCACATCAGGATGTTGTGCCAAGGCACGTTTTCACAAATGAAATAGCAACAAGGATGATGAAGGGTGGGGGGCAGGGAAGCTGTGGCTTGCAAGCCACAAAACACAGACAGGCGCAGGGCAGACGAAGGGGCGAAGTGCACATGATATTTTCGCGCTTACTCTAGCCAGGGGGGATCTCAGGGGGTGAACCCCGGTTGCGTGTTTTGAGACTGTTTCTAGACAGGGCCTGTGCTTGTTATGAACTTTGGGGGCAGGCGTTTGGAGCGGATGGGGAATTCCAAAAGGCGCAGCAGGGCGCCACGCACACGGCTAAGCAAGTAATCTGCAGGCCAATGTGTTGTTTGGGCACCCTTGCGCTTGCGCACCCTGCCTGTGCACAGTTTAAAGTTTAAAGTTTACAGAGACACGCCGTAGTATGTGCGCCGTTGTCAACATGAATACGTTCCACTCTGGGCCCGTCCGTCGCCCGCTGTAAACAAGGCGAGGTTTCACTCTAGGGCCCGTCCGCCATCCATCGTTCGCGCCAGAACGACCATGTCGCCAGAACGCGATGCAATCATCAGGCGCGCAACAAGCGCTCCAGCGTCTTCGTGACGCCACCTTGACTCACCACCTACCTCCCTGTCTGCCACCAGCGGCCGCCCATACTGCAAGCATTACTACCCTCACGGGCCGAACGACCAGTAGAGCACGCGCGCCCAGAGGAGGGGTCTCTTCCATGCGGCGCAGGCTTCATCAGCTGCAGGGCTGCGGAGCTGCGGGGCTGCGGGGCCCTGGTCTCGACCCACCCTCGCCTCACCCGCCAGCACACACAGCCTCACCTCTCCCTCATTTGGCCAGCTGCAGCCTCCACCTCAGCTGGCAGCACAGCGCTGCCAGCTGTGGGCATTGAGGCTGGGGCCCGTGATTTCCCTCCAGGGGGGCCGTTTGGGAGGATGCGTCAATTGCGCCGCCTCCCTTTGTGCTCTGTGAAATCACGCCCTGCAGACTCATGCCCCCCAGTGGGCCCTGGCACAGAGGCAGAGGCAGATGACCCCAAAACCTCTCATGCGGGCGTGAACGCATACGTGCTGTTTTTTTGCTTTGCTGCCACTGCCTTGGCACACCCTCCCGTCCCATCCCTCAGGCCCACACGCCTAGCTAGAGTGGGTGGCCGCAGGCGCAGGCACAGGCGCAGCGGTCCCCGTAGAAAAATAGGCGGAGATGGAGGGGTGTGCAGCAGATGAACCAGAGCCTATGCTGACGGTTGCACCGCCTGCATTGTCGCTGCCCACCCACGGGGTCTTGCAAGTCATGTAGGGGGGGGGTGGAGTTAGGGAGCGGTGTTAAGTGGGTGGGTGGGTGGGTGGTGAAAGCGGATGGGGACCCAGCGCCTTTGCTAACGACGCCGCGCCACATGCAGGGGCACCACCCATAATAAGATCTGGCTCGAGTTTGTGGTGAGGGGGTGTGTGGGTAGCTGGGCAGGTGGGTGGGAGGCGGACTGCCGTGCCGCCTGCAGCGGCACGGCAGTGAGTCGTGTTGGGAGTGTAGTGGGTGGGATGAATGGGTGGGTGGGATGCGGAGGTGGAAGCAGGCGATTTCGTAATGCTGGCGGTTGGACCACCTGCCTGCGAATCATGTTTATGGGTGGAGTGGGGAAGCGGGCTTTACAGGTTCTACATGTACGCGCCCGGAGGACCCTGGGCTGTGAGTTGCGGCCTAGACTACGCGTCTAGGGAGGGACTCTACGAGGAGAGTCCGCAAGGCCACGCAGCATACCAGCCTACCAGAGAATCAAAAGAAGGAATTCGTCCTAGTGATGGAGCGGGGGAGCGGGGGAGCGGGGGAGCGGGGAGCGGGGAGAGCGGGGGAGCGGGGAGCGGGGAGCGGGGAGCGGGGGAGCGGGGGAGCGGGGGGGGGGGGGGGGGCGTTGGTGAGCGCTTAGATGGGTGGGTATGAGTGAATGATGGGTGGGGGGTTTGGGACGGAACGAAGCACGGAGGGAGGGCGAGAGGGAGAATCCGGGAGCGTGCCGCAGAGTGTGGCTGGCGAGAGTGTGGAGAGTGCGCGCCCCACTTAACTGCAGTCTGCGCTGAGGCGATGCGACACACACACACACACACACACACACACATACACACACACACACACACACACACACACACACACACACACATACACACATACACTCGCACACACGCACATTTAGCTGGCTGCTGCGGGGCTGGCTCTGGCGCACACGCACGCGCCCACGGCTTGAGCGCTCGACCCCCCGTTTTTTGAGCCCCGCCTCGACGCCTACCATCCTTCCTCCTTTTGGTCACCAGTTTTCCACAACTGTCCTTCCAGTCCGGGTACAGGTGCCTTGCTGCCTGCCTGCCTGCCTGGCGACCTCCCAAACCCTCAAAACCCTGATCCCTAGACCCAAACCCGCCCCCCACTCACCACCCACACCACACCTTCTGGCTCTTCTCGATCACATCGAAGCCAACGCCAACTGCACCTGCACGTCGTGCACCTGCTGCTTGGTCGACGCTGTGTTTTCCCTGCATCGTCGCCACATCGTGCGTGCTACTGCTCCCGCGGGTCAGTCCCTGAAGACGTGAGCACGACGTGCTGCGTGCACTGCCTCATCCGCATAGCAAACCAGCATGCAGATCGCACGCACGTCCATGCGCTGGCTCAAAAGAGCGCATGTCTGGCTGCTTGGATGCCCCATCCGCATGTAGCATGGCCAACGCAGATCGCACACGCTTAGGCAACAGCGCATGTCTGGTTGGTTGCATGACTCTTGGCAGAGACAAAGACTGACCAGGCTGGATCTGCCGGATTAAGGCAGTCCATGGTGTCGGAGCGTGCCATGCAGCGCGCCCGCAATGCGCGCCCGCCATGCGTCACTCACGCCCCACCTACCTCACGCAACACTCGCGGCTCACCGCTGCATGCCCCATCTGCAACCTGCACACACACACGCAGGCACGTTGTCACATACGATGCCTGCACTCGCCCGCCGGGACGTGAGGAACCTAGTGCGCAAGCTTGGCGCGCACGCTCGTCCTTCGCAGCAGAGGGAAGCGCTACGTACGATTGCGGTGCTGTCATTCTGCGGTGATGGAGATCTCAACAGCCTCGTCGCCATTGCTGCTGCCGGTGCCATCCCTCCACTGGTGCAGCTGCTGGGGCCTGGCTCTCCAGCTGATGTGCGGGGGGACGCAGCAGCAGCACTCGGCAACCTCGCTCGCCTCGCTGACAACCAGGTCAGTATTGCTGCTGCTGGTGCTATCCCGCCACTGGTGCAGCTGCTTTGGCCTGGCTCTTCAGCTGAGGAGCAGCGGACTGCAGTAGGGGCACTTCGAAACCTCTCCCAGAATGATGACAACCAAGTCACCATCGCTACTGCCGGCGCCATCCCGCCACTGGTGCAGCTGCTGGGCCCTGGCTCTACAGCTGGCGTGCAGGAGCAGGCAGCTGGAGCACTCAAGGACCTTGCTGTGAACAATAACAACCAGGTCACGATCGCTGCTGCTGGTGCTATCCCGCCTCTGGTGTTGCTGCTGGGGCCTGGCTCTACAGCTGAGGTGCAGCAGAGTGCAACAGGAGCACTGGGCAACCTTGCTGAGAACGCTGACAAACAGGTCACGATCGCTGCCGCCGGTGCTATCCCGCCATTGGTGTTGCTGTTAGGGCCTATATACATGTCTGTTAGGGCCTATATACATGTCTGTTAGGGCCTATATACATGTCTACCATGTTAAGTTCATAAGCTCTTCGCCAGGGGCTCCCGCCCTGGCGCCGCTCGATGGCGGACAACCGGGACAACTGCGCTTGGTACTGGGCGGCTGAAAATCTGGAAATTTACCCTGAGCGGCTGTGACGCACAGCGCTACTGATGAACTGGTCCTGATGGGGCGAGGCTATGTGGCAGATGGGGCAGCGGTACGATGGAGAGCACGATGCACGATGGCGAGAATTGCGGCGAGCATGCACCCCCTCTCACAACGATCGGAACTCAAGCAGATTGCGGCTCCTAATGGTTTACTGTGCCTGGATGGAAGAGAGAGACGGATGGCGAGAAATTGAGAAACATGGGAAGCGAGGCACATGCGGCTAGGCTTTGTGAGGAGGTTGCGGCGCAGGGGTTCCCTGCCCCAAGGCGCAGATTATTAGATGGCGACGCGATCGATGCACCAGCCGTGCGGCATGGGGCGAGGCGAGGCCCCACCAGCGGGCGGGCACCATAATGGAGATGGCGGCTAAGAACGGGGAATGCGGCTACCGGGAATGAGGCTACGGGTTATGCATGCCAGGGGACGGCGGACAAGGCTAATGCGTCACGGCGCATGGGTAAAGAACGGGGAATGAGGCTACGGGAGCTGGCGGGCGCGGCGCGCGCACGGCGCGCGCGGCGCATGGGGGTTGCATGGCGGCGCTCTGCGCGTGCATGCATGGAGGAGATTGCTGGCGGGCATGGAGGAGATTGCTCGCGGGCGTGGAGGAGATTGCAGGCGGCAGCATGGAAGCGGATGGCGAGAAATTGAGAAACATGGGAAGCGAGGCACATGCGGCTAGGCTTTGTGAGGAGGTTGTGGCGCAGGGGTTCCCTGCCCCAAGGCGCAGATTATAGATGGCGCAGCAATCAATACACTAGCCGTGCGGCATGGGGCGAGGCGAGGCCCCACCAGCGGGCGGGCACCATAATGGAGATGGCGGTTAAGAACGGGGAATGAGGCTACAGGGAGAGGATACGGGTTACAGATGCCAAAGGGGACGGCGGAACAAGGATCAGCCATAGGTGTCACGGGGAATGGCTAAAGAACGGGAATGAGGCGGGTGGTACGGGTGCTGGCGCGCATGGAGCGCGGCGCGGCGCATGGAGATCGCATGGCGGCGCCCATGCATGGACGAGATTGCTGGCGGGCATACAGGAGATTGCTGGCGGGCATGGAGGAGATTGCTGGCGGGCATACAGGAGATTGCTGGCGGGCGTGGAGGAGATTGCTGGCGGGCATGGAGGAGATTGCTGGAGCCAATGGCGGCGGCGGGACTAGTAGTAGAACACAGGCGCACACCAACAATGCGTTGCTGTCACTACCTGGGTGGTATAGGGTGGATCTGGGGGCCCAGTGTCCTGTCTAGGTCCAGTGCGTGCGCGCGTGTGGGGGTTTACCCTCACCCCTACCAGGTAGCCAGCCAGTTTCCCACTGAAACTGAGTTTAAGGTGTCGGGCACTAGCGCCGACACCGGTCTTATACATCATTACTGGTGTCACACAGACTGTAAGATCCATCAGCTGGGGTGCAGCGGAGTGCAGCTAGAGCGGTGATGGCCCTTGCGTGCCTGGCACACAACCAGATCACAATCGCTGCTGCCGGCGCCATCCCTCCGCTGGTGCAGCTGCTTGGGGCTGCATCTCCAGCTTACGCGCAGCGGAATGCAGCAGGAGCACTGGCCCGCCTCGCTCAGAACGCTGACAACATGGCCACCATCACCGCTGCCGGCGCCATCCCTCCATTGGTGATGCTGCTGAGGCTTGGCTCTGACGACCTTCCAAAGGAGTTTGCAACTCGAGCACTGGTGATACTTGGCCTCAACAACGCCAAGAACCGCGCTTCCATTGCTGCAGCTGGTGCCAGTGCGGGCGTGGATGTGCTGGAGAAGATGGAGAGCCTGGGTTTGGGGTATTGATGACGATGACGAGGGGAAGGGCGGCGACGAATGAAAGACAACCGAGGATGATGATCAATATTGAGTCTGGCCAGCATGATTTGCCGCAGCACGAATGGCAAGGGGGCAGCCGGCGCAGCTGTAGCATGCACACCAGTTTTTTTTATACAGTTTTTATATGTACGCGCCCGGAGGACCCCGGGGCGTGAGGTAAGACCCAGACGACACGTCTAGGGGAGCTCTACTAGTAGAGCGCGCGGCCGTAAGGCCACGCAGCGCGCCAGCCTACCAGCCTACTATGCGCACCAACAAGCACCGGGGCGTGATTAAATGCCCTCCTCTGCTCAGGGGGGCGGGGGGGAGGGGGCATGTGCCGTGTGCATTGCGCAAACCACTTCTTGGTATCAACTTTGAGAGCAAGCGTTTAGGACGGATTGGGGCAGGTGGCGAATTCGGGGCAAAGCTGGCGCCATACCTGCAGGCGAACCAAGTGACTAATCCAGGCCACGTTTTTTCCTTGAGCGCCCTTGTTTGCACACTCTGCTTGTGCACACATGCTAGAGGCACACCCGAGGCACTCCGAGCGCACCTGTAGGAGGGCCTGTCCGTCGCCTCAATTGTAATTATGTCGGCGTTTCACTCTGTGGGGCCCACCTGTCTACACGTCCGACAAGCGCTCCTGCATACTCGTGACATCACACAGCCTGTGCGCCCCTCTTGCACTGCCCTCTTTTGCCTCCTTCAACGATCCTTCGCCTGCGGTGCTTTACGCACACGCACAGGCGGCTGCTTCCGGTTGCCTTGTAATTTGACGCGTTTGGCACAGAACTGACGCTCCTCCTCACTCGAGGTTACTGCTCACCCGAGCCTCAGCCACAACAGCCCAGACTGTGACGAGAGTGCCCAGACACGCCGCCCCTACAGTGCCATCCACACTGGCCAGCCCCTCCCGGGGCGCCCGTTACACACGGCTTCTCCACTCCCTTTTCTGCCGCCCCCGTTGCGCGCACACGCCCAGAGGAGGGGGCTTCCCTTCCTGGCGGTGCGTGCGTCATCAGGGCTGCGGGTCGCGTGTCTCCTCACCCTCGCCCCACAGCCCTGCATGAGATGATGGCCCAGCTGTGCCTCGTCACTCGCCCCACACCGCCCCCATCACACTCTGCCCAAAGCCACGAGGGGCGTGTGAAGTCGAGATTGTGCAACGCACAAACTCAATTGTGTGTGCAGTCCCACATCGCACATATTGTACTTGGCAGTGGCTTGCTGTTAAATCCAGCCTTGCCTCCCGGCAGCCCTGGAAGACGGGCGTGCGTGTATGTGCGTGTGTGCGTGCGTGTGCGTGTGTGTGTGCGTGTGTGTGTACGTATGTGTGCGTGTGTGTGCGCGTGCGTGCGTGTGTGTGTTCACACGCATCAGTCCACCGTTGTCTCCTCTCCTTGCCCCTGGCCAAAAGCGAGCTCGAGCCTCCTCCGCACTTATTGCCCCCACACTCGGCCGCACTACATGTTCCCCCGAATGCCACTCCCCACCATTCTCCAATGTGAATCCACCACCAGCCATCCAGGCCATGGCATCCACTAGTCCAGCCAACATGGACGCAGCTTCCGCAAGCTCACGGCGTGGTGACATTCACATGTCAGCAACCGACCAGTCGGGCAAGACGCGCGTGCCGGTCCCTCCGCGCCGCCGCGTGCCTTGCCGCTACCGCTGTGCCTTCGCGGTGACGCGAGGAAGGGAGAGGCGCCAGTGAGGAGCCAAGACCAACACTTCGACTAAACAGCATGGCTTGTATCCTCCGCAGCGGAAGGCCAGCGAAGCAGAGCATGGAGTCTTGCGCACGGCGAGGCGTGGCAGAGGTGAGCTGAGGCGGGGGAAGGGAGGAGCAACCTGGCATGCAAGTCCTCGGCATGCATGTTCCCCACAGCGCCGCCGTGACGCCCTGCCTCCACAGCCCTGGGCTACTAGTTAATGGAGACACTGACGCGCACGCCTTGCCCCTCTCTCTCCGCAGGCGCGGCTCTGACTGACTCAGGCGAGCCCTTGGTCCAACACCGCCCGCGTGACCACCGCAACACTCGGGACTGCGCAGGTGGGTCGCATGCAGAGGTGCATAGCTAGTGCGGTGGGTTGGCGTTGCGGACGGGGTGGAGGGCGCGGGGGCGGTTTCCAGGGCATTTGCTGTGACATGCATTGGGGCCTGCTCGCGCGCCCGCCTCCACTGTCGCCCACTGTGCACCACCACAACAGCGTGCGCTTGGTGCCGCCCCGCAGCATCGTCCATTCACGCCGCCCTCTAGTGCATGCTCTCGTCGCATGCAAGGCCCCCATGCCCTCCATGCGCGCACGCCCATTCTCGACGCGCCCGCCTCTCTCCCACCCCCTTGCTTACGCGCTCAGGCAACAGCAGATGAGCTGCCGGCCCATGTACCAACAACTGCTACGTCCCGCGCATCGTACGCAGAGGGCATCCAAGACCGGTGCAGTACACGTTGAGGGAGGCAGGGAATGGCCGGTTTCACGCGCACGGGCGCGCACAGGGTTCCAGCGTCCACTCGTCGTCATCTCTCCACAGCTAGGCGTCTGCAGATAGGCATCTCCACGCCTCGTCGCATCCACGCACATCCTGAGGCGCCTACGCATCTTTCCTGCCGCACGCGTGCCTCTGCCACTTGTCTGCCCGACTGCTGAATGCACTACTTCGACGCGCCCGTGCTACTGCCACGCACCAAGGAAACTGGAGGAGCTGTGCCCGTCAATTATCGGGCAGCCACCCCCATCTGCCCCCCCCAGTCAGAATGGGAATCACCAGACGGCACTGTGGGGTTTGCACGACCGTGCTCTGGCACCACCGCAGAACCCAGGCATAGCATCCACAAGGCAGCTTGAGCTCAGAACAGTGCGCGTGAGACGAGCGATGCCTAGGAATGGGAGCTGGACGATTGGGTCGCACGGAATGCTCGCACGCAGGAGCGGCAAGTGAGGAGGCGAGTGAGGATGGAACGAGGTGGGTAGGGACAGCCCTGCGTCCTTTCCTAGCACCTGCCAACCGCCGTATCCACATGCGGGGGAGCTCGCGGGCTCCAGACACCACAACCACTACCGGATCTGCGTTCAAATCCATTTCTACCAGGATTCATTTGCACACTGTAGCGACCGTGTAGACATCTATGAGGGCCCCTTTCACATGACGTGTATCCGTATGATGAAGGTCTCTGGTTCACAGCTCTTCTCTACTTGCCTACAGTCTGTCCATATGTGTCTCCAAGTATCACGTGTTTGTATGTCTACTTGTCCTACTGCAACCACCTACAACATAAGTTGCATGGGTCTTCTCACACATGAGTGCACCTGCCAGTTCGCATACGCATGCAGCCTGCAGCCTGCCCCTGTCCGCTTCTGTTAACTTGACGTTCTCTCACTGCTGCCCATCACCGCGCCAGCAACAGCTCTTCCTGGCAGCGTCTGTCTTGCCCTGCTGCTGCCCATTACCACCAGCACCATCATTGATGTTATGTCAGTTGCGTCCTGTCTACCTTTGCCCGACCTCTACCGCCCATCATCATGAGCACCATCACATCATGTGCGCCCTATCTGTCCGTCGTGTCTGGGTCTGCTTTCTGGGTTGCTACGCTTCGAGGATGGAGCCTGCTCTTGGCCGCTGTGCGCCCGCCCCCGCCCCTCCCCCTGCCCGCTGTACACTCTGCAGACACACAAGTGAGGGCCTTCTGCAGGGTAGCTTACAAGCTGTACGGTGTGAGCTTTGCGGTATGGATCTATCTCGGACCTGTTTGGATTTGACTGTGGGATAGAGGGGACGCATCAGTCGCATGGGCGCATGCTTGCACGCGCCCCCGCCCCCCCCTTGCTGCCCGCCCTCTCCTCTGCAGAAACGCGGGTGAGGGCGGCGTACGTCGTACGTGGGAGCTCCGCGCCCAGACGTTTGGGAGCACGCCAGTGTGTGGTCAGTTAATGCGTCGCGTCGCGACCGCGTGTGTGTCCACATCATCTTCTGACTGTCCAAATGTATGCTGCGTCTGTCTACCTTTGCCCTACATCTACCGCCCTACTCTCCACCGCCCATCATCACGAGCACCATCACATCATGTGCGCCCTATCTGTCCGTCGTGTCTGGGTCTGCTTTCTGGGTTGCTACGCTTCGAGGATGGAGCCTGCTCTTGGCCGCTGTGCGCCCGCCCCCGCCCCTCCCCCTGCCCGCTGTACACTCTGCAGACACACAAGTGAGGGCCTTCTGCAGGGCAGCTTACAAGCTGTACGGTGTGAGCTTTGCGGTATGGATCTATCTCGGACCTGTTTGGATTTGACTGTGGGATAGAGGGGACGCATCAGTCGCATGGGCGCATGCTTGCACGCGCCCCCGCCCCCCCCTTGCTGCCCGCCCTCTCCTCTGCAGAAACGCGGGTGAGGGCGGCGTACGTCGTACGTGGGAGCTCCGCGCCCAGACGTCTGGGAGCACGCCAGTGTGTGGTCAGTTAATGCGTCGCGTCGCGACCGCGTGTGTGTCCACATCATCTTCTGACTGTCCAAATGTATGCTGCGTCTGTCTACCTTTGCCCTACATCTACCGCCCTACTCTCCACCGCCCATCATCACGAGCACCATCACATCATGTGCGCCCTATCTGTCCGTCGTGTCTGGGTCTGCTTTCTGGGTTGCTACGCTTCGAGGATGGAGCCTGCTCTTGGCCGCTGTGCGCCCGCCCCCGCCCCTCCCCCTGCCCGCTGTACACTCTGCAGACACACAAGTGAGGGCCTTCTGCAGGGTAGCTTACAAGCTGTACGGTGTGAGCTTTGCGGTATGGATCTATCTCGGACCTGTTTGGATTTGACTGTGGGATAGAGGGGACGCATCAGTCGCATGGGCGCATGCTTGCACGCGCCCCCGCCCCCCCCTTGCTGCCCGCCCTCTCCTCTGCAGAAACGCGGGTGAGGGCGGCGTACGTCGTACGTGGGAGCTCCGCGCCCAGACGTCTGGGAGCACGCCAGTGTGTGGTCAGTTAATGCGTCGCGTCGCGACCGCGTGTGTGTCCACATCATCTTCTGACTGTCCAAATGTTTGCTGCGTCTGTCTACCTTTGCCCTATCTACCGCCCTACTCTCCACCGCCCATCATCACGAGCACCATCACATCATGTGCGCCCTATCTGTCCGTCGTGTCTGGGTCTGCTTTCTGGGTTGCTACGCTTCGAGGATGGAGCCTGCTCTTGGCCGCTGTGCGCCCGCCCCCGCCCCTCCCCCTGCCCGCTGTACACTCTGCAGACACACAAGTGAGGGCCTTCTGCAGGGTAGCTTACAAGCTGTACGGTGTGAGCTTTGCGGTATGGATCTATCTCGGACCTGTTTGGATTTGACTGTGGGATAGAGGGGACGCATCAGTCGCATGGGCGCATGCTTGCACGCGCCCCCGCCCCCCCCTTGCTGCCCGCCCTCTCCTCTGCAGAAACGCGGGTGAGGGCGGCGTACGTCGTACGTGGGAGCTCCGCGCCCAGACGTCTGGGAGCACGCCAGTGTGTGGTCAGTTAATGCGTCGCGTCGCGACCGCGTGTGTGTCCACATCATCTTCTGACTGTCCAAATGTATGCTGCGTCTGTCTACCTTTGCCCTACATCTACCGCCCTACTCTCCACCGCCCATCATCACGAGCACCATCACATCATGTGCGCCCTATCTGTCCGTCGTGTCTGGGTCTGCTTTCTGGGTTGCTACGCTTCGAGGATGGAGCCTGCTCTTGGCCGCTGTGCGCCCGCCCCCGCCCCTCCCCCTGCCCGCTGTACACTCTGCAGACACACAAGTGAGGGCCTTCTGCAGGGTAGCTTACAAGCTGTACGGTGTGAGCTTTGCGGTATGGATCTATCTCGGACCTGTTTGGATTTGACTGTGGGATAGAGGGGACGCATCAGTCGCATGGGCGCATGCTTGCACGCGCCCCCGCCCCCCCCTTGCTGCCCGCCCTCTCCTCTGCAGAAACGCGGGTGAGGGCGGCGTACGTCGTACGTGGGAGCTCCGCGCCCAGACGTCTGGGAGCACGCCAGTGTGTGGTCAGTTAATGCGTCGCGTCGCGACCGCGTGTGTGTCCACATCATCTTCTGACTGTCCAAATGTATGCTGCGTCTGTCTACCTTTGCCCTACATCTACCGCCCTACTCTCCACCGCCCATCATCACGAGCACCATCACATCATGTGCGCCCTATCTGTCCGTCGTGTCTGGTCTGCTTTCTGGGTTGCTACGCTTCGAGGATGGAGCCTGCTCTTGGCCGCTGTGCCCCGCCCCCGCCCCTTCCCCTGCCCGCTGTACACTCTGCAGAGACACAAGTGAGGGCCATCTGAAGGGTAGCTTACAAGCTGTATGGTGTGAGCTTTGCGGTATGGAATGTAGGGCCTGTTTGGATTGGACTGTGGGATAGAGGGGAAGCATCAGTCGCATGGGCGCACGCTTGCACGCGCCCCGCCCCCCCCTTGCTGCCCGCCCTCTCCTCTGCAGAAACGCGGTTGAGGGCTGTGTACGTCGTACATGGGAGCTGCGCGCCCAGACGTCTGGGAGCACGCCAGTGTGTGGTCAGTTAATGCGTCGCGTCGCGACCGCGTGTGTGTCCACATCATCTTCTGACTGTCCAAATGTTTGCTGCGTCTGTCTACCTTTGCCCTACATCTACCGCCCTACTCTCCACCGCCCATCATCACGAGCACCATCACATCATGTGCGCCCTATCTGTCCGTCGTGTCTGGGTCTGCTTTCTGGGTTGCTCCGCTTCGAGGATGGAGCCTGCTCTTGGCCGCTGTGCGCCCGCCCCCGCCCCCCCCCCTGCCCGCTGTACACTCTGCAGACACACAAGTGAGGGCCTTCTGCAGGGTAGCTTACAAGCTGTACGGTGTGAGCTTTGCGGTATGGATCTATCTCGGACCTGTTTGGATTTGACTGTGGGATAGAGGGGACGCATCAGTCGCATGGGCGCATGCTTGCACGCGCCCCCGCCCCCCCCTTGCTGCCCGCCCTCTCCTCTGCAGAAACGCGGGTGAGGGCGGCGTACGTCGTACGTGGGAGCTGCGCGCCCAGACGTCTGGGAGCACGCCAGTGTGTGGTCAGTTAATGCGTCGCGTCGCGACCGTGTGTGTCTCCACTACTTCTTCTGACTGTCTGTATGTCTGCTGCGTCTGTCTACCTTTGCCCTTCATCTACCGCCCTACTCTCCACCGCCCATCATCACGAGCACCATCACATCATGTGCGCCCTATCTGTCCGTCGAGTCTGTGTCTGCTTTCTGGGTTGCTACGCTTCGAGGATGGAGCCTGCTCTTGGCCGCTGTGCCCCGCACCCGCCCGTTCCCCTGCCCGCTGTACACTCTGCAGAGACACAAGTGAGGGCCATCTGAAGGGTAGCTTACAAGCTGTATGGTGTGAGCTTTGCGGTATGGAATGTAGGGCCTGTTTGGATTGGACTGTGGGATGGAGGGGAAGCATCAGTCGCATGGGCGCACGCTTGCACGCGCCCCGCCTTCCCCTTGCTGCCCGCCCTCTCCTCTGCAGAAACGCGGTTGAGGGCTGTGTACGTCGTACATGGGAGCTGCGCGCCCAGACGTCTGGGAGCACGCCAGTGTGTGGTCAGTTAATGCGTCGCATCGCGACCGCGTGCGTCTCCACTACTTCTTCTGACTGTCTGTATGTCTGCTGCGTCTGTCTACCTTTGCCCTTCATCTACCGCCCTACCGCCCTACCTGTACCGCCCATCATCACGAGCACCATCACATCATGTGCGCCCTATCTGTCCGTCGAGTCTGTGTCTGCTTTCTGGGTTGCTACGCTTCGAGGATGGAGCCTGCTCTTGGCCGCTGTGCCCCGCCCCGCCCCCGCCCGTTCCCCTGCCCGCTGTACACTCTGCAGAGACACAAGTGAGGGCCATCTGAAGGGTAGCTTACAAGCTGTATGGTGTGAGCTTTGCGGTATGGAATGTAGGGCCTGTTTGGATTGGACTGTGGGATAGAGGGGAAGCATCAGTCGCATGGGCGCACGCTTGCACGCGCCCCGCCCCCCCCTTGCTGCCCGCCCTCTCCTCTGCAGAAACGCGGTTGAGGGCAGCGTACGTCGTACGTGGGAGTTGCGCGCCCAGACGTCTGGGAGCACGCCAGTGTGTGGTCAGTTAATGCGTCGCGTCGCGACCGTGTGCGTCTCCACTACTTCTTCTGACCGTCTGTATGTCTGCTGCGTCTGTCTACCTTTGCCCTTCATCTACCGCCCTACCGCCCTACCTGTACCGCCCATCATCACGAGCACCATCACATCATGTGCGCCCTATCTGTCCGTCGAGTCTGTGTCTGCTTTCTGGGTTGCTACGCTTCGAGGATGGAGCCTGCTCTTGGCCGCTGTGCCCCGCACCCGCCCCCGCCCGTTCCCCTGCCCGCTGTACACTCTGCAGAGACACAAGTGAGGGCCATCTGAAGGGTAGCTTACAAGCTGTATGGTGTGAGCTTTGCGGTATGGAATGTAGGGCCTGTTTGGATTGGACTGTGGGATAGAGGGGAAGCATCAGTCGCATGGGCGCACGCTTGCACGCGCCCCGCCCCCCCCTTGCTGCCCGCCCTCTCCTCTGCAGAAACGCGGTTGAGGGCAGCGTACGTCGTACGTGGGAGCTGACCACCAGCACCTCATGTGAGGTATGAGCGTCTGCCTATCAGCCCCACCTACTCACTGTCAGAGCACCATCACCCTCGAGTGTCCAATTTCCCTACTTCAACACCTCTGGCGAGCGCCTCTCTACTTGCTGGCCATGACTATCGCCATGAGCACCCACACATTTGAACACCATGCGACCTGTGAGCGTCTCTCTGGGAGCCCTCTTCTAACAAGCACTACAAGCTGCAGCGAAACCACTTTACTACCCGTCACCATCATCATTCTACCACCATCAACACCCTTGATGCTTGTGAGCGTTATAGCTAGCCCTACTACTGACCACCGCCACTGCCACCAACGTCGCCTGATGTGAGTGTCTGTCTACCTGCCCAACAACACTTCCTGTGAGTGTCTCTCGGCATGCCCTTGTGCCAACAAACGACACCGTCGCCTCGTGTGCACTTTTCTCTGCACCACCAACACTGACATCTGAGCTGTGAGTGTCCACTTCCCTGCGACAACACCTCCCGCGAGCGTCTTCCTGCCCTACTACTGACCATCGCCACCAGCATAAGCCCCCTTCGCCTCGAGTTCACTTCTCCCTGCGCCACCAGCACATTCACCTGAGGTGTGAGTGTCCACTTGCCCTGCGACAACACCTCCCGCGAGCGTCTTCCTGCTTTACTACTGACCATCGCTACCAGCATAAGCCCCCTTCGCCTCGAGTGCACTTCTCTCTGCACCACCAGCACCGACACCTGGGAGGTGTGAGTGTCCACTTGCCCTGCGACAACACCTCCCGCGAGCGTCTTCCTGCCCTACTACTGACCAGCACAAGCCCTGTCGCCTTGTGTGTGCACTTTTCTCTGCACCACCAGCACCGACACTTGAGCTGTGAGCGTCCGCTTGCCCTACCACGACTCCTCCCGCAAGCGTCCGTCTTCCTGCCCTTCATCACCGTCCTCTTGTGAGCGTCCTTATTTGAGCGTGTGCCTGCCCGTCCTGTCTACTGCCCATCGCCAACACTGTCGCGTCCGTGAGCGTCTGTCTTCTCCCCCCTTCCATGCCTTCACCACCAGCACCGCAACCTATTTTGAGCATATCCCCTCCTGCCCCTACTACTCAATCGTGTTGTGCCTGTACGTCGGGTCTGTTGCTCTCCCCCTCTCCTCCCTGCCCCGCCCCTCCTCTCTCCCCCCCTCCCCTCTCCTCCCTCCCCCCCTCCTCCCCCTCCCCTCCTCCTCCCCTCCTCCCCTCCCCTCCTCCCCCTCCTCTTCTCCCCTCCCTGCCCCCCCCTCTCCCCTTGCGCCCTGCCCCCCGCAGGCCCAATGAAGTGTGCACTGCGTGCACGCCAGTCCCGCATGACGGCGATGGGCGCCACGGTAACCAGTCCTATGTGGCACTACGCCCCTCGCCAGAGGGACGCCCTTTTTCTATCTGCCCGGAGGCAGGCGCCACCCAGCCAAACCGGCTGGTGTGCTGGCGCCTGGTGGTTCGACTCCACCGTGATTGGTCTGGTCTTCTTGTCATGCCCCCTCGCGTCCCGTTCTTCATTGGCGAAGCCTAGGGCCGTGTCTAGGGCAACACAAGTTGTCGATGCGCGAGGCTCTTCTCGGCTGATGCATGTAAAACAAAAGATGACCCACTGACTTTCAGCGTACACGGGCGCCGATTGTGCTGGAATGGGGGCGATGGGTTGGGCCGACTCGCGCAGAATCGATTCGTCGCCGATGGGCTCATTGATGGACTAAACCAGATGTGCGGTAAAACAGGTGAGGTGGGGTCTATGAGAGGGCGAGGATGGCAGTGCCCCTTCCATCAGCTCCGCCCCCGTAGTGCACGCAGCAAGATCTAGTGGGTGTCAAGAAGCCCAACAAGTGTTTTGAGCTCTGTGCATCGTGAAGTCTGTTGTGGGAGAGAAGCGTAGTACTGTTGCCAACCAGAACAGGCGTTCACATTGTGAGTATGGCTTCACAGGTTGCACACGCGCCCAGACTCTCTGAAAGGCCCTCGGGGCGTGTGGTAAGGCCTACTAGATTACACGTCTAGGGGAGCTCTACGTAGAGGGCCCGCAAGGCCACGTAGCGCGCCAGTTTACCAAATATGTGAGCATGGCCATGGGGGGCGTGCACGCACGTGTGTCGTTTGCGCCGGCTACACATGCCCCCTATGCTTGCGCTGCTGCGTCCCCTTGCACACGCGCCCCGAGCAACACCGCTGACGCTCACATATTTCAGGCCCAGCAGCGCCTCCATGTTTTTTTTTAACCTAGTTAGCACTGGCAGGTTTGCGCTAGCACGCCCTCACGGGCTGCCCCACACCGAGTCTTCGCGCTCCTTCACTCACTCCCCGGGGTCCCCGGGCGCATGCCAACAACGTCAGGTTGAGCGGTCTGCTGGGCGTGCCCTCTCCCCCCCAGCGCCCATGGCCTGGACCCCCAGGATCTGACCCTGAAACCATGCCGCAACCGACCCGAGTGAGCTCTTGCAGGTGATGGTGACACCCAAGCTGTCGGCCGAGCGGCGGTGGTCTCCATGGTAGGTAGCCTCAGCAGGCAGCTCCCTCAATTCCACGCCACGAGGGTACGTACTGTAAACTGTAAACTGTAAACTGGCGGCCGAGCGGTGGTGCCGCAAGAAGCAGGTGGCTGGCGTGATGGGGGCGGTGATGGGGACGGCGACTGGGCCGGGGTCGCTGTCAACCCGGATGGAAGCAGAGCCGATGCCAGCATGGTGCTCACAGCTGTTGTGCCCTGACGATGATTGTACAGTCGTGTGCGATGATCGAATAGTGGCCAACAGGCAGCGTACAGCGAACGAGTGCAAGTACTGTAGCGAACGGGTGGTTGTCTTCTTGTGTTGAGCTGTAGTGACAGCCTACGGTCACACATTAACTGCCTGTTATCTTGTTAATGCGTAGTGGTGGAAGTCAACTGTCGTTTATGGCACAGGCCCTCGACGATGACCACCATAATTCAGACACCCAGCAAGTGAAATCCATCAGCGAGTCACTTTCAGCCTCTCGAACGATGCTAGGCTGAACGTCAAAATCACGCACTTGGGTGGCGCTGCTTGGCATCAATGCTAGCTGACGTTTGCCGTCTGCATTTGGGTGATGGGCAGGGGAGGGTGAGGGGGGTGAGGGGGCGCACGCACAGAGGTGAGGGAAGGTGGGAAAGCACTGCGCATGATCATGCACGCACCTCCATGCTGCCTCCCCTCGCTGCGCAGTGCACCACTGGTCAGCCCGGGTACGTGCTCACGCCCTTGCGGCCCATGCTCCTCTTGTCCTCACCGCCGCTGCTTTTGTCCCCACCCCTTCTGCTCTTGTGCCCACCCCCGCTGCTCTTGTCCAGACCGCTGATGCTGCGTTCCATGATGGGAAGGAGACTGTCCGGATGCACCTGCTGCAGCTGCGCGCGCGCACCGGCTGCGGCGCCCGGCTGCTCGACCTGCAGCCAGCTTCCGCGCTGCCCGCTGCCCACCCGCAGCAGATGCAGCATCTGCCCCAAGTGGCCCCTTTCGCGGTTCTGCCGGGAGCTGCTTCCGCACGGCTGCAGAGTCGCCTGCCCCGACAGGTTGAGCGATGCCTCAATGATCGAGCTCATGCTCGTGCCCCACACGCCCTCCTGCCCTTCGTCGTTGTCATCTTGCTCCTCCTGCATGTAGGAGCTCAACAACAAGAGGGGTTTACAATCACGGGCCGGCGGTCACAGTCAGTTCCAAAGTTCCAGTGGGATCAGACAGGCAGGCACAAGGCCCACCAAAAAGGTCAAGCTACAAAAGTAGCCCACAGTAGCGCCACCCACACTAGGTGGTGGGCGCCAAGCAAGCAGCACCGCAAGCCAGGCATCACACTCAGCCCTGAAGCAGCCAGAGGCAGACCCCAGGTATAACCGGCTGTAAAGCCAGGACCATGAAGGGACCAAGAAGGCCCACCCCCAACCACCCGAAAGCGGCCAAAAACAGCACCCGCCGCACCACTCTACTCAGCGACCACACTGCACCCCCCACCGCGCGAGTGTGGCGCCACCTCCCCTTGATACACACCCCCAGAGGGGATGCAACTTAGCAAGCATGTGCAGCCACCCGCTCGCCGTCAACCACGAGGCGCGCGCGGTGGAACTGCGCCCACTTGCCCGCAGCCTTGGCGGCGACGAAAGCGGGCCACAGCGCCTGGTGCTGCGCCTCCTCGCGGGCACTCAGGACATCGAAGACCGCAGCCGACGAGTCCACGTAGAAGCTCAGGCAGCAGCGGTTGCGCACGACCACGTCGGCCACGGCGTCAGACGCCACGGTGAAGAGCACGCGCAGCACACCTCCCGCGCACGGCTCCACACCAATGCCCCCGACGGCAAGCTTGGCGTTGAAGAACGACGCGGACACGACGCCGCCGCCAGCCGGCGTGTCCACCGAGCGGATTTCGTGCAGGAAGCGCACGACGTCCGTAGCCAGGCAGACGGGCAGGCTGACGCCGCGCTTGGCAGCTGCAGCGATCTGCATCGCCGCCTTCGCCGCATCCTCCTCCTCTTCGTCAGGGCAGCCGCAGCCCACCAGCCCCGGGTGTCCACCGTACGCGACGAGCCTGTTGGCGGCTGCCACTGGGATGGACAGCACGTGGCTGCGGCGCAGCGACGTGTCGCCCACACGCGCGGGCAGCCCCTGGCGGGAGGAGCCGCGCGTGCGCGCAGATGCGGCTCGCACGGCGCCCGCCGCAGCAGGCCGCTCCGCCGCCGGCGCGCCCGCCGCCGACGCCACATGGGCGGCAGCAGCAGCGGGCCGGGCAGGCTGAGCAGCCTTGGCAGCAGGCGCCGCGCGGGGCGCACTGTGGGCCGCATGCGGCACTGCATGCGGCATCTGCATGGGCGCCCCGGGGATGCGGCTCATCAGGAGGAGGCGAACCAGGTCCACGAGGGACGCAATCTGTTGCGCCTGCAACTGCACCACAGCGAGCACCCCCGCGAGGGGGCAGCTGCTGTGGCCAGCGTCGGCAATCTGTGTAGCGCACACGCGTCGGCGCATTCTGTGGCTGAGCGCGCGCGCTCGCCTCCCTGTCCACCAGCCCGCCTACCAGCCCTATGAGGTCATCCACCACGGCGCTGAGGGCGCGGATGGCGTCTGTGGTGTCGGCCGAGGCCGAAATGTGGTTGCTGGCGCCTCCATGCAGGTGTTGCGCAGCCTCCGCGTATGTGGCCGCCCCCGGCGCCCCAGGGAGCGCCAGAAGCTTGTTCTGTGTCTCACCGACGCACGCGCGGTGGCGTGGCGGGGACTCTGAGCCGGGGAGCCGCTGCTCACCGATTCTGTGACGGTGGCCGCGCGGGCGACTAGCGCGCCGGCGGCCTCGCTGTGTTTACGCGGCTTAGAGCGCGTCATGAGTCATAGAAGGGGCATGCACATATGATGATTATGAGCTCATGATGTCCTCCGTAGTGCGCCGGCTCGGCTGCTGTGCACATTGTATGTGTGTGTGTGTGTGTGTGTGTGTGTGTTGTGAGAGAGTTTGTGCAGCTGTTGTGCATGGATTCCGTGCTGATTCGTTTGTGTGACTGGGCTTCAACTACCGTTCGGGGAGTTGTGAGGGCGTGTTGCAGCACTCACTACTGCAGCAGGCTGCGCGTGCTTCGGGGTGGCGATTCGCTGCGTGGTGATGGTCGCAATCGGGTGGTTGGCTGCGTCGAGGGCCGCTGGGTTGGCCACCTCCGTGGCAGCTGCAGCGCCGCCCTGCTCGGCGCTCCGACCGAAACAGACCAGAATTTCGAAGCCCATTGGGTTGTAGACAAATGTGCCGCGCTTGGGAGGGTGGAATTCCACCCGAAGTGGATTCGCATTGCAATTGCCGTTCCACCGACGCGTTTCCCACACTCGACCCACGGTTCCACGTCTCACGCACTGTGCTACCCCGCGGCATCACCATCGAAGAGAGAGGGCTGTGGACATGTTCAACCTCAGGTGCCACCGGTGTTGCTGCGAAACACACGCATACGTGCTCTGCAACACCCCAGGACTGCGCTGCCTGCTACAGACTGCCAGGGTTGCACGGTACGTGAGTACGCGTACGTACGTATTTTTCTTACGTACGTACGTATGTACGTGAGGGAGTGTATATACGTGCGCCCTGTACGCAGCACTATACGCCTTTTACTCGAAACACAAAAGCGGCCATAACTCATGCTTCTGTGCTTGGATCGAAACCATTCCACTTGCATTGGAAAGCTTGTAACAGGGGCTATCCGTATTACCGTTCGCATGCAGCAGTGCACTGCAGTAGGGGGTTGGGCCTTGGGTTCTGCTGCAGCACCATGCGCGTGCGCTTGCAACAATGCACACAACAACGGACGCAACTCCCTGCCTCTGCCTGGATTTGAACCATTCTACTTGCATTGGAAAGCTTATAACACGGGGTATTTGTATGGCCTCAGTATGCAGCAGTGCAATGCAGTAGGGGGGCATGCCTGCGGGGGAGCTACAGCACACCACGCGCGCTCGCGCTCGCACCGCACCAAAAACAAAAACGGCAACTCCCTGCCCTCCAGGTCGCCACCTTCTAGAGCGCACTGGATAGCCCTTTCTATCAGCTTTCCAATGCAAGTTTAACGGTTGCGATCCAAGCACAGGAGCGTGAGTTCTGGCCGTTTTTGTGTTTCAAGTAAAAGGCGTATAGTGCTGCGGCGTCCCGATTTTCGTACGCGCACGGTCAGCGTACGTACGTATTCCCATAAAATACGTACGCACGTACACTCCAGACCCGAAATACGTACGTACCGTGCAACCCTGCAGACTGCAGATTCAAGCGCCGTGTTGAGCCCCCACCGTGTGGGCTGTTGACGACACAGTCACGTAAGCTGCGCTGGAGGAGGGAGCACTGCGTCTGTGGTGGCAGCGGCAGACGGCATCATATCAGTGCTTGATCGTCGTGTCGCGACTCAGGGCTGCAGCTCGCGACTCGGGGCTGCAGCTCTAGCACCTGACGCTAGGGTGGATGCCTGTTAGCTGTAAGCCTGGCAGCACAACATCTAGGGTGCCCGGCCTGTGAATACCGAGAGGGATCGCGGCAGCCAGAACCTCCAGCACCTGAGCCAGCAGTTAGCCAGTAGTAGCCGACGGAAAACGACCGACGCGGTGCCCCTTGATGCAAGACGCGATGCAGGAGAGCCCTTACATGGCATTGGCTCACTCAGCGGCAGCACCACTGCTTGGCAGCAGGTGTGGCACACAAGCAGAACCCTTATTTCATCTAGCTAGGAGCACATGTAGCGAGGCTACATTTGTCACTTGCAACAGGTTGCAACAACAGGTTGCAACAACAGGCTTGTTGAAAATTCGATGCAGGCGGGAGGTAGCTGTGGGGCACGTGTGAGGCTGGATGAATGTGTTGCATCCCGATGATGATGGATGTTACAGTCGTTTAGGGTTTTCACGTGCACCCCGGGGTCCCATGGGCCCACGGACAGCGTATTCAACACAATGCACGATGTTAAGCCCCCTAGCCGTACCTAACGGGTAATTGGCTACTGGTGTTAGGGGCTTAGCGAGTGGATTAAGTGTTTCTAAAGTTTTACGCATTTAGGATGAACTGCTGCACAGCTTTGAAGTGTGTAGTGCTCAGTGACCCGTTCAAAAGTGTGCATCAATCACAGGGGGGCGGACCGGTTAAAAAAACTCAACCGTTTCTCAAACTCAAAGTGCTCAACTTGTATCTTCGCGGGGAGGGTTGTGCGGGCGTGTGGTGGTCGTGGGAGGGAGGGGGGGGGGGGGGGGGTGTAAAAAAATGATGAAAGATGTTACACTCGCCAAGTCAAGGTGTATGTGGCCGTGCTCAACGCGTAGAGCGCTAGCACCCAACTGGGTTGGCTTGGCTACTGGTCGTAGGAGACCCCCCCTGTGTGGGCGTGGCGCACCACCACCGCGCACAGAAGTGCCAAGGGAATTTTAGGAGTTGGAGAGCCACCCACGAAAAAAAAAACTAAGGAATCGACGTAACGAAGCCGCCCGCCAGGTTTTTAGCTCCAACAGGTTTGAAGGCCAGGGCGCACGTCGGGGGGGATGGGTGGAGGGGAAGGGGTGCGGGAGTCAGCCCCGTTTGAAAAAATGATTCAGCGCCATCGTCACTATCATCATCAATCACAATCACCATCAATCCACATCATCATGGATGTTGCAGTCGCGTGCGCCAGTGATCCCCCTGCGCCGGTGATCCCCCCGCAAGCCGTATACCGCTCTGGGCCGGATATCCAATCTCCCTAGGAAACCACCCAGTACTAGTGGGAGAGGGCGTGGAGGGGAGTGTTGAAAAGCTCTCGTAAAGAACAGTACGATGGCATGCGTTCCGTGAACACCTGCTATGCATTGCGCCTGGTATGAGCGGTTAAAGTTGCTTGAGCCGGGAAATGCATTATAACTAGCATCCTTTCCAGATGACACTGGTGCTCACATGTGTCTGGAACTTTTACTTTCTGACCCCAGGCACGAAAACACAGCCGCAGGTGTCCTGTGGGAGATAAATTCAAGCGTGAGCGGCGCTGAACCAGGACACGAGTTGACACACGTGACACCCAAGTCGTTGTGGGTAGAGGAATTCAAGCGTGTATGGCGTTGAACCAGGACACGAGTTGACACACGTGACACCCCAGTCGTGGCGACAGTGTTGGGGATGAGTCCCGAGGGGGGCCAACCGGCAGCGACGACCACCGACCACTCTCCCCTCCAAGCAAGCAGAGCATCCATCGAACGGCGGCCCCTCCAACGCTGGGAAGTCCACACTCGCGCACAAGTGTGGCGCTGCTTGTGTGGCGCTGCTTGGCATGGACGCGCTGTGTTGGCGCTGGCTGGCGCTTGCCATCTGTGTTTGGGTGATGGGCAGGGGAGAGGGTGGGTGAGTGGACACGCGCACAGAGGCGAGGGAAGGTGGGGAGGCACCGTGCAAGATGGTGCTCTGATGGTGCGCTCTTATGGTGCGCTCTGATGGTGCGCTCTGATTGAAGCCCGCTGCTTGCACGCACGCGACCGGAGAGGTATCAATTCACGCCATGCACGCACACACACGCACGCACGCACCTCCACCCTAGACCTCCGCGGTGCCCAGCGTGCCGCCATTCACCCTCCTGTCAGCGTTCGCGCCCACGCCCTTGAAGCCGCTGCTGCTCTCGTCCCCACCCCTGCCGCTCTTGTCCTCGACGCTGCCGTGGCGCCTCGTGATGTGAAGGAGGCTGGCCGAATGCACCAACGGCGCCGCGGCGCTGCTGCTCTGGTCCCCACTGCTGGCACTCTTGTCCCCCCACCTCACGCTCCTGTCCCCCCCAACGCTGCTGCGGCGTCCCAAGGTTGAGAGGAGGCTGTTGGACTGCGCCACCGGCTCTGCGACACTGATGCTCTGGTCCCCACCGCTGACACTCTTGTCCCGACCCCTGACGCCCCTGTCCCCCCCAACGCTGTTGCTGCGGCGTCCCATGACTGGGAGGAGGCTGTTCGACTTGGGCGCCAACGGCACTGCGGCGCTGATGCTCGTCCCCACCCCTCTTGTCCCCGTCCCTCACACTCTTGTCCCCCCCAACGCTGCTGCGGCGTCCCATGACGGGGAGGAGGCTGTTCGACTTCGGCGCCGCGACGCTGGTGCTGCCCGGCCTGCTGCCTGTGCCACCTGCTGCGCCGGCTGCTGAGCGCAGCGCATCCAGCATCTGCCCAACGCTGCGGCTGCCAGCGCGCGGCGTCTGAGCGGGCCCCGGGCCCATGAACAACGCCTCCAAATCCAAGCTCTCCTGACCGTCGCTATCTCGCTCCTCAATGTAGACGCTGATAGTGTCCTCCACGCCTGTTGCACCATCCATCGGGACCTGCGCAGGGGGGGGGGGGGCATGTGCCGCACACGTCAGCGCGCAGACCTGCCGAAGCTGAAGCGGGAGCGGTGCATTCCAATGCATGCATTGATGATGTGCCGCGCGGCTCTCCAGCGTGCGTGTGTGCGTGTGCACGCGCGTGCGTGTGTGCGTGCGTGTGAGCATGCGTGCGAGCGAGCGTGCGAGCGTGCGGGTGTGTGAGCGAGTGAGTGTGCGTGCGTGTGTGCGTGCGTGTGAGCGTGTTGGCGTGTGAGCGTGTGAGCGTGGGCGTGTGAGCTGATCGTGTGAGCTGATGAGCGTGTGAGCTGATCGTGTGAGGTGATCGTGTTAGCACGAGCACGAGCACGAGTTCAAATCATGCGGGTTTTTCAGGTGTTGCCAAAAACAACAGTTGCGCTGGATTGCGTTCATGTTGCATGCATGCATGTATGCATGCATGCACGCTGTTTTTTAGCTCACTGTTGATGGTATTATCGATGGAGCAGCAGACGCGTCCTTGGTGTTGGCCACCACTGACGCGCCGCCCGCGGGTGCGCCCGTTGCTAGCTCGGCGCCTCCTGTCGTGGGCTCCAGCCCACGGCGGGCGCCGAAGCAGGCCAGGAGTTGATGGAGGCCCATGGATGGAGATGACGGACGCGGGTCGGGCAAAGCTACGCGAACGATCAAATGCTTCTCCACTGATTTCGTGAAGTCAGATTGGGGGCAAATCGAACTGTCGCTTGTGGATCTCTGGTCTGCGTAGGAGATTATACGTATTTTTCTTTGCCTCGACCCCCCACACATGCAACACCCTGTGGATGTTGTGTTGTTGCGCCCCACGACCCATGCAACACTTACATGTCAAACACTGCCTTCTTCACCAAGTTGTCTTGACCAAGTTGATCAACTAGAAGCTTCCTGTTCCCTCTGGAGTGCATTGCTGACCAGAGCGCCCACGGTGAGCACATGCGGGTGTTGACGAGAAGGCAGTTTAACAACACAGCCTGCAGGATTGGCGGGGGCACACGCCTCCCGCCTCCCCCCTGGAGGTTTGGGTCTACAGGTCTGGGAACACATACTGATAGGGGCAGGTGTGCAGGTTTACAAAACGCACCGGGGCGTTGCATTGAGAGAGCCGCCACACGAGGCAGGCAGAGCACAAAGGCGGGGAGGGGATCATGAGAGAAAAGTACTTTACGTACCAGAGAGGGGGGTGGCACACATGGTGATGGTATTGCTACAGGTGTGCGGAGGCTGTAGGCATATATATACAGATTGATCGGCGATGGACCGTGTCGTTTGAGTCGTGTCGATGCGGCGGTGCTGTCACCACGCCGCGTGCCGGCTGGCTGCGGCCATCCTAGCATCTCTGCTGCCGCCCACCCCCAGTGGTCCCTTGGCAGGATTTTAGCAATAAGGTTTTCACGGCTCGAGCAACTTTGACCGCTCCAACCAGGCACAATACAAAGTGGGTGCCCACACAACACATGCCGCTGCGCTGCTCTCGGCGAGAGCTTTCCAACGCACCCATCCACGCCCTCCCCAAGTGTGGGGTGGTTTTCTGGGAAATGGGAAATGCGGCCCCGAGCGGTATACGGCTAGCGGGGGGATCACTGCCCGCCCTGCGCGTTGGATCTGTCGTGTCATGGGACTGGTCGTGGGATTGCGCCAGCCGCTGCTCCCGCCCTACCACAGCCCCATCGTCTGATCTGCGCAAGTGAATGGGGTCATGGCGCCCGAGGCGGTATGACCCCATTCACTTGCGCAGATCAGACGATGGGGCTGTGGTTTGGGGTGCGCCTCAAGCGGTGGTGGGCGCCTAAGGCGGGCGGGGTGGCGCCTGAGGCAATCAGGGGTGCGGCGCGGTCGGCGCGCCTGAGGCGCCGCCGGATACGCACGAGTAAATGCGCCGCCTGAGGCGCCACCTCGGCGCTGGGGATGTGGTAGGGCGGTGCGCGCGGACGCCCCGTCGCCCCGCCCCGCACCAGCGACCAACGCCAGTGTCAGCTGGGGGCGGAGCCCAGCGGCTGGCCAGTGGCAGCGCAGACGCAGCAGACGGGGCGGGCGCCGCGGGCGCTGGAGTGCAGCCGGCGGGGCAGGCGGGCGGCGGCGGCGCTCACTGTGGTGCGGTGCTGACCCCCCCCCCCCCCCTGCGCCGCACAAGAGGTCGGTGGGTGTTTTGCTTGTGAAGCTGTTTGTTGATAGCCACAGGCACACGGGCGTGGGGTGTCGTAGTGCGTGTTGTGTCGCCAGCCAGTACTGGAATGCGCGGACGTCGCGCGTCAGCGCGCTAGAGCGTCAGCGCCTGCTGGGTGGGGTCCCGCAGCTCTGCTGCCGCCTACCCCGCGTGTTGGGGCTCGTGCGGATGGTGCGAAAAGGGAGAGGGCTTGGCGTTGTGCACCGTGATGCGGCGCTGGCCTCATCATCGCGCGTGGCCTCGTCATGGCACGCGGCCTCGTCATGGCGCTGGCCTCATCATCGCAGTGGTGGCCAGCGCGTCGGAGCGCCAGAGCGCCAGAGCTCGCGCCTGCTGGCTATGGTCCCGCATCTCTGGTGCCGCCCACCCCGCGTGTTGGGGCCCGTACGGATGGTGTGAAAAGGGAGAGGGCACGGCGTTGGCCTCAACATCTGTGGGCTCGTCATGGAGCGCGGCCTCATCATGGCGTTGGCCTTATGACCAGCTGCGGCTGCGGCAGCGCTTGCGGCAGCAGCGGCGTCCATCCCCGAGTTGATTTGTGGCACACACACCTGGGACGCCGTGTATGTCGTCCAAACAGAGGACCTCCAAATTCTCGTAGTGACCAGTCCATGAGACGTCTGGGCGTTTTCGACGACACGACGCCTCAGCCTGGTGCACCGCGGACCGACGGTCCGCCTTTAGGCGGCAGTGGTACACACACCCGCGCCTCTTTGTGATGTCTTCATTGCGCTGGCCTCATCATCTGTGCGCGCGACCGTCCAGCGCCAGCGCACGTGACGGGCGCTCGTCTCTTGCAGCCACCTCAACATGGCGCGCGGCCTCATCATCTGTGCGCTTGGCCTCGTCATGGCACGTGGCCTCGTCATGGCGCTGGCCTCATTATCTGTGCGCGTGGTCTCATCATGGCGCGTGGTCTCGTCACGGCGCGCGGCCTCATCATGGCCCGCGGCCTCATCATGGCGCACGGCCTCATCATGGCGCGCGGCCTCATCATCTGTGCGCGCAGCCGTCCAGCGCCAGCGCGCGCGACAGCTGCTCGTCTCGCGCCGCCACCTCCGCAGCCACGCGCGCGTCGTTGGCAGCGATTGCAGCCTGCGAGGTGTGTGTGTGTGTGTGTGTGTGGACCTGATGCGACGGCACAAACACGAGGGCTTTAACTTGCCCCGTCGCTCCCTCCCTGCCCTTCTCCCCCCCTCCCATCCACACGCCCCTCAACCCTCCTACCCTGCCGCCCTCCCTGCCCTGCCCTCCCCTCCCCTCCCTCCCTCCCTCGACTCATTGTTCCTCATTTCCTTTCCTCCCAGTAACCTGCATCTTGCTATTGCCATGCGTCGGGTGCTTGTGGCCCTCCCTGCCTCCCTCCCTCCCTCCCCTCATTGTTCCACCTTCCCCAATTACCTGCATCCTGCTGTCGCCATGTGCCGGGTGCATGTGGTCGCCCGGAAGGCGTGCGCGGGGCAGATCCCCCAGCGGTGTGAGGTGCAGCTGCTCCTGGATGTCGTAGTCGGCGTAGGGCATGCTGCTGAACGACGGCTCGCGCTGAGCCGCCTCCTCTGCCTCGGCTTGCGCTGCAGAGGGAGGGCAAGCCAGAGAGAGAGGGTTAGAGAGGGTCTGATAGGGCCAGAGCGAGAGAGAGGGCCAGGATTGGAAACCGCAGTCGGCGTAGGGCATGCTGCTGAATGCCGGATAGCGTCGAGCCGCCTCTTCCGCCTCGGCTTGCGATGTAGAGGCCGATTTATTGAGATTTTCCACGCCTTTGCGGGAGGAACTTCGAGTTAATTTTGCCTTTGCGATGCCTTTGCGTTGCAATTGTGGGCATGTAGAGCGTCCTGACCTGGTTCGAAGCCCGAAGGGATCTTTTTCACCGTAGTGGCACGTTTTCTGACTTGATTTCGTCTTTGCGCTGCCTTTGCGGGGCGTTTTCGGACTTCAGTAGGCGCAAAGGCACAGCGTAACTACAGCATGCAGACCTCTGGAATGCTCTCGCCATCCACCCTACGTGTGGTTTGCCTTCACGAGTGAGTACAGTTTCCCCCCCCCCCCCCCTGCAAAGCAGAGAAACCAATATAAATCATTGCGACTTGGGGCGGCAACACGGCAACACGTCGCAAAACGACGCCCGCAATAGGATCAAACAATGACAGTTTCGACCCCCCCCCCCCCCAGGCAAGCCATATGGACGATGCTGCGATCTGGAATTGAACATGCGTGTGTGCGTGTGCTCGATCAGCATCACACACCTTCTGCCGCTGCAGCAGCGGCTGCAGCCGCCTCCTCGGGCGTCACCCGCTATTGGGCCATCCACTATTGACAGGCGCCCTCATATGCAGACCTCTGGAATTGAATGTGTGAGTGTGTGTTATCGATCAACATCACACACCTTCTGCCGCTGCAGCAGCGGCGGCAGCCGCCTCCTCGGGCGTGGGCACCCGTGTGACAAACGCGACGGAGCCGTCGGGGTTTTCAACGTACGCAAACGGCGCAGCAGCGACAGCGCCGCCGACGGCCGCCTGCCCTGCCGGCTGCACGTCTGCGCCCGCTGCGCCCGCCCCCCCTGCTGCGGCTGCGCTGCCACTGGCCAGCTGCTGAGCTCCGCCCCCAGCTGACGCACCCCCTGGGGCGGGCGCATGGGCCCCGCTCCCAGCTGACGCACCCCCTGAGGCGGGCACATCAGAGGCGTGCAGCACCATGCCGACTGCCCACGTGCGCCCCCCACGGCCGCCCGCGCCCGCCATCGCTAGGTCGGCGACCAAGCGACCGAGCTCGCCCGACTTGGGCGGCACCGGTGGCGATGGTGGCGACTGCACCGAGCCGCTGTCGCTGCCGCTCCCGCCGCCACCGCCGGCACCGCTGCCTCGTATGGGCGCGCTGGCGCCATCGTCGGAGCGCGCCATGCCGCCAGAGCGCCTAGCCGGCGCCGCTTGCGTGACCATGCCGGCCGCCCACGAGCGCCCGCCGGTGCTGCTGTCGCCTGCATGTGTGTGTGTGTGTGTGTGTGATGCCGGCCGCCCACGAGCGCCCACCGGTGCTGCTGTCGCCTGTGTGCACGCGTGTGTGTGTGCGCGCGCGTGTGTGTGTGTGTGTGTGTGCACCATGCCGGCCGCCCACGAGCGCCCACCGGTGCTGCTGTCGCCTGTGTGCGCGCGTGTGTGTGCGCGCACGCTTGTGTGTGTGTGTGTGTGCGTGCGTGCGTGCGTGTGTGTGTGTGTGTGATGCCGGCCGCCTACGAGCGCCCACCGGTGCTGCTGTCGCCTGTGTGCGCGCGTGTGTGTGTGTGTGTGTGTGTGTGTGTGTGTGTGTGTGTGTGTGTGTGCACCATGCCGGCCGCCCACGAGCGCCCGACGGTGCTGCCTGTGTGCGTGTGTGTGTGTGTGTGGTCAATTTTACAGTCCGTCGGACGCCTTTGATGGCGCATGAGACCCTAGGAAAGAGCCCGGCAAAAGCTGTCAAAATTAGACCCCTAGCATGCCATCTGCCATCATGATTGCTGTGCACGCGGTGCGTGTCTGAAAACAGGCGACAAGGAAGTCAGCCAACTCGTGCCAGAACCTGGGGTTCTCCTGGCCTGGCCGAGGATTCATAAACTCCCGCATCCGCTGATCTAAATCGGCCTCCTCGGGGCGAGGGATGAACTGAAACAGGCTGTGGGCCCGCACCCGTGCCGTGGGTGAGTGGGGGGGCATGTGATGAAAGCCAATGATACAAGAACCAATAAAGTACAACCCCCAAGCCCATGGCTATCCTTTCGCTAGCGCAGATGGCTAGTCACGCGCAGTGATCGAACTTCCGATCCATCGGTGTTTTTCGACCTTTGAAACGATTGCCGGGGTATGTGATTTAGTTAGCACAAGCATGAGCTGGGGCTCGATTAACGGAGGCGCGTTCTCGTCGCCGAGCCCTGGACCCAGCAATGCGGCGCTGCTGGTGACTAGGATCTCCGTGCCGCTGACGAGCGGGATAAAATACGACTGGCTTGGCTCCTGCTAGACTGTCCCTGGGTGGAAACTACAGGAGCGGCTTGCCCGGCGCTGTCATGGCTTGGCGAGTAGCCGCGGCGCTGCCGCGACCCGTGCTGGGAGACGGCCCTTATCCTCCTCCCATGCAGGACGCCATGCGGCACTGATCTCGACTAGTTGATCGACGAGCGGAGGGGCTGGCGCCCGTCAATGCATGCTGGACATCGGTCAAGATGGCTGCTCGTGGGGGCGAGCTACCATCAGGGCTTCAGCGGTGGTGACCGCCGAGGCAACAACAGAGTTTATCCGCTTCACCATCGCAGCGTTTGTCACCGCGCTCACCCTCGGGGGCACTCGTCTGCCGGTGACTGGCGTCGGCATTGGTCTTCAGGCAGCCTGCTATGACGACTCTGTTTGCCCAGGCCCCCCTGGAGGGTGGGACCTGGCCATGCATGACGCATGGGGCGCAGGCAGAGCCCCATGCATGGAGTTGGACAACCATGCACCATGCCAGGCGGTGGCACTAGGACTAGTGTTGTCTTAGCTGGAATGCCATGTAACTGTAACTGTAACTGTAAGCATGAGCCATGATCCAACCTGTTGCCCATGCGGTGGGAACTGTAGCGAATGTCTCTCTCTCTCTCTCTCAGGGCGTATGCAATTATTTGTGTGGGATAAAGGGGCAGGCGACCAGGTGTACTCCGGGGGGATCGACAACAAATTCAGGTGCATGGTGTCCAGTGGTGTCATAAGCGCCCCTGCAGGCCCCGCAGCAGGGTCTGTGAATCGCGGGAATGTCGCTCTGAAAAGAGTGGACTTCGACGATTTCACACTTTTCCACGAAAAAGTGCCTCACGCGGGGGCACTTCGGCATGTTCCCTCCCGAATTGCAGGGGGCAAACAGGATATTCACGGTTTCCTTGACGACACCACTGGCGGTGTGTCTGCGCACCTGCCATCGACAGATCAGCGACCAGGCGCTCAAACGATCTCTGCGTTGACACAGACAGCTGTGACGACGAGACGTGCGACGCCCCGGCCGCGCCGTCAACGCCGCCAGCGCCGACGACCCACGGCGGGGACACGCCACCGCCACGCCCGCTCGAGGACGTGACCTTGCTGCCGCTGCCAGCAGCAGGCGCAGCAGGCGCAGCAGCAGCAGCAGCAGCGGCGGGCGCGGCGGGCGCGGCAGCTCCCGCGCGACAGGTTGCATTGCCGCCGCCACCGCCGCCGCCAGCGCGCGGGCTCAGGCGGGCGCCAACTGTGCCGGTGCCGGAGGCGTGCCTGCCTGCGGGCACACGTGTATACGCGATGCTGTTTGGGGCGCTTTGCGGCGCTGCACAACGCGCGACGGGGGCGGCGGCGGAAGCAGAGGCGGGGGCGGGAATGGCGGCGGCACTCGGTGGCGCTGCTGCGGTCTTGGCGGCAGCGGCAGCGGCGGCGGCGGTCGAGGCTGAGGGTGACCTGGTGGCGGCGGTGGCGGCGGCAGAAGCAGAGGCGGGGGCGGCAGTGGCGGCGGCATTTGGCGGCGCTGGTGCCTCGCCCGCGACGGCAGCGGTGGCGGTGGCCGCTGCAGTCTCGGCGGCAGCGGCAGCGGCGGCGGTCGAGGCTGAGGCTGGGATTGCCTTGGCGGCGGCGGTTGCGGCGGACGGGGACGCGTCGGCGGCGGCGTCTGCGGCGTTCGCGGAGGCGCCGGCAGCGGCGGCAGTCGCGGTGGCCGCAGTGGCTACGTCAGCAGTGGCGACAGCCGTGGAGGTGGCAGCAGCGGGCGGGTGGGCAGCAGCTGCGGCGGTGGTGGCAGCAGCAGCAGGGTGCTCGACGGCAGCTGTGGCAGCGGTCGCCGCGGCGGCGGCGGTAGCGGCGGCGGCGGCGGCAGCGGTGGCGGCAGCGGCGGCGGCAGCGGTGGCGGCGGCGGCGGCGGCCGAAGCATCGGCAACGGCCGCGTCGGCAGCAGCAGGGTCTGTCATGGATAGCGTTGCCGCCTCGGTCTCCCTTGCTGCCCTGTCGCTCGCTGTGCTGCCGAACACGGCAGCAGTGGACGAGGCGCTCTCCGTGAGCACCAGCTGCAGCTGCTGCTGCTCCTGCTGCTCCTGCTGCTGCTGCTGCTCCTGCTGCTGCTGCTCCTGCTGCTGCTGCTGCTCCTGCTGCTGCTTACGATGCTGCTGCTGCTGCGGAGGAGCGCGTGAGGAGCCAAGAGGGAGCTCTTCCTGCTGCTGCTGCTCCGCCCGCTCGTGCCCTCCACCGCCGTGCTGCACCAGGCCCGCTGCCATTGCCACTGGCGCTGAGTCAGCGTCCCCACCAACTGCCTGCGCTGAGTCACCGCCCCCACCAGCAGCCTGAGCTGAGCCACCACCGCCCCCAACAACTGCCTGCGCTGAGTCACCACCGCTGCCGCCCACTGACTGTGCTGTGTCATCGCCGCCATGCGCCGACTGCGCAGAGCCGGCGCCCCCGTCAGCGGCGTCGTACACCGACGCCGTCGAGTCACCTGCGGGTGTCGGTGCTTGTTATTACAGCTCTGTACAGCCAGTTGGGTTTCCTTTGACCTTGAACAGAGCTCGGCCCATCCAGTGGGTTGGTTGACTGACGAGCCCGCCAGACAGCGCTCGTCAAGAGCGTTCACATGGCCTGTTTATGAGGGCAAACCGGGAGGTCAACGGGAGGTCAACAGGAGGTCAACGAGGGTCAACGGGAGGTTATCAAGAGGTCAACGGAGGTCTACGGGGGGCCATCTGTCAATGCGGTCACAGCAATGGCCTCTATATGAGGGCAAAAGGTCAACGGCGAGGGCAACTGTCGATGCGGTCACAGCAAAATCCGGCTGTGGGAGCAACAAAACTGGTGAGTGTGGAGTGCTGTCGACGGTGCTGAGTCACTTGTGTTGGTTGTGGTTGTGCTGAGTCACTTGTGCTGTGCTGAGTCACTTGTGCTGTGCAGAGTCACTTGTGCTGAGTCACTTGTGCTGGTTGTGGTTGTGCTGAGTCACTTGTGTCGGTCAGTGGTGTCACTAACAATTTACAGTAACCGCCCCCTTCCCCAGAAACCGAGCTTATGCTACAGCGTGCGTGTGTCCTGTGGGTCGACCAGGAGCGCATTCGACGCATCTAGGCGAGGGGCGTAAACCGATCCATCCTTTTACCGCATGCGCGCGCATGGACGTGCAGCGTCGCAAGGTCGAGTCTATCTCTAGCCCCCGCAGGATTAACAGCTGCGGGGGCAACTCTGCAACTCTCTTTCGAGGCTGAGCGCGCATGTGGGTCCCCGACGCTGCGTATGAATCGGTCGAGCATCCACGCCACGACGCATCTAGCGCTTCTTTTGCGAGTCCGGGGGACCCACGGACGCGGCCAGGATTGCTGGTAAAAGCTGTTTCCCGAGTCAGTGTTTCCATTAGGTTTTCCATTAGTGTTTCCATTAGTGTTTCCGTTAGTGTTTCCAACCCGCAACCCTGCAACAGCGGTTTGAGGTAAGCAGATTCGGGCTGATGTTGCGGGTTGAAAGCGCGCTGACCTGAAAAAAAAATGTTTGACCCGAAAGGCCAAACACTTTCACACCCCTTTCGCAGACGAAACGCCTCCGGTCGATTCATATTGGGGACTGTGGCGTGAGGCCCGACTTGAGCCATCATTTCCCCAAGACCCTTAGCTGGGGGCAGCCATCTGGGTGTTTGTAACAGAGAGCCCAGGAGGTCTCTCTGTTTACCCCCCCCACACACACACACACAGAAAGCTGGGGGAGGTGGCAGCGAGACCTTAGGTCTCTCTGCTTCTTTTCTTTTCGGCACCACTGACCTGCACTTGCTGATAGTTGCGAGTTGCCGTAGTCAACACCCGACAGTGACGCATCGCCACTGCCGCCGACGGCTCGCCCTGAGTCCCCGCCTGCGCCCACCGACTGCTCAGCAAAGAGGCCGGCGCCGCGCACGGGCGCCATGAGGGCGAGCTCAGCCTCGCTCGCGCCGGCCGCCTGGATTGACTCGTAGATCGCCTGCTCAAGCATGATGTCGTTGATGTCCTGTGTGCGTGTGACGAGTGATGGCGTGCGTGTGTTCCTGCAAGCTTCTGTATGCGTGCATGGGTGTGCGTGTGCATGCGTGTGTGTGCACGTGTGTGCGAGTGCGTGTGTACCCGTGTGCATGCATGCGCGCCTGCGTATGCCCGTGTGTGCTTCTGTGTGTGCCCCCCCCCCCCGCCCCCTGCACACGCACGCACACGCACACGCACGCGTACGCATGCACACGCACGCACGCACACGCACGCACACGCACGCACACACACGCACACACACTGTTGCTGATGTCAACCACGCTGTGTGGGACAAACTCCTCCCCCCTCCCACAAAAAAAAACCACGAACGCACGCACGCACCTGCAAACTGTTGCTGATGTCAACCACGCTGTGTGGGACACACACACCCCCCCACCACACACACCACGCACGCACGCACGCACACACGCACACACTGTTGCTGATGTAAACCACGCTGTGAGGGACAAACTCCTGCCCCCGACACACGCACCACGCACGCACGCTCTTACCTACACACGGTTGCTGATGTCGACCACGCTGTGTGGGACAAACTCCCCCCCCCACACACACACACCACGCACGCACGCACGCTCGTACCTGCACACTGTTGCTGATGTCAACCACGCTGTGTGGGAAAAATTCCTGCAGACGGTATTGCCAGCCGCGCCCCTGAGAGAGAGTATGTGTGCGTGGTGGTGTGTGTGTGTGTGTGGGTGGGTGTGTGCGCGTGTGTGTGTGCGCGTGTGTGTGTGGGTGTGTGTGGGGGGGAATAGAGCAAGGGAGAGGGCGATGGAGCGGAATTGCGAGTGGGAGTGTGATAATGAGAGGGTGAGAGAACTAGGGGCGCCGCCTGCGTGGGTGCGTCACTAACAATGAGGGAGTGTGTGCGTGCGTTCGTGCGTGCGTGTGCCAGCGAGCGAGTGAGCGAGCGAGCGTGCGAGGGAGGGAGCGAGCGTGTGAGCGAGGGAGCGAACGGGCGAGGGAGCGAGGGAGAAAGGGAGCAGGTAATTGGGGAAGGGTGAGGGTGAGGGTGAGGGGAGGGGGATAACCATTTAGTGTGATAGAGTGTGAGTGAAAGGGTGAGTGTGACAGTGAGGAAAAGCGAGCGAGTGAGCGCGCGCGAAAGAGAGCGTGAGTGCAAGGAAGCAGAGCCAGTGCGCCCGCTCCGCTCAGTTAGCACTCACCCCTGTGCGAATGTGAATGTGATGAGTGAAAGTCACAGAGAGAGAGGCAGAGAGAGAGAGAGAGAAAGACAGAGAAAGAGAGACAGAGAGAGAGAGAGAGAGAGAGAGAGAGACAGAGAGAGACTGAGCAAGCGAGAGTGCGGTGGCGCGAAAGATGCAGAGAGAGAGAGAGAGAAAGGTTTTGTCGTGAGTGGAGAATGTGTGAGACAGTGTGAGAGTTTGCCAACGCCCAGCCACGCCACAAAGTGGGCACTCAACCTTGCGCATACCCGCCCCTGTGTGACCGTGACGAGTGAGAATCACAGAGAGTGTGAGAGAGAGAGACACAGAGACAGAGAGAGACGAGAGATTGAGAGTGCGGGGGAGCGACAGAGTCAGAGAGAGGGAGCGAGCGAGGCAGAGTTGTTTTTCTGAGTTGAAGAATGTGTGAAACAGTGTGAGAGTATGCAAACGCCCAGCCATGCCGCTCAGTGGGCGCTCAACCTTTCGCAGACCCGCCCCTGTGCGACCGTGGCGAGTGAGAATCACAGAGAGTGTGAGAGAGAGAGAGAGAGAGAGACAGAGAGAGAGAGAGAGAATGCGAGACAGAGATAGAGAGACTGAGACAGAGAGAGTGGGGGGGAGCGACAGAGAGAGAAGGCGAGGTTTTTGTGTGTGCGAGTAGAGAATGTGTGAGACGGTGTTTGAGTATGCAAACGCTCAGCCACACCACAAGGTGGGCACTCGCCCGTGTGTAGACCCGTCCCTGTGCGACCGTGACGAGTGAGAGTCACATAGAGTGAGAGATAGAGAGACGAGTGGGGGGAAGCGACAAGAGCCAAGAGAGAGGGAGAGAGGGAGCGAGCGAGGGAGTTTTTGTTGTGTGTGAGTAGAGAATGTGTGAGACAGCGTGACAGCGTGACAGCGTGAGTATGCCAACGCCCCCTAAACCCCAAACCCTTAACCCCAAACACCCTAAACCCTTAACCCTAATGAGCGCTCACCCCTGCAGTGCCGTCCCGATGGGCGCGCGACGAGCGCGAGCGCCCTCGTCCGCCTCCGCCGCCATGCGCTGCTCCTGTGATGGGTTTGTTGTTTGTTGTTGGTCGTTGGTTGTTGGGTCGTTGGCTGTATGGTGGCTGTGCATGTGGTATTACATGGCTGTGCATGTGGTATTACATGGTAGCAGCTGTGCAGTTTGGACACGAACGCCGCCCTCCTCCGCCTCCGCCGCCATGCGCTGCTCCATTGGTTGGTTGTTGGTTGCTGGTCGTTGGGTTTTTGGTTTGGGGCTTTTGGTTGCACGGACGGTTTCACAGGTGGCTGTGCAAGTTGTTCACATACACGCTGCCTCCTCCGCCTCCGCCACCATGCGCTGCTCCTGTGGTGGCTGTTGGTTGGTTGTTGGTTGGTTATTGATTGGTTGTTGGTAGTGTGTTGGTTGATTGTTGGTTGTTGAGTTGTTGGTTGCTGGTTGCACGGGCGGTTGCACATGTGGCTGTGCAGGTGTAACACGCGGGAGCCGCCTCGGCCTCCGCCTCCGCCACCATGCGCTGCTCCTGTGGTGGCTGTTGGTTGGTTGTTTGTTGGTTATTGATTGGTTGTTGGTAGTGTGTTGGTTGATTGTTGGTTGTTGGGTTGTTGGTTGCTGGTTGCACGGGCGGTTGCACATGTGGCTGTGCAGGTGTAACACGCGGGAGCCACCTCGGCCTCCGCCTCCGCCGCCATGCGCTGCCCCTGTAATGGGTGGGTTGTTGGTTGGTTATTGGTTGGTTGTTGGTTGGTTGTTGGTTGGTTGTTGGCTCTATGGCTGTTGGTTGCATGGTGGGTGTGCAGTTGGTTTCACGGGTAGCTGTGCAGGTTGTACGCATAAGCCGCTGCCACGTCCGCCGCCATGCGCTGCTCCAGTGGTGGTTTTTGGTTTTTGGTTGCTGTTTTTTTTGTTTTTTTTGTGGTTAGTTGTTGGTTGGTTGATGGTTGGTTGTTGGTTCTATGGTTGTTGGTTGCATGGTGGCTGTGCAGGTTGTACGCATACGCCGCTGCCACGTCGGCCGCCATGCGCTGCTGCCTCCTCCGCCTCCGCCGCCGTGCGCTGCCCCTGTGATGGGTGGGTTGCTGGTTGTTTGTTGGTTGGATAATGATTGGTTGTTTGTTGTTTGTTGTTTGTTGTTTGCTGTTTATTGTTTGTTGTTTGTTGTTTGTTGTTGGGTTGACTGTTGGTTATTGGGTTGTTGGTTGTTGGTTGCATGGTGGGTGTAGAGCTGGTTTCACGGGTCGCTGTGCCGTTGGTCCGCGTAGAAGCCTCCTCGGCCTCTGCCTTTGCCGCCATGCGCTGCTCCTATGCTGGGTGGGTTGGTGATTATTGGTTGTTGGGTTGTTGGTTATACTTTGTCACGACGGCCCATTCATGCATGGCATGCATGGCGATCGGCGGTACGCATGGTGGCTTAGACCCCACGCATGGTAGGCTGGCGCGCTGCGTGGCCTTGCGAGTTCTCCCAGCAGAGCCCCCCCTAGACTTTTTGTCTAGGCCTTAACCCACGCCCCGGGGTCCTCCGGGCGCGTACATGTAAAAACTGAAAAAAACTGGTTGTTGGGTTGCTGGCTATACAGGTGGTGTTTTAGGAGGTGTGCAGGTTGTACACGTACACTCCTTCTTCTCCTCCGCTGCCATGCGCTGCTCCTACTCCTGTCGGGGCACGCAGCAAGCAGGGTCGTTGGGTTGTTGGTTGTACAGGTGGCTTCAAAGGTGGCTGTCCTAAGGGGGTTGGTGACGGTGGCGGGGGTGGGGGAGGGGGTGCGGGATTTGGGCTTGGTGGGTACGGGGGAGGACGGGGAGGCGGCGCGAGCGGCGGGGGTGGGGTGGGAGGGGGTGGGGGAAGGGAAGGAGAGAAACACACCGACTGAGAGGGAGAAGGCAAGAGCGAGAGCGAGAGCGGGAGCGAGAGAGGGAGAGACAGAGAGGGGAACAGACAGAGACAGAAACAGCGACAGGGGGTAAGGCCCTTCCCACACTGGCATGTTTATAATTGGTGCCACACCTGGGGACCCCTCGAAACGCCCCTTCCGCGTTCCCACCCCATTGTACACAGCCTGCATACGCTATTTCAAGGTTGTGCCGCGCGATCCAGACATCCGGGTGGGCCACAGGGGTGGGGGCAGGCCACGAGGTCACCAGGTATGGGCCATGAGGCGCCCGAGGGGCCCTCTCCGCGCCCCGCGCGGAGTCAAATGTCGTTATAGTTGCTTATCTACGCGTATGTGGGGTGCGCGTGCCCCGGGGACCGTGATCGGGGCCCTGGGGTGGCTGTGTTGCGCCTCATGCAACCCGCCACGCAACCTCGCTCGGGGGCTCCAGACCCCGTGTTACGAGGCACAAACACGTATCATAGACGTTTGCCGGGCGTGGGATGCGCGGGGGCCGAGCTGGGGCCGATATTGAAATGGTCATTTCCGACAGGTGGCCCTGGCAACGTTCGTGTGGCTCCCACGGCGCATGCCGCGACGCACCACGGGCGCCCACAGTCGTCCAATGCATAGTAGAAGTCTCACACGAGGGGAGGGGCGCGGAGGTAGCGCACAATTAAGTCACGGGGAAAAATGGCACTTGCACCCAAAGTGGGGGGGGGGGGTGTCCGGACTCGGCTTAATTGTTCACAGCGCCTGTGCGCCCTCCCCCACCCTCCCCCGCCGCATACAGCTGCTCCTGTATGTGCGTAAACTTTCTTGCTCGGGGGTTAAGTGCTTCCGTGCACCGTGGGCGACACACGACCCATTCTAAGAAACGGTTTTTGGGTGTGTCGAGTTAGAAATCTCGCGTTTTGGGGGGGGTGTCCGGACTCGGTTTATTCATTCACAGCGCCTGTACGCCCTGCCCCGACCTCCCCCGCCGCGTACAGCTGCTCCTGTATGTGCGTAAACTTTCTTGCTCAGGAGGTAAGTGCTTTCGTGCAGCGTGGGCGATACACGACCCGTTCCAAAAACGTGTTTTGGGTCTGGCACCAAACCATGCTCTTTTCTGACATGCTAGCCTGGGAAGGGCCATAAGGGGTTGATGTGTGGTCACACACCTGCGCTCCCCTCGTGGCGCGCGCTGCCGCCGCGTCCGCGCGGCTCACCCGTGCCACCTGCCGCGTCTGCCGCGCTCGCGCCCTGGAAGAAGACGGCCGCTGCTGCTGCTGTGGCGGCGGCGGCTGCGGTGTGTGTGCGTGTGCGGGGTGGGCGGCGGCGTGTGTGTGTGTGGGGGGGGGGGGGGTGCTCTCAGTAGGGGTGTGTTGAGGGGGTGCGTGTGGGGGCAGAAACACAGATGCGCTCGCGCCCTGGAAGAACACGGCCGCTGCTGCTGCTGTGGCGGCGGCGGCTGCGGCATGTGTGTGTGCAGGGGGGTGGGGTCGGGTGCGTGCGTGTGTGGGGGGGGGCGTGTGGGGGGTGCGTGTGCACACACGCTCGCGCCCTCGAAGAAAACAGCTGTTGTTGCTGCTGCTGTGGCCGCGGCGGCTACGGCGTGCGTGCGTGCGTGCGTGTGTGCGTGCGTGCGTGCGTGTGTGTGTGGGGGGGGGGGGGGCGTGTGTTTGGGTGTGTGGGGGTGCGTGTGTGGGGGCGCTCAGGTGAATACTTTTGGAGAGCGCCCGACGCCTCGCGCCGTGGATAAGATACGCTGCCTGCTTGCTGCTGCTACTGTGGCTAGCAGCCCAAACAACACGCACACACACACCATCATACACACCAAAACACGCACACCCAGTCACTCACCTGCGCACGCACCCTCGCACACAACACCTGTCACACACACACCCCTAGCACCCAACACACACACTCGCCTACACGCATCACCACACCCCTCACACCACACACAAAGACCCCACCCAACCCCCCACCGCCCACCTGTCATGCTTAGTTCGCCGTCCGGCATCTTCGGCCTCCCACACCTGCGTGTGGCTTGCACACCCTGCACAACTCCACAACCCTCACACACAAACACACAATAGTAATGCGTGACAGCACACACACACACGGAAGACGTGTGGTGAATCACGCAGTTTCCACCCCCAAGCCCCACACAACCCACACAACCACTGCCGCTGTTGACCTGCCGCGTCTTCGCCTATCCCCGCCGAACGCTGCTGGTGGCTGACAGCACCGCGCTACATCCTACGACAGCCCGGCTCCCACGACCACGAGGACTAAACCCACAGCCTACAGGTCAACCCGCACACCTACACAACGATCCCCCCCGCCACAGCACACAACACACCTCTGCTTGCGGGTTGCCTCCGCGTTCCTTCGCCTTCGCCCACACAGCCTGCGCGAACGCGCGCTGGGAAGTCACTGCTCGATGCTCGCCAGGCAGACGCCGTCGCGGAATCGGCGCGTCGCGCTTGATTTCGTCCTGCAATGACAGTAGAAGAGTGCGAGAGTCAGAGAGAGGGTCAGAGAAAGAGGGAGAGAGGGTGGGAGAGAGAAAAAGAGAGAGAGAGGAGAGAAGGAGAGAGAAAGAGAGTGAGGGGGAGAGAGAACGAGAGAGGAGAGAGGTACAGAGATACAGAGAGAGAGAAAGGGAGGGAGAGAAAGAGAGAGAGGGAGAGGGAGAGGGAGGGGGGAAGAGATACAGAGGGAAAGAGGGGTGCGTGCGATAAGAGAGAGGGGGAGAG